>CM037159.1:43881260-44268760 GCA_020921065.1 Vaccinium darrowii | reverse complement strand
GTCTGCAAGAATCTTCGGTCGGTGGACAGAAGACTTGTGAATACAAATTGATTAAGCTTCTTTTTGGACTATGATTCATGCAATATTTATCATTAGCCATTTTCTTCAATTTTTAGGTGATTTGAATCAACTTTGTGGCCATTTCTTTTTTTAATGCCAGTCTTTTAATTGAAAGTTCTTACCTTTTCTTTTTCCATGTCTCTATCACTATTTAGGACCTTTACGCTAAGCTTAACAGAGTGGCCAGTATAGCATCAGAAATGTTTGTCGGTCGGGAAAGATACGCAACATTGTTATTGATGAGACTTACAGAAACGGTCATCTTATGGCTTTCTGAAGATCAAAGTTTTTGGGATGATATTGAGGAAGGACCAAGGCCGTTAGGTCCCCTCGGTCTTCAGCAGGTTTGGAAAATTGATACCCCTTGATCCACAGGTGCTCTATGTTACATGAATTGTGGATATCAGTTTTTGCTTACCTGTTGATTCTTGTGCAGTTCTATTTGGATATGAAGTTTGTTGTCTGCTTTGCTTCCCAAGGGCGTTACTTATCTAGAAATTTGCACCGAGTTGTCAATGATATCATATCTAAAGCGATGGCAGCATTTTCTTCTACTGGGATGGATCCATACAGGTACATAACTGTTGTTTCGTCTTGGTACCTCTACTTGTGTAGGCTGGTATATTTGGTTTGGTTATGGATGTATATTAACGTTGCATAGCTCTCCTGAGGCTAATAGTGATGCAGGCCAATATTTTAAATAACCTAGAAATATATGAATTTTACTTTTTTTTATTTTAAAATTAGTATTTTATAAGGATTCTTTCAGTTTTAGCATAAATTGCCTAGAATATTAGGTTTTCTTATTTAGGTTGATTATGTTTCCTTTTTATTGTTTTCTTGCTCTTCAAGATTTAGATTTAGCTTTCCTTTATTTTATTTCTTAGTAAATATTTTTAGGCTATCATGATAAATAAGCGATGTAAGCCTTAGGACAAAGGAGTTGATTGATATATTGAGTGTTCTCATAAGAGAGAGTATCTCTTCTTTTCCTATTATTCTACTAATCTGCAGGTTATTAGATTGTAGAAGAGTTGTTCTTTGTTCGTGGAGTGGTTCTGTTCTTGTTCACGTTTCTACGCTGCGTCAAATAGCTAATGATATTGTACTTTGCAGCGTTCTTCCGGAAGATGACTGGTTTACTGATGTTTGCCAAGATGCAATGGAGAGATTGAGTGGAAAACCTAAAGTTGCCAATGGCGATCGGGATCTTAGCAGTCCAACGGCTTCTGTGTCAGCGCAATCAATTTCTTCCAACAGATCTCATGGGAGTTCTTAATGCACAACTGTATCCCCTTGTGTAAAATAGAGGACATCAACCGTCCCTCGTGGATTCACAAGCAGTCCTTGTATTCATAGTAGCTTTTTCCCCCCCCTTCTATTTTCCATTTTCTCATTTCCTACATGATTCTACCATGCTATTGCTTGGTGTTTGTATTGTCAAAAGAATAGGAATTCTTTTTTATTTCCGGCTGTGGGATTTTTTGTGAAGTAGATTGAGCATCTATCGGTCTTGAATCCAAATTGTTTATATTCTTTGACTACTCCCATTCCAGGAGCGTTTGAGTTTGTGCAGTATTGATTACATCCATTTGATCTTTTACTCCCGAATCCAAGTTTGTTCTCTTCATCCATCATCGGCTTATGCAGTCTTGTAGTTTGTTCTTTTGTTGCTTTTCCTATTCTTTGTCCAATGTCAAACTTAAGATGATGTTTTGTCAGCTCACTCAAAAGAATTTGTAGGAACAGTTCTACATGAAGGGAATATAAGCTAAACAGGTGTTGCATCATATCATAAAAATAGAGGGGTGATTCAACAACAGGGTAGGGCGTGAAAACCTCCCAAATAACTGGACACCTACTGTCTAGACATTTTGCTTGATTTGTACAAGAATAGAAATTAGGATGGTTAAGTTTCTAGCAATGCATATTGTTGCATATGATCATCTTTCTTCATTAATTTCTACAATTTCTGTGGTTTCATGGATTGGGGTACTGGTTTGTGTTGTAGCAAACCCGTCATCGGGCGAGAAAATCTGTTCAGCATGCTGAGAATCGCTTGCTGCTGGAATTTGTGGACAATCAGCAGTTGCTGCTGCAGGCATTGCCATGCTTTCGCCAGTTGGGGTTTTCCTCTTGGATGCATCAGATAAATTGTCTTTTTTCTCATCGAAAGTTTTAGCCATTGCAACAAGCTTTTGGCGGATTGACAAGTCATTGGAGGCTAAGATGTCGCCGTTGTCGTATAGGAAGAGAGACAGGAATAAGACGATAGCAGAAAGGGAAGCTACGGCAGCAACTAGGAAAAGACCTTTAAAATTATCGAGACCGAGGCTGTCGGAGGTGATCATGGAACCATCTTGCTCCGCACAAGTAGATCCTTCCCCCAACCATTCTTCTTCGATTCTAGTCATTACATCTTCCTCTGTTACATTTAAGATTGCTCTGGAAACGTCAGGTACTATGGGAGATCCCTTTGGGAATGCCTGCAAGTAAAGATCCCACATACATGTTTAAGAGGATGTAGAGTGGTGGCCTGGGAAAAAATTGCACAGATAGCGCTAGATCAAATCGCACTTCTAATCAAATCTTATGCTTTCATTTAATAATAAAACATCCACCAATGTAATAATATTGGGACTGCTTGATTCTTTTCTTGAATCATTTTCAAAGCACGGCAAGGTGTATTTCATGCTGGTGCTGCCCTAGACAACACACACGCGCGCGCACACACACACACACACAGAGAGAGAGAGAGAGAGAGAGAGAGAGAGAGACTCACAAATCCAAAGCCTGCGGTCCTGTAGATAGGTCCTACCATTGTGTACTTAGCACAATATGTGGGATTGGAAAGGAAGAGCCTTATATAAGGAATTTCATCAATAATTGCAGCAACTCCTCCATTCTTACTTCCAGATGAAAGGGCTTTGTCGTACTCTTCGAACGTACTATAATTCTTGATTTTGGAAGCATCAAATCCCTTATTCTTCAGTATCCCCTCAACAAAAGAAGCCCACTGGTAGCCGACATAGTCCTTATTCCGTATAAGGTCTCTTATATCTGTGACAGAAGGCTTTAGCTTTTGCACAGTTAACATTGATGTTAAGCTAGCTGTATAGCTTGATGTGAGTACGAGCACCACGAAAACCCACACGATTATAACAAATCTAGATAAGTGGCTGATCAACTTCTCCTCTGTGAACAAACAAAAAACCAAGTTCCTCTTTGTGTGAGAAAAATTTGACAACAAGTACTATAATGATGTTTGCAGTGCTATTCAATTATGCGTTAAGCATGTTAAATTAGAAGTATGTTGTTTTCATCAAATTTTGAGATGATTAAGACTTAGAGAAAACAACTCAAAAGAGAGAAAAATATGAAACTAAACATTGTGCCAAGTTTTAAATAACAGCATCAATCTCAAATATTTGTTACAGTTAGTTAAAACGGTGACACGAGTATAAACCAAGGGGTTGGTAAAGTGGTATTGCCTTAGGGAATTGTTTCCACGTAAGGTCTCAAGTTCGATTCCACTTGCTAGCAAACTCTTGAGGCCACTGGGGATTATGCTTGGGCGCGTTGGAAGAATGATTTCCTAATGATAGTATTTGCTCCCACCATATGGTCTGCACTAGGTTAATAACAAATCCGCCTTGAATTTTAGGGAGAGAGAGAGAGAGAGAGAGAGAGAGAGAGAGCAATTCCCTAAGGCATTGTTTTGGTGTATAGATAGACCCATTAGCACCTCTTTGTGAAAAATTGTCTTTAGTAGACACGCATTAGGAATAAACACGTCTTTTGTGGACTTTAATGTGGAAGTCTCATGTATTTTAAAGACCAATTAATTAAGAAACACCATGCCTCTTTGTATACACTCTCTTGTGAAGAGTCATGTGCTAATTTAATTAGGAAGGGTCATGCCTCTTGGAAACACCATGTTTCACATCGCTTCTTAATAAACACACCCTTTCCAAATAAACACATTCCTAACAAATGGGTAAATGTATCACTACCTTTCACACAAATCTCCCTCAATACATATTAAAAAATACAAACCAAAAATCATTTATTATTTTGAAAATTCCCAACAGATAGGTCATAGGAGTACAGCACTACATGTGCATGTGTCAGGAATCGGATGATGTGGTCTTGTAATTTTCAATCATCAACTGCAAAAAAGGCAGCTGAATTTAGCCTTATCAACTGCAAACCAGGTTACGTATCCACACTCCATAGAAACGAATTACACTTGGGGCCACATCAATATCTGGAGACCCAAAAATTTCATATTATGGCTGTTTGTGTATCTTAATATAGAGGGAGTTGGTGATAATGGACTTACTTTGGGCAAAAACAAGTGTGGAGAAGGAGAACCAGAATATCATTCCAACTTGCTTGCCAAGTGGGCCTCGGAATTCTTTGTTTATGCGATGCTCAACAAGCCAAACCACGAATCCAATGAAGATGAAGAAAAACACCGTCGTTAACCACAGGTCCTTTTTTAGGGGTTTCATGAAAATCCATGCGTTCTTCCTGTCATCATCCTCGAATGGAACGATCATTGCCACACCAGACTCTGTGTATGGCAATGTAAAATCAACAAACCTTGATCTGTTCGCTACAATGGTTACATCACCCACAACAGCTTCATAGTTCTGGAGATGGACACAAAGCTTTAGATACTTACTTAACAAAGAGAAAGAATTAATAAATAAATAAAACATCCTCAAATTCAAGTTGGAAATTCGATTACCCCAAGAAAGATCTGATAGACAAGATCATTGTAACTTCCAGCGCTCTCGCCATCAGGAGTTTCGAAGGGAATAAACTCGTATGGGAAAGCATATGGCAATGACTTCATAACTTCTTTGAACACATCAATGCAGAAACCAGTGGCAATCACAGCATTAGTTTGAGGATCCCTTTCCACTGAGATAAATTCACGAAAGGCGCCAGCTTTGACCGGAACCCCAACCCTCAACTTCTTTTCACCTGTCGGCATCTCCCAACCTTTAGGCACAATAGTTGATTCACCAGGCCATATGATAGCTCCAAGATCTTCTTTGTTGGTCGTGTAATTCTTACCACTAGGCACTATTAGATTTTTTGATATGCCATGTTCTCGAGTCCAGAATCCAATTCCCCTATCCCCTCTTCCAATTACATTGACTATTTGAAAGGCTGATGGTTGTAACTGTCCGTTAACTAGATGGAAGTCACCACTCAAGCCCTTGAATTTAATTTTTTGGATTGATTGAAGGAGCCTTGGTCCCATTTCTGAGGTTCCGATTGCTGCTAAATCTGTCAAGTTCTCCGTAGCAACTGGTTTCTTGAACTTTGATACACCAATACCAGATCTCTCTACAGCCATTGCTAACGCTGTGACACTATCATATGCCCATAGCCCAAATACATTCATTTCAACTCTATCCGTGTCAGGATTCTCTTGATGAAATCTCTTTCTCCATCTCACTGTGAAGTTCTCAAGCTTTCTGGATTTCGGAACATGAGGTTTTACACCTATTACCCCTTGCATAGAATTTATAACTGCAGGATCCATAGAATCCAAGAGAGCTGTAAGCCCATCCGTAATAATCCAGGCATATCCCTCGTTCATCATTCCAACTTGTTTCACTTTGGTAAAAAAGCGGGAAGCGAGAGATGGTAACATATGCAACACGAAAACCCTGGTTTGCATTGTCATGAGCTTGTAGAGTTCTTCAAGGATGTGATCATCTGAGGCTGAAAGGGAAAAAACACTCTGATGCCTGACTTGAGTACTGATCCGTTGGAAAGAATCAGTTAAATAAGGCACTACGCCCCTCCCATACTCGGTGTCTTCATATATTAATGCTACCTCCCTCCAACCAAAGGCCTTAATTATAGCGGTAAGGGATTTAACCTGGGAAGATCCACTCTGTGCCCCTCGAATGAAGTATTGGTTGTCCGTGGGTGACAGAGAAGGACTCGTTGCTTGTGAAATTACAGGAACTTGTGTTTTGTTCCCAATGTCAATAACAAATTCTGCTTGTGAGGATCTTTGTGGACCTAGTATAGCCTGTACTTGGACATTTTTCAACAAGTCTATGGCTGCAAAGAGAAGTTCAGTAAAAATGAGATCCTTATACAATTAAACTTGAATTGGTTGTGCAGTGAAGTCCTGTAAAACATTTCAACCAGGTAGCAAGCATATCATGGCATAGATAACCAACGACTATAGCAGAAAGAAAAAGGAAAATAGTTTTTGAACCATGTTATTTCCATGATCAAAGTGGAAAGGAAGCGTGAGCACCAGTACGAGAAAGAGAAACCTGAATTAACAATACATTATCCTTATTTAGATTGTTTTCCCCAACTGTGTAAAAGCCGATGAATATGAGTTCTTATACACATGTTTTTATTGTTAAAGCTGAAGAGGGTTGAAGGGTCATTTGGCTTTGCGCTATTGGTTTGCAGGGTTTTCTTAAACAGCTGGTTTGCTTTCTCAAACGGTAAGCTCTAAGAGAACTCATCAGTAGGATGGGGAAAATGATTCAAGATCGATGAAATGTACTATATAAAACCTTTGCTCAAAGTCTGTCACAAAAAGTTGACAATTAGTTGAGGGGAACTATATATGAAATGCAGCCACGGAATCGAACTACAAATGAAAGCCTGAGATAATCCACCAAATATTGCACTGTTTGATTGTTTTTTCGATCCCCTCGAGCATTTCAAAGTTTGAAGTACACATGAATGAACATAGATCACATACAGCGCCTCAATTGCTATCAGTGGTGTAGCCATAAATCTTTTATTAGTGTGGACACAAAATTTAGCACCTTTTTATTTTTATTTTAAAAATCCACAATAATCTATTTTGTTTTAAGAATCTAAAACACATAATTAATTTTTTTATACGATTTCTTCAAGATCCTTATTTTTAAAAAGGTGTTTTATTTCCGCATTATCTTAAAGTAGCTATGGAAAAGAAAAGAAAAAATCAAAATATTCACATGGTTCAAACAAATTTTGCATTTTTCCTAATCATTTTCACGTGTAAAATAATTAAATCTTCGTTTACAAGTTGTTGATAATAAATACAAGAAGAGTAAGTAAGAGAGAAAGAAGGAAAAATGTGAAAAGAGCCCGATTTCACTTATATATATTTTGAGACGAGATAGTAACTATGATAGTTTGGATGTTAAAGTTGTGTAAATCAAGGCTGGGTCATATGTAGTAGTAATCTACTTAGACTTTGTACGAAAATTTAAAGGAGCTTATATGTTTAAAAACTTGAAGGAGCTTAATTACTAATCCCTCCATCCCATTTTAAATGTCCCCTATGAGAGACCGGACAAGTTTGACCTTAAAAAATAAAATGCTTTGGGAATTACTTTTTTTAATTTTTTTGGATTGCTCAAAAGATCTTAACGAGTACTTTTGAATAGTGTAAAAATTTTTGAAAAAAAAAAAAATCGAGAAATATGTTTTCTTTTAAAGTCAAAATAACACGACTTTACATATGAGACATTTAAAATGTGACAGAGAGAGTATATATTTTGGAACTTTCCTTTAGTTCACTCGAGTTGAACACCTGCCAAACTCTTGTAGCTTATTGAGCTCGAGCTCACATACCATGTATTCTATTTTTAGCCATTCCCTAAAATATATTCGAACTTGACTTTCCTAACATGATTACAAAAAAAGTAGGTTTTTCCAAAGACAACTCTAGGTTGAGTAGCTCCGTTCATTTTATAACTTTTCACACACATTCTACTATAAGGATTCTCACTAAAGTAAGCATGAACAAATTTAAGGCCCTAATTTGGTTTTGACATAATTTTTTGAACTGTACTACGTTGGTTCCATCCCACTCCATTCTATTCTCTCATACCAAACACGGCCTAAACTCTTTTTCAGATGGGATTAATCTCTTAAAAACTTAGAATCTCCATAAATTTTAGAGCATACTGCATACATACAGTGCTGGTAATAAATGTTATTCATTGACATAATATGGTGCCATTTTTGGTGCTATGATAAGGTTTTAGTTAACATAGGCATATGATAATTAAGGAGTACATTAAATCCTTTATCATGTTTGCATGGGAAATCAAAGTTTGAAACACTAGCCGTAAACTCTTTTACCATACGTTTTGCATGGAAAAATCTAAATATATCAACTACTTTTTATAAAAGTGGATTTAATTAGGCTCATTTAATAAACATTATAATGTGCCTTAGGGGCACATAATTAAGAAAAACCTTACAAAGTAACTGGGAAACAAATTGCGACGAAAAAATAAAGGAAAATCAATGGTAAGCATTATTTATGACATAAAAGAATGTTTAAGACTTCAGAAGTACATTGATAGATCGAAGCTGTTTGTGCTAATGAACTTACCAGCATCTGCTGCCTCCACAACATCACCCTTGGAATCCCTTTTGTGAAGTACAATCCTTGTTGTGCTATGATTTTGATTTAGTGTATAGAAATCTTCAAGAGCCATAGATATGCAAGTCTGACCAACCTTTCCAACAATATTATCAGCATCAAGAATCACCCCAACATCAACTGCCTCTATTAACCCACTAACATTTTGCCCAGATATTATTGGTACAACACATAAAAAGCTCACAATGAAGAGTAGTGGTGGCAACACAAGCAGGTGGGAAAAGTATTTTCCACGCCTCTGCATGCCGAGAGAGAGAGAGAGATTGCAAAATACCAAGCTTTTGCTTGTGTCAAACCTTTTTGGAGAGAGGAATGATTGGTTTTTTGATCTCTCCGTTTATTCTACTCTAGGCTCTATATATAGTGAGGTGCATATCATGATAATTAAAATATTCATTTCACATTTGGTGGACTAGTCAAGCTACACCACAAAAAATGAAAAAAGAAAAAGAAAGAGTCAAGCTACATCAAATATATGTGTCCTCTCTCCATAGATTTCCAATATGGGAGGTTCTGCTCACAACATTTCACATAACTTTTAACATAAAGTAATCGGAGCTAACCACACGGCAATAATCGATAAGGGCTTGATCGCTTGCATGCATGGTCGAACACTACATACGGAGGTCGAACATTTCAAATCTTGGGTCACTGAGAGGATTTGCATAGTCGTTAATTCACTTCAGGATCCCGAACTTAGTCGCGCGAAGTTAATTTTAAGTGTGGTTAATTGTAACTATTTTGAACGTTTTGTCCATTTTCACTACAACAATGGTAAGAAACGTGAGATTGCATGGAGGTCAAACATTCTTAATCTGAGGGACACTAGAAGATTGTCTAATCATTAATTAATTTCATGGTCCTAAATATTAGTTGGAAAAATGCATAAATTGGCATGGAAATCCGATTACATAAAAAGGGACAGTGGTAAAAAACATGAAAAAACGTAGGTACTACATTTAGACCACCATAGCATAGCATTCTTCGTCAGCCGATTTTAGCTATACAATTTACAAACACGCAAGCTGCAGGAATATTGCACACCCTAATTTCACTTTTACCTCACGTTTCCTGATTAAGCTTGATTTCTTAATTTTGATCAAGTCTGATAGTATTTGATAAAGAGCAAATACTCTTTTGATGAGTTAGTACAGCTGGACATTAGAAATTAATTAAGAAGAGATATTTGGTGGCCATATGGCGAGTTAAATAACAAGTTCCTCAGTAGGATCGAGTATCATTCCCATTTTCTCCATGTAATAGATTAAGAATGACGAATGAAAAAAAAAAAAAAAATCTCCAAGAGGTTCAATTAATTATGGTCTATTATACGATATTGTTATCGGATGTCCCTGAAGGGACAGGTTTCGAGAGAAATCTATAATATTATTGGGATTTGGGAGTCAGACATTGGACGTGCAAACAAGAGAAACTACTAGGTAATAATCCCAGTTGACATTGGAGTAACAAGAGAAGCTAAAAGGAAATACTCATCCCAAGGGGAACTAGATCGAGGCCTTCCTTCTTCTTCTTTTTTCTTAACCACCAAAAAAATCATTTTTGGGGCCACAAAAATCTTAAATAGTGTACCGATACGTCTGAAAATAAAACGAAAAGAAGCCATATAAATTCGTAAAAAGAGCCAAGAAAATTCATAAAGGGTTGACATATATTGAATACATTTCCCCACTTTTGTCACAAACTTTAAGAGGATGGTGTATTTCTTTTTTTTTTTTTTTTTGTGTTTTACTAATAAAAAACCCCTAAAATATGATGTATTTTCCTTGTGAATGCATGGCGTGGAGCATTGCTCCAAGAGTGCTCAATAATCTCTCTGTTAAGGAAATAAAATCTCACATTGCTTAGGCGTGGAATGGGTGGTCATTAATATATGCTGAGAACTCTTCACTCATTGTCAATTGATTTTGAAATGGATATAAAATTTTCACATGGTATCAGAGTAGAATTCATTCCACCCCACATTAAAAAAAAAAAATCACAATCCACACCTCTCGATGACAGACTAGCAAAAAGGTTGCATGATGATAGGACCCAAAAAGTAGCTACACGTACACATGACAGATCTCAAATGCTGTTGCACGTGAGGGGGATGTTAAGGAATTAAAATCCCACATTGCTTAAGAGCGGAATGGGTGATCATTTAATATATTGTCAATTAGTTTTGAGATGGATATAGAGTCTCTACATGGTATCAGAGCGGGACCCATTTCAACTCACATTTAAAAAAAAAAAAAATTACAATCTACACCCTACGATGGCAAACCAGCAAAAAAGATGTACTCATTGCTAAGGAGTGGAAATGTTAAGGAATTAGTGTCCCACGTTGCTTAGGAGTGAAATGAGTAATTACTTACTATATGCTGAGATTTTTCCACTCATTGCCAATTGGTTAATGAATATAAAGTTTCTACATTCTTGAGATTTTGGGCTCTCTTTGAGCTAATTATAACTTTTGTAATGTCTTTTTGCATGCTGCCCTCCGGTACGCAGCAACCAGCCCGACGCCGTCATCGTACCAGACAATATCCGAAGAATGGTTGACTTGAATCTCAGAAGGATGGTTGCCTTTTTTTTGGGTAAGAAGGATGGTTGCCTTTACCTCCCCCGAAAAAACTAATGTGATCTCGGTTTGTAGTAGTAATAAATTTCAGAAATCTTAAAAGTAAAATGTAATACTATTCATCTTGGGAAAAGAAATGGCTGACCCTGGAAGCCCGTAAGAAGAAGACAACTTTTTTGTGAATCTTTAGACGTCGAACACTAAAAGAGAGATTATGCTAATTGACTAGTAATTAAGATTGATCACTCATGGTCTTCTTGGCCTTTCATTCTTCAAACAGACCGAAACAAGCAAAATGGTTGACTTTTAATCTATATTTTCTCAAGTATTTTAAATCACTAATAACTGAAATGGCATATGATTGGAGCCATGCACGTTGGAATGTCAAAGTTTCAGGAATTTTTAAATTGCTTAGTTAATTATTGGTGATTCAAGAATATACTACACCAGTTCGTCTTGACCCGCGGGGTCATATTTTATTTTTTAATCCCTATACGGTAGTGGAAAATATAAGGGGGAGGTGGCACGTGTCACACCCCATTTCACTCAATTCATTTTTTTTTTTTTTTTACTTTCCAAAAAGTAACTAGCTTGTGTGGACACCCCTGTTTTAGATATTTCATGAACAAAGCTCTCGCATAAACCCGCTTCGATCTCGTTCGGCAATATCAGACGATGGCCAGAGGATGGCAACTTTGACATGTGGTGGGACTTCGACATGCTTCGATTCCAAATTGTAGTGTATGAAAATGACATTGGTTAGAATGATACAAATAATTAAATTTATAACGTGGATAAGTTGGTTGTCCGAACTCATCCGCCCCTTAATCTGACCTTGGTACTAAGCGGAGCCATATGGATCTTTAATTAGATCTTTAATTCGGTGGAAAGAAATTGAAAATTTATGCTTGGAAGTTCTTTAGTTTTTGGTTCTAAAACAACACGTCTTTTCTTAGGGAACACTTATTTTGAGACGTAGAGAGTAATACTTTGTACAAATATTGTAAAAACTACAATTTAAAGAATGGTTGGTCGGATCAAGGAAAATTAATATCTTAATATCTTCCATTTGAATATTATAAGAGAGTTGGAGCAACCTAATACTAACCAATACTAACTATATATGATTTTATAGTTAATTTTCTTCTTTATATTTTTTGCATAATATAATATGTAAGTAGATTTTCATTGAATGATACTATCTCGCGTCTGAATTCTGGCTCCGCCATTGCTCGTATAAAATTACCCCATAATCATATAGTGTCTAATCAAATGATCAAACTCAAGTAGGAGTAGTACTTTATCAAATAGGAGTATGAGGTGTCTTAAGTTCACTCTCTGCCTTCTTTTTCTTTTGTTTCATGATTTTTTCTGCTCATCGCAAGCCTCTTCTAGTACACTTTGACTGGTAAAAATGCTTAGCGAATTTGATAAGAATGGGACTGTAGTGAGCTGCTCACTACAGGGTGTGTAATAAGTATCTCAGTCGTTCATTTTGATAATCAATGGTTCTCATATATGTTTTTATACTCTTACCGGTTATAGTACACTTTGACTGGTAAAAATGCTTAGCGAATTTGAACCATCGATTGCGGAGATCAACAGTCTCTATTATTTACTACACCTTGTAGTGAGAAATGCTTACTACAGGCCCCCATTCCACAATTGTCGGCTTAGATTCTTTAATTGATTAAATGAGAAATTAAGAAACAAACAGGGAATTGATTTTTCGTAGACTTTTTTTTTTTTATCAGATTTTTTCGTAGACTTGCTTCGAAACAAATAGGGAATTAAGAAACAAATAGGCCATTTTTCGTAGACTTGCTTCGGGGAGAATATGCTGAAATTGGAAACTCGGGAAGCAATTCACGAGATTTTTTTATACTAGCCACATTGGGCTTGGGCCTAATCTAGAACTTTACATACAAGGACCCAACTAAACAAAACATTAAAATGAAAGGGCCCAGTACAAACATAACATGGCCTATTTACATGCTTAGCCCAAATACAAAATAACAACATGATATTAACGGCCCAATTGGATGCGGGATGAGTTTCGAGGTATAAAATAGTAGGGGATAAGATAGTAGATGGTTTTATTTATAGAGGGTGGACTCACATTAATGTGACATTTATGAAAGGTGGGTCAAATAATAATTGGTTTGGAAGATTTTGGTAAGGGGATAAAATAGTACTTCGTTTGTTTTATAGTTCAAGTTGGGGATAATGACAAATAAGAGGGTTTGTGGTGGATTGGGGGTATTAGTACTAATGAATAACTGCCCTTGAACTGTTATTAATTAATACCCCTGGGCCTCACTATTTAGTCCCAACAGTGACTTGGGATGATTTAATAGCTCTGTGCTTTTGCTTGCCAAACCATGCCAAAAAAGTCCTATCAACACCTCATCGCTCATCCCCTTGTTACCTGATACCCCTCCCATATCATCCACCTTAACACTCCCCCTTAATGACTTGTTTTGTGGCACACAACATTTCTAAAGTATTGAAACTTATCCTTTGAAAGAGCTTTGGTGAAGATGTCTGCCATTTGATCTTCGATCTTGCAATACTTGAGTTGAATCTCAGCATCTTCCACGGCCTCCCGGATAAAGTGATGCTTGATGACAATGTGTTTTGTTCAATTATGGTAGACGGGATTCTTTGTCATGGCAATTGCGGACTTGTTACACAAAATTGGAGTAGGCTCTCCTTGCTTTTCACCAACATCTTCCAAAATCCTCTTTAGCCGAATTGCTTGAGAAGTCGCCAATGATGCCTATACATATTTAACAACTTGCTTGTGGACAAAAGGAATAGTCAAATAACTAACTCTAATATACTAGTACTTCCCTTAAAGAAAGGCAGGAAAGTAGCGAATCACATATTGTTGGTGAAGCAGGTGGATAGGTCTATTCCTTGCAGTAGTGTTTTCTAAATTTCGAAATGGTATCGTCAGCTCGGCCGTACTTTGGCGGAAGATTGTGTCACCGTTTGTTGCCTCTTAGATGCCCATAAAAAGACACCCGAGCCAAGAGAGAATGCATGACCGGAAGTGCTTTTTGTGTCATCCACACAACCAGCCTAATCACTATCGCAAAATCCAATCAACTTTGTATACAAATTTTTGGACATCTGTTTGTGTGAAGTGTTTATGAGACTTCACATGTCATCGGTTTTCCCTGTATTTTGACCAGTTTTCTGGCACGATGTTACTCCCGCTATACCTGTGTTTTTCCTTTACAGAGATAATCTTTTACTGGTATTGACTGGGATCCGATGCCTTGGATTTTAAACCTTTTCTTTTTTCAACAGCACTTTGAAAGAGAGATCAGATTGTAGTTTCGGAAGCAAAAGAAAAGAAGACATGAAGTCCAGCTGTACTTTTATCAGACAGCTATTACTGAGAGCAGGCAAAAATTAGCTGATCAGCTTGCTGAAGCCGCTCGTCAACCTTCTACCCGTGGCAGTGAGCTTCGCGCAGCTGTTCTGCTTTTAAAAAGCTCGGGGATGGCCCCCGTGCCCATAGTTTGCTTCTCAATGCACATTACCAAAGATATCAGTCTAAAATGCAGAGTCTTCGTCCATCAAGCACCTCATATGGAGGAGCATATACTGCAGTTCTCTCGCAGCTAGTGTTATCTGCGATTTCTCACACGGATGGAAATGGTGATGCAATGGAATGGTTGTCTTCCTCAATATTCTAGGTACTTACAAGTCCTGGATGGTTTTTTTTTATTTTTTATAATGGCTTTCACCGGCATTTTCTCGTCTTTTGGTTCACATACCATTTCTTGCTTGCACAAGTATTCTATTATTTTTGCAATGGATCTCATTATTGGATGTTTTATCATTTTATGCACTTTTTGCATGTCTTCTTTCTTGCATGTGTCTCTCACCTTCTATTTCTACTGTTTGGTGTTAGCCTTGATTAACAGTTTGAAATCTCAGCATCTACCTGTGGTAATGGTGGATTCTATTTTTCTGTGTGGGTAGTTGGCTACCATATATACTGTACTAGCTGATCCAGCATATCATGCTCGTCCATATTAACTTTTTTTTCGTCGATTGTCTCTTCAATTCCTAGAGTCTTGCATTAGAAGACTCGGTACAGGACCGTCTGCAACAATCTTAAGTAGCTGGAAACAAGACTTGTGAATACAAATTTTTTTTTTTTTTTTGATGATGTGTGAATACAAATTGATTAAGCTTCTTTTTGGACTTTGATTCATGCAATATTTATCATTAGCCATTTTCTTCAATGTTTAGGCGATTTGAATTAATTTTGTGGCCATTTCTTTTTTTAATGCTAGTCTTTTAATTGAAAGTTCTTATCTTTTGTTATTCAATGTCTCTATCACTATTCAGGACCTTTTTGCCAAGCTTAACAGAGTGGCTAGTATACCGTCAGACATGTTTGTCGGTCGGGAAAGATTACCAACATTGTTATTGATGAGACTTACAGAAATGGTCATGTTATGGCTTTTTGAAAATCAAAGTTTTTGGGATGAAACTGAGAAAGGACCGAGGCCATTAGGTCCTCAGTCCTCTTGTTCTTCAACAGGTTTGGAAAGTTGATACCCCTTGATTCACAGGTGCTCTATGTTACATGAATTGCGGATATCAGTTTTTGCTTACCTGTTGATTGTTCTGCGGTTCTATTTGGATATGAAGTTTGTCGTCTGCTTTGCTTCCCAAGGGCACTACTTATCTTGGAATTTGCACTGAGTTGTCAATGATATCATATCTAAAGCGATGGCAGCATTTTCTGCTACTGGGATGGATCCACAGAGGTACATAACCGTTGTTTCTTATCTGTTTGTCTTGGTACCTCTACTTGTACAGGCTAGTATATTTTGTTTGGTTTTGGACGTTTGAGTTCGTGCAGCGTTGAATACATCTATTTGATCTTTTGCTCCCGAATCCAAGTTTGTTCTTTTCATCCATCATCAGGTAATGCATTGATGTCGATACACATGGAATGCTTGTGAAGGAAAGTCTTGTAGTTTGTTCTTTTTATGTCTTTTCCTATTCTTTGTCCAATGTCAAACTTAGGATGGATGGTTTGTCAGCTCACTCAAAAGAATTAGTAGAAATAGTTCAACATGAAGAAAATATAAATTAAATAGGTGTTGCAAATATACAACAAGGTAGGACACGGAAACCTCCCAATTAACTGGATACCTATTCTCTAGATATTTTGCTCAAGTTGTACAAGAAAACAAATTAGGATGGTCACATTTCTAGCAATGCATATGATCATCTTTACTCAGTGCTTTCTACAATTTCTATGTTTTCATGAATTGGGGTATTGGATTCTGTTGTAGGAAACCCTCCATCGTGAGAGAAAATCCATTCCACAAGCTGTGACTCGCTTATTGCTGGACTTTGTGGACGATCAGCTGCTGCTGCTGCAGGCACTGCTATGCTTTCCCTTGTCGGGTTTTTTCTCTTGGATGTGTCGGATGAATTTTCTTTTTCCTCATCAAAAGTTTTAGCCATGGCAAAAGCTTTTTGCCGGATTGACAAGTCATTAGAGGCTAAGATGTTCCGGTTGTCATAGAGGAATAAAGACAGGAATAAGATGATAGCAGAAAGGGAAGCTACCGCGGTAGCTAGGAAAAGACCCTTAAAACTATCAAGCGTGAGGCTGTCGGAGGTGACCCTGGCACCGTCTTGCTCCGCACAAGTAGCTCCTTCACCCAACCATTTGCCTTCGATTCCAGATACTATGTCTTCCTCTGTTACACTTAAGATTGCTCTGGAAAAGTCAGGTACTAGGGGAGATCCCTTTGGGAATGCCTGCAATTAAAGATCCACATACATGTCAAGAGGATTGAGAGCGGTGGCTTGGCAATATAAGAATTCCAAACATCATTTTTTAAATAGAAATCCAAATGATGCAAACTCTTAGGCGGATACCATCCACCAATGTACGATATTGAAACTGCTTTTATTCCATTTTTTAATCGTTTTCAAAAACTTTGCAGGGTACAGTTCATGTTGATGCTGCCGTACCCAACACACGTCGCGCGCGCACACACACAGAGAGAGAGAGAGAGAGAGAGAGAGAGAGAGAGAGAGAGAGAGACTCACAAATCCGAAGCCTGCACTCACAAATCCGAAGCCTGCAGTCTTGTTGATAGGTACTACCATGGTGTACTTGGCACAATATTTGGGATTGGAAAGGAAGAGTCTTATATAAGGGAGTTCGTCAATAATTGCAGCAACGCCTCCATTCTTACTTCCGTTAGAAAGGGCTTCATCAAACTCTTCAAACGTGCTATAACCCTTGATATTGGTGGGATCAAACCCGTTATTCTTCAGTAGCCCCTCAACAAAACAACCCTCCTGGTAGCCAACATGCTCTTTATTCTCTATGAGGTCTCTTATATCTGTGACAGAGGGCTTTAGCTTTTCCACTGTTAACATTGACGTTAAGCTAGCTGTATAACTCGATGTCAGTACCAGCACCACAAAAACCCACACGCTTACAACAAATCTAGATAAGTTGCTGATCAACTTCTCCCCTGCGAATAAACAAAAAAACCATGTTCCTCTTTCTGTAAGAAAACTTTGTCAACAAATAGTATAATGATGTTTGCAGTGCTATTCAACTATGCATTAAGAATGCTAAATGAGAAGAAGCATGATTCAGACTTGAGAGAGAGAACAACTAAAGAGAGAAAAATATGAAACTAAACATTGTCCTAATTATATATGCAATGGAGCATGTTTTAAATAGTGGGATGAGTCACAAATATATATATATATCAGTTGAGTAAAACCGGTGACAGGAGTAAAGCACTACATGTGTAGGATCGGATGATGTGGTCTTGAAATTTTCAATCATCAGCTGCGAAAATGGCAGCCAGATTAAGCCATATCAACTACGAACCAAGTTATGTATCAACCGTAAACCGATAGGAACTCTGCACCGGGCCAGTAGAAAGGGATTATGTTCTTGGGGCCACATTTGTATTTGGAGACCCTAGAATTTGATATTATGGTCTCTTATGTATTTTAATAAGGAGGGAGTCAGTGATAATGGACTTACTGTGGGCATAAACAAGTGTGGAGAAGGAGAACCAGAATATCAATCCAATTTGCTTGCCAGGTGGGCCTCGGAATTCTTTGTTTACGCGATGCTCAACAAACCAAACCACGAATCCAGTTAAGATGAAGAAAAACCCCGTTGTTAACCAAAGATCCATTTCTAGGGGTTTCATGAAAATCCATGCATTCTTCCTGTCATCATTCTCAAATGGAACGACCATTGCCACACCGGACTCCGTGTATGGAAACGTAAAATCAACAAACCTTGATCTGTTTGATATAATGGCTATATCACCCACAACAGCATCATAGTTCTGGAGATGGACAAAAAACTTTAGCTACTTAACAAAGAGAAAACGAAAAACTATAACATTTCAAATTATTGTTGCAAATTCAATTACCCCAAAAAAGGTCTGATAGACAAGATCATCATAGCTACCAGCGCTCTCGCCATCAAGAGTTTCGAAGGGAAGAAACTCATAGGGGACAGCATATGGCAATAACTCGATAACTTCTTTGAACACATCGATGCAGAAACCAGTGGCAATCACAGCATTAGTTTGAGGATCCCTTTCCACTGAGATAAATTCATGAAATCCACCTTTGACAGGAACCCCAACCCTCAACTTCTTTTCACTTGTCGGCATCTCCCAACCTTTAGGCACAATATTTGATTCACCAGGCCATTTGATAGCTCCAAGGTCTTCTTTTCTGGTCGTGTAATTCTTATTACTTGCCAAACTCAGGTTTTTTGATATGCCATATTCTCGAGTCCAGAATCCAATTTGTCTAATATCCCCACTTCCAAGTACATTGACTATTTGAAAGGCTAATGGTTGTAACTGTCCGTTAACTAGATGGAAGTCACCACTCAAGCCCTTGAATTTAATGTTCTGAATTGATTGAAGGAGCCTTGGTCCCATTTCTGAGGTTCCGATTGCCGCTAAATCTGTCAAGTTCTCCATAGCAACTGGTTTCTTGAACTTTGATTCACCAATACCGGATCTCCCGACAGCCATTGCTAACGCTGTGACACTATCATATGCCCATAGCCCAAAAACATTCAATTCAATTCTATCCATGTCTGGATTCTCTTGCTGAAATCTCTTTCTCCATCTGACTTTGAAGTTTTCAAGCTGACTGGATTTCGGCACATAAGGTTTCACACCTATTACCCCTTGCATAGTATTTATATCTGCAGAATCCATAGAATCCAAGAGAGCTGTAAGCCCATCCGTAATAATCCAGGCATATCCCTTGTTCATCATTTCAACTTGTTTCACTTTTGTGAAAAAGCGAGAAGCTAGAGGTGGTAACATATGCAGCACGAAAACCCTTGTTTGCATTGTCATGAGCTTGTAGAGTTCTTGAAGGATACGATCATCTGAGGCTGAAAGAGACAGAACACTTCGATGCCTTACTCTAGTACTGATCTGTTGGAAAGAATCTGTTAAATTAGGCATGATGCCCCTCCCATAGTCCGTGTCTTCATAAATTAATACTACCTCCCTCCAACCAAAGGCCTTAATTATAGAGGTAAGGGATTCAACCTGAGAAGATCCACTCTGAGCCGCTCGGATGAAGTATGGGTTATCCACGGGTGAGAGAGAAGGACTCATTGCCTGAGAAATTATAGGAATTTGTGTTTTGTTCCCAATATAAATCACAAATTCTGCTTGTGAGGATCTTTGTGGACCAAGTATTGCCTGTACTTGAACATTTTTCAACAAGTCTATGGCTGCAAATAGAAGTTCAATAAAAAATGAGATCCCTCTGACTGAATTGGCTGTCCAGGCAGCATTTCATGGCATAAATAACTAACTAGTAGCAGAAAGAAAATGGTGAATGGTTTTTGAAACGTGCTATTTCCATGGTCTAAGAGGAAAGGAACAGCATGCACCAGTTCTAGAAACAAAACCTGACTCAACCATACACTACTCTTATTTAAATAGCTTTTCTCAACTGCTTAAATAAAGTAGTCGAATAATATGAATTCGTTACAAAATTTAATAATCAGGGCAAAAAGTTACAAAATTTGATTTAACCAAACTGACTGTAGAATAGCTAAAATTCAAGATTAGATAAGCATGTATGTTGTCATCGCGGTTGAAACGAACAGAATCAATTACTTAAGAAAACAAATGCAGGAAATCAGAGAGAAATAATCACCCCTAAACATTGATCCAGCTAAACAGTTTGTCCATTCTTCCTTACCCCACCTTATCACCTCATCTACACGTCTACTCTTTATTCTTGAATCCTCAATGCAAGGTTTTTAAACCCAAGCTTCAAATGAGATTTGCTTTTCATAATGATAGCCGAAGAGGGTTGAAGGGTCGTTTGGCTTGTAGCAATTGGATTGCGGTGTTTTCTCAAACACCTAGTTGCTTTCTCAAAGAACTCAACATCACGAGTGGGAAAATGATTCAAGATGAACTGTGTATAAAACCTTGGCTCAATGTCTTGCATGAAAAACTTAACCACTAGAGTCTAGACGAAAGCCTAACATGATCCAACTTATTTAATGTTCTCAGTTTCGTGACACTAAAACTAAGCAAGAATTTGAATCATAGTTTTAGTGTGAGTGTATCATTTACCTCGATTCTGAAAACTGCTAGTTTACTGTTAGTATTAATTTAGGGGATGATAGTTTATTTTAGTTGCGCTCAAAGCGTGTCGTTTCATGGTACAGGCAATTACCAGTAGTTCTATAACTAATTAAGAGAAAGCGTCTGTTCACGGAGATTGGTCGTTCTAGTTTTCGTAGTTGATTTTATTTTGAATTTTCTTTTTGTCCTATTATAAAATAACTGGGAAACAAATTCTGACAATAAAATATAGGAAATCAATGGTAAGTTCAGAGTTAGGATTGAATAACATGTTTAAAGGGCAGAAGTACGCGGAGAGAACATAAAATGAACGTACCCGCAGACGCTGCCTCCACATCATCACCCTTGGAATCCCTTGTGTGAAGTACAATCCTTGTTGTGCTCTGATTTTGATGCAATGTATAGAAATCTTCAAGGGCCATAGAGATGCAGGTCTGGCTGACCTTTCCAACAATATTATCAGCATCAAGAATCACCCCAACATCAACGGCCTCTGTTTGGCCAGATATTATTGGTACAACACATAAAAAGCTCACAATGAAGAGTAGTGGCAAAACAAGCAGGTAGGAGAAGTATCTTTGCATGCCTCGAATTGAGAGAGAGAGAGAGAGAGAGAGGAGAGAGAGAGATATTTCAATGTAGTATATAAAGCTTTTGCTCGTGTCAAAACTTTTTGGAGAGAGGAATGATTGATTGTTCCTTTTATTCTAATGCCTATATATATATATATATATATATATATATATATATATATATATATATATATATATATATATATATATATATATATATATATATAGTGATGGTGATATGCAAATTCTTAACGTGTAAGAAAATATTCATTTCACATTTTGGTGTATGTAGTCAACCTTTACCTGCTCCATACTTTTCCTCAATAGCCTGTCTTTCGGTCGGTATATTGTGTTATTTTTTACTTTGTATTTATAATTCAAGATAACCGAATTTTATAGACAACTTCTAATCATTTTACAAACGGGGCATTGGCAGAACTGTATAGGGGCCGGGTGGGCCCCGCCCCCTTAACTTTTAATTTTTTTTATTAATACGATACTAATTTTGAGTATTATTAATATTATCATTGTAATCGCTTCTTATAATCATAAAAATTGGGTTTGATTTAATAAAAAAATAAGTTATGTAGCCTTCTTTCATTGATACAATAAAAGTATGTGAATGTTGCAGTAGCCTAATGAAATAGAACAAAATGTTTCATTTGATTTTATTGCAATAGGCTAGAATTAGAAATTTTAATGTCCAACTATATATATTGGAAATCAAAAGCTTTATGACATCTTAATTGCACATACAGATAAAAGCATGTTATTTACCAAAAAAAAAAAAGATAGTAATAGCAAGTCCACTAAATCAGCTCCCTATGGCTGAAATTCTAGCTCTGCCACTAAATGGTGGACCCGATTAAAACCGGTGCCAAGTTCTCTGTGGGGTTGGCCCCCCAAGAATTGATAACATGTATTTTTTTTTGTTTTATAAAAAAAAAAAAACGCAAGATGTTCGGACTCACTAATAGATAGAGCCGATTCAAAATTGGCGCAAAGTCTCGTGTAAGGTGAGCCTACAAGAATTGACAACATGTAAGAGATTTTAAATCTTAAATTTAAAAAAAGAAATTATCTCTAAGTCGCTATTCTATTTATAATCCATTTTTTAATATATTAGATTTGTCCGGTCCGTACCAAGACTATTTTGGTTCTTAATTATTGAATACTACTAGTATATCATTTGACCTTCAGAAGATTCAACGGTAATGATGCCGCGTGGTAGAAATTGCTACTTAGAAAAAAGAAGAAGAAATTGCTGTGTAAATGCTTAGCGTTGACGACTTAAAAACGAACAAGTTCCTCAATAAATCACCAAGTGGTACAATTAAGGCGTCGTTCTATTAAGCTTGACTTTTCGACTTTTTTAATTGATGTATGTGAGGAAAATAACCTGTTTGATAGGAGTGAAAAACCAAAAAATCCAAGAATTCACCTACTGAAACATGGCCGTAAAGATATATAGATTTCACCAATAACATACTCCAACTATGATCTATTCTAGATTTGTTGGTCTTGTTCGAGAGAATTCTATGCTGTTGCTTATACCTTATTTCGCTTCCTCTAACTGTCATTTTTATGGTTGACAAGTATGCTAATGGGATTTGACTTTGACATAGGAGATGCAAGCACGAGAAATTACATGGAAATATCATCCCAGTTGACATTGGACAAACAAGAGAAACTACAAGGAAATATCATCCCAAAGACGGAACTCGAAACCTTTTTGTGCCTGTGCAGTGTGTGTGGGTGTTTCTTTTTTTTTGAAGTTGGAAAATTTTCACCAACCTGTTCTAAAGTCCGTGGTAGAGAAAAGCACGTAATACACTCCCATTTACGATTTTTTTTTTTTGGGGCTCATTTTAGGAATTTTTATGGCTCCTTTCATGATTTCTTGTGGCTCGATTACTTTCGAGTGTGTGATACACCCTTTCTGAATTTTGTGGCTCATTTTATAAATTTGGGTGGTCCGAAATTTGAAGTTTTCCGTGGTTCATTTTATGAAATTTTGTGGTGGTATTTGCAAATTTTTGTGGTGATGTTTATAAATTTTGCGGTAAAAAGAGAGGCAAAAAAAAAAAAAAAAAAAAAATAGGTACGGGGTACCTAACCGTTGTTTTCAATCTGTTTGTCAAGGTACCTCTAGTTGTATAGGCTGATATATTTGGTTTGGTTTTCAATGTATATTATTGTAGCATGTACCTGTTGGAATATGTGTGAACATTAAGGCCTACATTGGAAAAATAGAAAAATGATGAACCTTAATATACAATTGAGTGCTCATCACTTAGACTTGGCCTTTTAAGTGGATATAAGTCATTCAATCTGTATTGGGCCCAATTGATGTGGCGGACTCTTTGTCGTTACTCCCCATAATATTGGGCTTTGTGCACGGCTGCACGCCATTGCAAGATCAATGTGTCATGTACAAACTCCCAACAACTGGTGTTAGAGCCGATGGCCGACCATCTATGGGCAAACTCTCGGTGCGCCATGAATGGGCTTGTACGAAGATCACTCTACCGAAAAAATCCAATAGTGCAGGTGATGGGCTATGTCCACTGCAAGGTGATGCAAGCGAATGGAAAACATGTTGCACGTTGACTCGTCAGGGAGCATGGTGCTAGTGAATGGGCACGTTGGCTCTCAATGGAGTATGATGGATTGCTATGAGTCGATGGAGTGGATATCCAGGTTACTCCCAATGAAGCAAAAATGGCTCGATGTTGGAGTGCCGTAAGAGATAGCTCTGAATCGATTGAGGGGGTGCGGAAGAAGCCTAGTTTGGGAGAGAATTTGGATGCAAACAAAGAGAACAAGGCTCAATGTACGGTTCGCACATGAGCGGGATCAATGCATCGTGTACATACTTCCAACAACCATGTACCATTAGATTGAGCTCTCCTGAGGCTAATAGCCTAATGATATTATACTTTGCAGCGTTCTTCCAGAAGATTGGTCCACTGATATTTGCTAAGATGCCTTCCGTGTCAGCACAATCATGTTCTTCCAACAAATCTTCACGGGAGTTCTTAATGCCCAATTGTTTCACTTTCCCCTTGTGTAAAATAGACGACATCAACTTTCCCTTCTGGATTCACAAGCAGTTCTCATATTCATAGTAGCTTTTTCCCTTTTAATTTTCCAAGTTCTAATTTTCTACATGATACTACCAGGCTTTAGCTTGGTGTTTGTATTGTCATAAGAATAGGAATTCTTTTCAATTTCCTGTTGTGGGATTTGTTGTAATGTAGATTGAGCATCTATTGGTTTTGAATTCAAATAGGTTATATTCTTTGACGACTCCTATTGCACGAGCATTTGAGTTTGTGCATTGTTGTATACATCCATTCGATCTTTTGCTCCCGAATCCAAATTGGTTATACTCTTTGACTACTCCTGTTGCAGGAACGTTTGACTTTGTGCACTGTTGAATACATCCATTTGATCTTTTGCTCCCAAATCCAAGTTTGTTCCCTTCATTCATCGCCACGTAATGCATTGATGTCAATACACATGGAATGCATGTAAAGTGCATTGCCTATTCATTTACTTGTCAAAGAAGTGCATTGCCTATGGGAAAGTCTTGTAGTTTGTTCTTTTGATGTCTTTTCCTATTCTTCGTCCAATGTCAAACTTAAGATGGATGGTTTGTCAGATTGCTCAAAAGAATTAGTAGGAACAGTTTGAAGGGAATATAATAGGTGTTGCATCATATCATAACATTTGATGGGTGATTCTACAACAGGGTGGTAGGGCATAAAAACCTCCCAACTAACTGGACACCTACTGTCTAAACATTTTTTTTGACTTGTACAAGAAAAGAAATTAGGATGGTCAAGTTTCTAGCAGTGCATATCATCACCTTTCTTCATTACTTTCTATTTCTATGGTTTCATGAACTGGGGTACTGGTTTCTGTTGAAGAAAACCCTTCATCGTGCGAGAAAATCCATTCAGCAAGCTGAGAATTGTTTGATGCTGGACTTTGTGGACAATCAGCTCTTGCTGCTGCAGGCACTGCCATGCTTTCGCCTGTTGGAGTTTTTCTCTTGGATGCATTAGATGAATTGTCTTTTTCCTCATCGAAAGTTTTAGCCATCACAACAAGCTTTTGCCGCATTGACAAGTCATTAGAGGCTAAGATGTCCCAGTTGTCGTATAGGAAGATAGACATGAATAAGATGAGAGCAGAAAGGGAAGCTACGCCGGCAACTAGGAAAAGACCCTTAAAACTATCAAGCGTGAGGCTGTCGGAGGTGACCCTAGCACCATCTTGCTCTGCACAAGTAGCTCCTTCTCCCAACCATTCGTTTTGGATTCTAGTAAATGCATCTCCCTCGGTTACACTTAAGACTGCTCTGGAAACATCAGGCACTAGGGGAGATCCCTTTGGAAATGCCTGCAAATAAAGATCCACGTATATGTTTAAGAGGACGTAGACTAGTTGGCTGCTTGGGAAATCAAAAATATTGCGCGGATAACGCTATTCAAATATAAATCCAAATGATGTGAATTGTAATAATATTGAGATTGCTTTTATTCTTTTCTTGAATCATTTTCAAAACTCTGCAGGTTATATTTCATGCTGATGCTTCCCTAGACATGCGCGCGCACGCACACACACACACACACACACACACACACACACAGAGAGAGAGAGAGAGAGAGAGAGAGAGAGAGAGAGAGAGAGAGAGAGAGAGAGAGAGAGAGACTCACAAATCCAAAGCCTGCCGTCTTGTAGATAGGTCCTACCATGGTGTACTTGGCACAGTATTTGCGATCCGAAAGGAAGAGCCTTATATAAGGGAGTTCGTCAATAATTGCAGCAACTCCTCCATTTTTACTTCCTCTAGAAAGGGCTTCATCATACTCTTCGAATGTGCTATAATTCTTAAAATTGGAAGGATCAAATGCCTTATTCTTTAGTAAACCCGCAACAAAAGAATCCTGCTGGTAGCCAACATGCTCTTTAGCCTGTTTGAGGTCTCTTATATCTGTGATAGAAGGCTTTAGCTTTTGCACTGTTAACATTGATGTTAAGCTAGCTGTATAACTCGATGTCAGTACCAGCACCACGAAAACCCACACGATTACAACAAATCTAGATAAGTTGCTGATCAACTTCTCCTCTGCAAAATAAACAAAAAACCAAGTTCCTCTTTGTGTGAGTAAACTTTGTCAACAAATACTATAATGATGTTTTGCAGACCGCATGTTGTTTTCATCAAATTTTGATTTGATTCAGACTTCAGAGAGAGAACAACTCAAAAGAGGGGAAAATATTAAACAAATACTAGAATGATGTTTGCAGTTTTGATTATATGTTCACAATGGAGCATGTTTTAAATAGTGGCATTAGTTGCAACTTGCAGATATTTATATGAGTTGAGTTAAAACAGTGACAGGAGTATAGCACTATCGGTGTCAGGAATTGTATGATGTGGTCTTGAAATATTCTATCATCAGCTGTAAAAAGGCAGCGAATTTAGCCTTATCAGCTGCGAACCAGGTTATGTATCAACCTTACAGTGATAGGAATTGTGAACCTGGCCAGTAGAAAGGGATCCATTATATATGTCGGGTGATATCGGAATCTGGAGATCCAAAATTTTGGTATTATGGCTGTTTACATATTTTAATGCGGAGGGATGATAATGGACTTACTGTGGGCGAAAACAAGTGTAGAGAAGGAGAACCAAAATATCATTCCAACTTGCTTGCCAGGTGGGCCTCGGAATTCTTTGTTTACACGATGCTCGACGAGCCAAACCACGAATCCAGTGAAGACAAAGAGAAACCCCGTTGTTAACCACAGATCCATTTTGAGAGGTTTCATGAAAATCCATGCATTCTTCCTGTCATCATCCTTGAATGGAACGACCATTGCCACACCGGACTCTGTGTATGGCAATGTAAAATCAACAAACCTTGATCTATTTGATACAATGGTTATATCACCCACAACAGCATCATAGTTCTGGAGATGGACACAAAACTTTAGCTACTTAACAAAGAGAAAATGAAATATTAAAACATCTCAAATTCGAGTTGCAAATGCAATTACCCCGAGAAAGATCTCATAGACAAGATCATCGTAACTTCCAGCGCTCTCGCCATCAGGAGTTTCGAAGGGACAAAACTCGTATGGGACAGCATATGGCAATGACTCCATAACTTCTTTGAACACTTCGATGCAGAAACCTTTGGGAATCACAGCATTAGTTTTAGGATCCCTTTCCACTGAGATAAATTCACGAAAGCCAGCTTTGACAGGAACCCCAACCCTCAACTTCTTTTCACCTGTTGGCATCTCCCAACCTTTAGGCACAATATCTGATTCACCAGGCCAAATGACTCCAAGGTCTTCTTTGTTGGTCGTGTAATTCTTATTACTTGACAAACTCAGATCTTTTGATATGCCATATTCTCGAGTCCAGAATCCAACTCCTCTAATTTCTCCTCTTCCAATTACATTGACTATTTGAAAGGCTGATGGTTGTAACTGTCCATTAACAAGATGGAAGTCACCACTCAAGCCCTTGAATTTAATGTTCTGGATTGATTGAAGGAGCCTTGGTCCCATTTCTGAGGTTCCAATTGCTACTAAATCTGTCGAGTTCTCCATAGCAACTGGTTTCTTGAACTTTGATTTACCAATACCAGATCTTCCTACAGCCATTGCTAATGCTGTGACACTATCATATGCCCATAGCCCAAAGACATTCAATTCAATTCTATCCATGTCTGCATTCTGTTGCTGAAATCTCTTTCTCCATCTCACTTTGAAGTTTTCAAGCTGACTGGATTTCGGTATGTAAGGTTTCACACCTATTACCCCTTGCATACAATTTATAGCTCCAGGATCCATAGAATGCAAGAGAGCTGTAAGCCCATCCGTAATAATCCAGGCATATCCCTTTTTCATCATTTCAAGTTGTTTCACTTTGGTGAAAAAGCGAGAAGCGAGAGATGGTAACATATGCACCACGAAAACCCTGGTTCGAATTGTCATGAGCTTGTAGAGTTCTTGAAGGATATGATCATCTGAGGCTGAAAGAGACAGAACACTTCGATGCTTGACTTGAGTACTGATCCCTACGAAAGCATCAGTTATATAAGGTACTAAGCCCCTTCCATAGTCGGTGTCTTCATAAATTAACACCACCTCCCTCCAACCAAAGGCCTTAATTATAGCGGTAAGGGATTCAACCTGGGAAGATCCAATATGTGCCCCTCGAATGAAGTATGGGTTGTCCGTGGGTGACAGAGAAGGACTCATCGCCTGAGAAATGATAGGAACTTGTGTTTTGCTCCCAATGTCAACCACAAATTCTGCTTGTGAGGATCTTTGTGGACCTAGTATAGCCTGTACTTTGACATTTTTCAACAAGTCTATGGCTGCAAAGAGAAGTTCAAGAAAAATGAGATCCTTATACAGTTATACTTGAATTGTCTGTGCAGTGAACTCCTATAAAGCAGATCATCCAGGTGGCATTTCATGGCATAGATAACCAACGACTTGCAGAAAGGAAAAGGTTAATGGTTTTTGAAACGTGCTATTTTCATGATCGAAGAGGAAAGGAATCGTGAGCGCCTGTACCAGAAAGAGAAACCTGACTTAACTATACATTATCCTTATTTTAGATTGTTTTCCTCAACTGTGTAAAAGCTGATGAATATGAGTTTTTATATTGCCACATGCTTTACTGTTAAAGCTGATCAAGTATGACACTAGAAGTGGCTTTGAGTACTTTAAATTCTGAACACAGGCCAGGGCAAAAGCCAAAAGTATACAAAATTAGATTTACTCTAGAATCCTCATGGCAAGGTTTTACACCTCGAGCTTCAATGGTAATTGAGGTTTGTTTTTCATAATGATAGCCCAAGAGGGTTGAAGGGTCGTTTGGCTTGTGGCTATTGGTTTGCGACGTTTTCTCAAACAACTGGTTTGCTTTCTGAAATGGTAAGCTCTAAGAGAATCCATTGATAAAATTGTGAAAATGATTCAAGATGAACTGTTATAAAACCTTTGCTCAAAGTCTGTCACAAAAAGTTCACAATTAGTAGAAGGCGCTATATATACAAATGCAGCCACTGAATCGAACTACAAATGAAAGCCTGACATAATCCAACTCTTGCAATGTCCTCAGTTTCGTAATACTTAACAAGAATGGGAATTGTGGTTTAGTATGACAGTATACGTATCATTTACTTCGATTTTGAAACCTGCTAAAACCCACATCCATACCAAATATTATAGTAGTTAGATTGTTTTTTCCCCGAGCCTTTCAAAGTTTGAAATACACATGAATCTACGTAGCATCATACACAGCGCCCCAGTTGCTGTCATGGCGCTGTAGTTCTAATTAGCCATTGTGTAGTTTTTTAGGTACGTACCCAAACAAGAGTGAAATAGTTGGTGGATTTAAAAGCTGTACTGGTTTAATTAGACTTTGTTTAGAAATTTAAAGAAGCTTATACATTCAAAAATTTAAAGGAGTTTACGATATATATTTTGAAACTATCCTTCAGTTTCACTCCAGTTGAACACCAGCTGAACTTATCAAGTAGCTTATCGAGTTCGAGCTCACATACAATGTATTAACATGATATAAAATATCTAGGTTTTTCCATAGACAACTCAAGGCTCCGTTCATTTTACAACTTTTCACAACATGGTCTACTATTGATTATCAGGAACACTTTAAAGGCCCTAAAGGGTCTTGACATCATTTTTTTGAAATATTCTACTTATGTTCATTCTGTTCTCTCGTACCAAACACAACCTAAACTCTTTCTCAAATGGGACTAATATCTCTTACGAAATTAGAATCTCTATAAATTTTGGAGCATACTCTACAATGCTAGTAATAATGTCATTCATTGACATATAATATGATTCCAGTTTTTGTTTTTAATTAGTCCTATTATAAAATAACTCGGAAACAAATTCTGACAATAAAATAGTATAGGGAAATCAATGGTAAGTTCAGAATTATGGTTGAATAACATGTTTCAAGGGCAGAAGTACGCGGACAGAACATATAATGAGCGTACCAGCAGATGCTGCCTCCAAATCATCTCCCTTGGAATCCCTTGTGTGAAGTATAATCCTTGTTGCGCTATGATTTTGATGATTTAATGTATAGAAATCTTCAAGGGCCATAGAGATGCACGTCTGGCTGACCTTTCCAACAATATTATCAGCATCAAGAATCACCCCAACATCAACGGCCTCTATTAACCCACTAACATTTTGCCCAGATATTATTGGTACAACACATAAAAAGCTCACAATGAAGAGTAGTGGTGGCAACACAAGCAGGTGGGAGCAGTATCTTTGCATGCCTCGAATTGAGAGAGAGAGAGAGAGAGAGAGAGAGAGAGAGAGAGAGATTTCAGTGTTTATAATGCTTTCGCTTCTGTCAAAACTTTTTGGAGAGAGGAATAGAGATTTCAGTGTTTATTATAATGCTTTCGCTTCTGTCAAAACTTTTTGGAGAGAGGAATGATTGGCTGTTTGGTCTCTCCTTCCTATTCTGATAACTAAGAAAATATTCATTTCACATTTTGGTGGACTTAGTCAAGCTACACCAAAAAAGAAAAAGTCAAGCTATACCAATTACCAAATATCTGTCCTCTCTCCGTAGTTTTTTATTTTTTATTTTTTTAATTCAGATGTCCGAACTAACATAACACACACATATGGGGTAGACAAATTCTCTCATTCACAGGGCGATGCCCGATTAACACTGGCGCAAAGTCCTGTGTGAAACTGACTCCACAAAAATTGATAACACCTATGAACTTTCAAATCTAAAACTTAAAAATGAATATATCTATGTCTAAGTTCCAATACTACTTGTATTTTTTAATATGTTGAATATTTTCTATTACACTCTGTCACATATCGGAAATCTACATGGATAATCTTGGGTCTATAACAGACCATGTGGATTACTCTAGTACCTAGGGCTTAAGCATTTTGAGTTATGTGGTGTGGCTTGTGGATTAAAATCAAGGTACTGGGCCAGTAGTCTATTTGGGGTATAACAATTGGTATCAGAGCGACCCGTGTACACGACTGTGTGGGCTTAGATCAGAGAAAGACCTAGGTAAAGTTGTGGTGAATCTGGCTGCTAGAAAAAAGACCCGGGTAAAGCCGTGGTGACTCTAGCCACTAGAAGAAAGACCCGGGTAAGGTGACTCTAGTGTGCAACCTCGCGAGGACGCGATGGGTATAAAGGTGGGGAGATTGTTACACCCCATCCCACATCAGAAGTCTACATGGATGATTTTGGGCATATAACCACGTGGGCTATTACTAGTATGTACATTGGCCTTAAGTATTTTGGGTTATATATGTTGTGTGACTTGTGGATCAAAATCAAGGTATTAGTCCAGTGGTTTGCTTGTTTCGTTACATTTTCAGTTCGTCGTGAATGCTATTATATCGTTTTGACTTTCAGAAGATTCAACGGTGATCATCATGGCGTGTGATATAGCACTTGTACTATTGCATTCTAGAATTTCTTCGCTAGGTGGAGTTGGGGTTCTTTTGACCGTGCCATTTTTTTGTTTTTGCCGGTCAGAGAATTTCTAGGCATGCAGCTTACGCTGCTGTGCACACCTTAACTAAATTCCCTTTCCGTGTCTAGTCAAAGGCAAATTATCTATGCTAGGACTAGGAATTCACAAGAGAAGCTTTTACGGCCTTATTTCAAGAAGTTGTCAGGTTTCGAATTGAAGATGTTTGAGTGAAAATCTTAATGAACAACAACGATTCCCAAGGAATCCATAGGTTGGTTTGAACATTTTGATCAATTACCTTCAGTGAAATGTCCAACTCTAGAGTACGTACATGAATGTAATTCTGAAAATAAGTATCCGTGTCTTGAGTCTCTTTGAATATGAATGTCATTTTCAAAGTTGAATTCAATTCATGAGTGCTGGACAAAATATTCAAGCTAATTTGGTCCCCCAAGCACAACGGGTTGAGCCTGACGAAGAGAAGCTCAGAAGCCCAAAGATGACCTCCTAGGAGCTAGCCGATCGAAGCGCCTGATCGGATACGTGCGGTCTGTGGAATGCTATTGCTAGGCGGAACAATGAGGCATCAAAATGGGCTGGGTCCGGTCTGGTGAGCAAATGTGACAGGATAGAGCCATGTTAGCGTCGAGTAGCACGACTGGTCCGTTCGCGTGTCACGCGGCAATGGGCATGCACGACATCATTTGGGAGAACAATTAAGAGTCGAGTGCTGGCATAGCAACAGGTTACATCCTAGGGCTAAGTACCGCCCCTTGCAGGGGCGGATGCAGAATTTGCTATCAGCGGGGTCAAAAATCTATAGCATATACTCCTTCATTCAATTTTGATGGTCCCTCGAGAGTATGTTAATTTTTCAGATAAAAGTTTAAAGTATTTTCGCACTTGATTTTCCTAGTTTCTTTGTACTAAATTAAAGATCTTGATTAGTTTTTTAATTTGGTGAGAAAAATTTCAGTCCAGCGGGATCGCTTGGCCCCCCTTACCCCTATATGGGGCCGCCACTGGCCCCTTGCCTAGGTTGAAAGAATTCACACACAGCCTCAAGCTTGATGGAGACATACGATTTTGGATAAGAGGATTTATCTAGAGTATATGCGCATGAATTTTCTGTGGCTGTGATTGGAGATCCCCGTGCCCAAAAAATAGAGTGAGAATTGTTTTGGGTCGTTGGATGGTGTGTCTTTTGTGTTTTGCTTTAAAATTTTCATGTGATTCAATGACCGGAAGTTCACCACAGCACCAGAACAGAGGAATAGAGGATATACGGAACATCCCGATTTGATTCCTGTGATTGGCAATCAAATTTGACGAATGTGGTTTGGCTAGACTTTTCTCTTGGTCGGCCATCATATCATGTGCGGTAGGATAGTGACTTAATTGTTGGTTCTGTTTTTTTCACCACAGTTGGTAATGTAATTGAGATTTCATGGCAGTGAACGTTAATAATGCACATCACATTAATATGACGCGGTATTTTGATGGGACCGGTCTCCCCCGGTTAGGGTCAGCTTTCTACTTTTGATGAAGCCATGACTGTTGCATACCCTCCTCCTAATTCCGTGATTGTTGAAGTTTGTGATTCAGAAACTTAACACGTACGTTTTAGTTCGTTACAAATGACTTTCAGTCTACATCGATCGCTGCGGTAATTGTATTTTGAATTATACTATCATGTTCATTGTCACACAGGAATGGTAAGTAACATCAAACACGAGATTGCATGTATGCATAGTCAAATACTACAGAGGTCAAACATTTCAGATCTTAAGCAACTATGAGGATTGGCTTGGTCGTTAACATTTCAAATCTTGGCGAAGAAAATCGTTCACATTCAGTTGTGGTTCCTTTGCCGAGAAGAAAATAATGGGTCTTCGCTAGATAATTTTCCATATGCTAAAATCAATAGTCTAGATATTTTTAGCTTTGTTTTAATCTATTCCTATTTACACATTCAGTGCATCGGGCACCTCAGACCCTCTCATCCACATATTAGGCACCTCATGTAATATATACCTTGTAACCATCTTCTGGTATGTATGTCAATGCAATTTCTATACAATTAGAAAGATGGAAAAAAAGAAGTAGAAAAAGAAGAAACAATCAAAGCTAAACCAGGCCAAAAAAAAAAAAATGAAAAGGTTAAAAACAAGAGACTATATGATAAAATTGGAAATCAAATATGAAAAAAAATGAAGAGGAGAGGAAAGAGAGGGAAACAGAAAAGTAAGTGTAGAGGATAGAAGAGGTTTTGGTTTGCAGTATTGTTTTGGTAGATTTAAGGTGGAGGTGGGTTTGAGTTTGTTTGGGTTTTTATTAGTCAAACAATAATTAAAGAATTACCATGTAATTGGGTTGTAAATCTCCCTTTTCCTCTTGTATCTATTTTGGAGAAAGACATGAATGAAAGCCTGCAAGGCATTTTTGACTGATCAAAAAAAAAAAAAAAAAATAATTAAAGAGTGTTCCTATTGTTAATAGAGGTTTCTGGAAATTGGTGGCTGGATGTTACAAATTGGTTTGGGGTGTTACACCTTAGCTTCGGTCATGTCGTAGGTTTGGTGTGGTCCCTTACAAATCGATTGTGGTATGAACGAGAAATATTTCATGCAGGGCGGAGGTGGCAGGATGATATATCTGCAATTCCATTTCATGTACCAATAATAAATTACTGTTAATTGCCCGCTTAAAATTTCCGTGCATTACACAGGTTTTTGCTAGTATTTTAGTATTTAACTCGTCAACGGCTACCATATACTATCTACAAGCAATGTCTCTTCTTAATTTCTATGAACAAGCTGTAGATTTTTCTAAGTACTAATCAGAAGATTATTTTCTTCCATCTCAGTTTTGAATTTCCTCTGTGGGTTACTTCTTTGTAGCTTCCTTTCCTCTCCAATTTTTCAAATTACAGAATACATACAAATTAGAAAAGAGGATCTTGGTTTGAACTCAAACGACCATCAATTCAGGATTTAAGTTAAAGATTGTTTTCCGGGGAGTGGAGTTTCTAACGACACCGTGTGATGCGGGGCATCAAATTATGACTTAAAATTAATAAAATTGTACGCAAAAACATACACTCTAAATGAAAAATCTGATTATAGCACTGGTTGTAGGACAATACTATTTACTGAAAGGTACACCAACTTTTAGAGTGCAAGTGGGGTCTTTTTTTTTTTTTTTAGATAGACATGTGAAACTGTAAACTGTGTATTTGAGTTTTATCGGAAATGCTAACTAGAGCCCTAAGGGCTCAAGTTAAGGGGGGACCACTTCCAATTAATTACTCCCCTTCCCTCTCTCTTTCCGTGTCCCCTCTCTCTCTCTCTCTCCTTCCGTAATCCGTACCCACCTCCCTCTCTCTCACTCACTTTTCTCTCTCCTCTACCCACTCCCCTACTTTTATCTCATTTTTTAAATTTTTACAAATTAAAATATTTATAACTTTTATTTTTATTATCCAATATTGAAAATATATATATATTTTAAATCTACTCGACGATATCTATCAAACAAGATCAATATTGAATATGCAATTATGTATATCAAAAATGTTTTTTTTTTTTTTTCGGTATAGGCTTTTATTTTTTTGTTGCTAAGTGTCTATATTATTTGGATCATTGGACTTAGGCTTAGCTGCACTTGCACCCCTTGTTTGACAAGGCAAGTTCTTGGACAGCCAGAAAACTGGTATGAACTTCCTTGATTATGTTAAAAACAAAAAAAAAAAAAAATTGATTAAGGGAACAAAAATGTACTTCCTTGATTATGTTAAAAACAAAAAAAAAAAAATTGATTAAGGGAACAAAAATGTTAAGCCTACGTCCAATGATCCAAATAATATAGACACTTAGCAACAAAAAAATAAAAGCCTATACCCAAAAAAAAAAAAACATTTTTGATATACATAATTGCATATTCAATATTGATCTTGTTTGATAGATATCGTCGAGTAGATTTAAAATATATATATATTTTCAATATTGGATAATAAAAATAAAAGTTATAAATATTTTAATTTGTAAAAATTTAAAAAATGAGATAAAAGTAGGGGAGTGGGTAGAGGAGAGGGAAAAGTGAGTGAGAGAGAGGGAGGTGGGTACGGATTACGGAAGGAGAGAGAGAGAGAGAGGGGACACGGAAAGAGAGAGAGGGAAGGGGAGTAATTAATTGGAAGTGGTCCCCCCTTAACTTGAGCCCTTAGGGCTCTAGTTAGCATTTCCGGAGTTTTATTTGTTTATTTGTATGCTTATTGGACACATGGTAGCAAGACCGATATTGGAATGCCAGCTTCGACACTTACTTTTTTATTGTTTTTTTATCATTCTTACTTTTTTTTATTGATGTTATACTAATTTCTCGAATTGTTTAATTTTCTTCCATTTTTTTTATTCGGAAAAAGAAAAGAACCCTAGATGTCTTTTCCTTGTAAATAGTGTGGATCCAGAGCAATCAATGACCTCTTAACAGTTTGGGTTATCCTTTGTAGTGCCTTTTTGGTGTCATTGTTTTTGGTGTTAAATTAGAATGTAACTTTTAAACGTCTTTTGTTTTGACAAGAATTTTTTTAAAAATATAATAATATATATCAAAATTGGGAGAAAGTTCATAATGGATGACCAAACGATACTAAAAACCAGTTAAAAAAAAAAACGATACTAAAAACCCATCATAAATTTTTTAAAAAAGTTACTGATAATAAAGACATTTCTTTAAAATTGCTAAAAAGTTAAGCAATGCTTACGCTGAGTTTTCGCTCTCATTTAAATGGTGTATTTTGTGATAATCGAAACAGTAAAAACAAATAATCATGGCCCCACAAGGCCCCACGTGGAGGTTCGGACAACGTTCCCTCCTTCCCCACACCATCTTTATCCGACTGCTCCCTACGCAGCCGGCCACCACACCGACGCCGTCATCACCGACGACCACAACCGCTTAACCTTGGATTGATTTTCGTTTTAGTTCATCCAAACGTTACTAAGATCCTCTATTCCAAAATACTAGTGATGATTGTGGCCTGTGTACGTGGCGGGGGTAAGGAATCTCACCATCATCTATTCTTTGATTGCCAATTTTCGAGAGAATTTTGGCTGGGGTTTTGTAGTAGGAATAGAGAATTGTTATCAGAGACTTCCTTAGCTCCTAGTCGATTGGTGAATCGGCTGGCTTCTCACAAGAACAAGGAGCTGTGTACACTCACTGGGGAACCGAATGCCCAGCCCAGTCCAGATATGTAATCCAACCTAGCTCTATCTAGTTAGTATGTTTTGATTGTTTCCATTACTGTTTGTTGAGGAAAATTTGTTGTCTTTTTGTTAAGGTTGTTAATTGTATTCTGGCCTTGCTCCTATGTTGTTGGTGTAACCTGACCGGAGGGGGGTGTCTAGCTTGGTAGAGGCCAAAGTTCTTGTGTCTGTTTTTTAGACCTTGTTCTTTTTGCTGTTTGGGTTTTAATAAGAATCACACTTATGTTGTTGGTGTAACCTGACCGGAGGGGGGTGTCTGTTTTTTTTGTCTAATTTGGAAAATTGGGGAGGAAAGGAAACTACAAAGAAGTAGTAACCCACAAGGAGGGGAATTCAAAACTGCAGAGGAGAATATTCTTCTCATCAGTTAGAAAAGTCTACAGCTTGTTTTCCTTAGAAATTAAGAAGAGAAATTGCTGGGTAAATCGTTGCCGTTGTTGACAGATTAAATAGAGTAACAAGTTCCTCGATAAATCACCAAGAGGTTCAATTGTCAAAGTTGAATTTTTTCCGTAAAAGCCGACAAAAAAACACTAAAAACTGTCCTAAAAATGAAGAGAAAAGTAAAATATTCATCTTGGAAAAAAAATGGCCGACTCCGGAACAAGTCAACTTTTTTTAAATCTTTAGACGCACACTAGAAATGGCTAATATTTTCTTGGATGTAAAAAAAAAAATATAACAAAACGTAAGAAATTATAAAGAGAGTTTTTTGGGGGGTTCGAAAATGTGAAAATGCACTTATTGCTATAGTGGACACTTAAAAGAAAGACGGAGGGATTATATTTTCTCAAGTATTTTAAATCACCAATGACTGAAATGGCATATGATTGGACCCATGCACGCTATGATCTCACAAAATTCTCAGAAATTTTTTAAGTGCTCAGTTAATTTATTGGCGTTCCAAGAATATTAGATCAAAGCTTAAACGATTACGGTATACTAGACCAGTCCAGCTTGACTCACATTGTCATATTCTATTGACTATTGTTGAATCCCTCCTATAAAATCGCCACATACTCATATAGTGTCTAAACAAATTATCAATACTTATCTCAATAGTAGTTGATCAAATATGAGGTGTCTAGACCTCAATCTCTGCCTTCTTTTTCTTTTGTTTCATGCTTTTTTCTGCTCATCGCAAACTTCTTCTAGCATTACCAATAACGATACAGTAGTAGTGTTCAATGTGGGTGTGGTTCTTGATTTGGATTCAGTAGTAGGTCGTGTGGGACTGAGCTGTTTGTCAATGGCTATCTCCGACTTCTATTCCCTTTACACAAACTACAATACCAGGCTTTCTCTCCATGTCAGGGACTCAAAAGGCCAAGTCATTGATGCTGCTGCTGCCGGTATCTTTTTTAATCCTGGCCTTTTTAAAAAATATGCTATTTGTGTTCCTTGTAAAACTTTAAGCTAAGCAATATTTTACTGAAAGGTGTTTAGATGCCATTCAGATTTTAGTGTTACCCATTCAAAATAAATGCAGTCCCACTAGTATAGCATTGATGACACTTTTCTGGAAAAAGTTCTGAGTCAAGAAAAGCCTAACTTTTTGTCATAAGTTATGGTCTTAGATTTTTGGAGGAAATTCGGTAAACGAATTCATTCTACTAAATAGAGCAAACTATATAGAGCAAACAAGCTATATCTGTTGGTTGAAAAAGGTCTTTTTAACTTTTTGTCTAAAGTTATGGTCTTAGATTTATGGAGGAAAATTAGAACAAACAAACTATATCTGTTGGTTGAAAAGTCGTTAACTTTTTGTCTAAAGTTATGGTCTTAGATTTCTGGAGGAAAATTTGGAAAATGAATTCATATTTATCCAATATGAAATTTTGCGTGAAATTTGAGCCTATATCATGTTGGTTGCTTTGTTTGGTTATCTTATTTGAGGTTAATTACTGTCGTCGTTTTCCCAGTCATGCATTAGCTTTCCTATAAATTATGAGAAGTAGCAGTTAATCATTACCTTCAATCTCAAACTTTTCCTTGTTGCATAAATGCAGCTCTTGATTTGTTGAAAGATGTAGAGGTGGACGCGATAGTTGGCCCCCAAAACTCAGCACAAGCCAATTTTATTATGGATCTCGGAAACAGATCTCATGTTCCTATCATTTCTTTCTCTGCAACTAGCCCTTCCATGCTTTCCCAAACTCCTTATTTCATCCAAACAGCCCTCAGTGATGATGCTCAAGTTGGGGCCATTTCCTCCATTATCAAAGCATTCCAGTGGAGACAAGTCACCATTATATATGAAGACACAGACTACGGAAATGGACTCATGCCATCTTTGTGTACTGCGTTTCAGGATATCAATGCTCAAATTGCCTATAGAAGTCACATTCCTCTCTCTGCGACTGATGATTTTATACTTACGGAGCTATACAATATGATTACTATGCAAACTAGGGTGTTTGTGGTGCATTTGTCTCTCTCTCTTGGGACTAGACTCTTTTGGAAAGCCAAGGGTATTGGAATGTTGAGGGAGGGCTACGTTTGGATCATTACGGATGGGCTAATGGATTTTATTTACTATATGGATTCCCGTGTGATAGAGGCAATGCAAGGGGTTTTGGGGGTAAGGCCTCGGATTCGTAGGTCGAAAGAACTTGACTCCTTTGAAGTCAGGTGGAGAAGGAAGTTCCTCCAGGATAATCCTGCTGCCAAACAGGCTGAGATAAGTATTTTTGGGCTATGGGCATATGACACTGTTTGGGCACTGGCTATGGCAGCAGAGAAAGTTGGAGTTAAGGAGCCAGTCATCAATCTGGATAACAATAGGATTAATGTGACCAACCTGTCTAGCTTGGGAATCTCCCAAACAGGTCCTAAACTTCTCGGAGCAATCTTGGAGACAAGATTTTTAGGCCTGAGTGGTGAGTTTGATCTTGTTAATGGGCGATTAAGGCCATCAGCATTCCAAATACTGAATGTGATTGGAAAAGGGGAGAGAGAGGTTGGAATCTGGACACAATCTCATGGAATTTCAAAGGGATTCCACACGAATGAAGCAGATTCCTCCTTTAATCCAGGGGAAAGTTTCCGGGCAATTGTGTGGCCCGGAGAAACAACATTTGTGCCGAAAGGCTGGGAAATTCCAGTGAGTGGTAAGAAGCTTAGAATTGCAGTTCCTGTAAAACGTGGTTTCACTGACTTTGTGAAAGTGGAAATAGATCCTCTTACCAATGCAACAAAGGTCAGTGGAATCTCCATTGACATATTTGACTCTGTAATAGGAGCATTACCGTATGCATTGCCCTATGAATATCATCCCTTCGAGATTGGGGACGACAGTTCCGCTGCTAAGCCTGGGAGTTATTATAATGATCTCGTATATCAAGTTTATCTTCAGGTTAGTTACGCAAATGTCTAATCTGCAATTGTTTTTCTTTTCTTTTTTTTTTTTTTTTTTAAATCCTGTTATTTTCAATCTAAAAGGCTACTGGTATTGTGGCTTATAATTACCCAAGGAATAGGTATATGCACAGATAATATTTTACCACAATTTAGCTAGATTGGGTTGTTTGACGCACACAACGGACTGGTCACAATTTGTGGCCTTCTGATTGTGTAGATAGAGACAATAATGTGATTGTTTATATGCCTTTTATTACTTGTACAATACAAAGTACTAATCGCTTAGATGTGTGATTTAAGAATTGTTGTTTATCGTGTTAATATCAGTAATTTCTGTATAGAAATTCTAGTAGAAATTTTACTTTTATGTTATGTATGACATACATATCTATAAATCATTTCGTGGACAAATTGTTATTTGATTTTTACTGTTTTTCATCCTCTAAAATAGGTTAAATTCCATAGAGACCCCCTCACCTATGTCTCTTCTCCACGGAGACCCCCTAATGCTTAAAAGCGTCCAAACAGACCCCCTCATCTATAACCGTTATCCACTGTGACCCTTTCTGTTACATTACCGTCGGCAGGTGGGAGATTTGCGAATTTTTTAGACGAAAGCCCTTCTCCTCTCTCTGAAATTTTTTCTGAGTCCAAAACACAACCTTGCCGCTCCAGGACTAAACCACCTAGTCACCGCAGAATCGTATTGCGGTTCCATTAGTATTACTACAAGAAGGCAAAATTTCTGGGAAAATTTTTGCCAGAGTATTTTCCAAATCTGAAACTATCAATCTGATTTGTTTTGAGCGGGACTCAGTCGTTAGATCGATCCTTCCCTGTGGCACATGGGGAATATTACTACACCGGCTGATCGATTCTTCCCTGTGGCACCCCTCATCGAAATTCTGGGAGTAGCTAACAATATTGTGCTGAAACAGCGTCGTTGGAGGCTTCGTAGGCCCGTAGATACTTTTACTTTCTCTCATCAAATTTCTGGGGGTAGAGGTAGTTTGAGAGGGGTGGAGAAATATATATATCTACACAGAGAGAGAGAGAGAGAGAGAGAGTCACGTTCCAGTAAAAAATAAATAAAATAAAAAAGAGGATATAGAGGGGGTAACTGTGAGTGATTTTCATAGATGAGGGGGTGAGTGTGGGTGATTTTTTAAGGAGTATTACAGTCATTTCCGTCATTTCGTCAACCGAGTAAGGGGTTTTTTTCCATTTGGCATAGATGAGGGGGTCTGTTTGGAATTTGGATGCTTTTAAACGTTAGGGGGTCTCCGTGGAAAAGAGACAGAGATGATGGGTTCTCCATGGAATTTAACCTCTAAAATATGAGTTTTTTTCATGCGAAATTTAATTAACAAGGAAATTTGGATCTCTCTCTCTCTCTCTCTCTCTCTCTCTCTCTCCCCCCCTGTGGTGGAGCTAGAGAGACTACGACGCTGCAGTAGGGGACATCACAATCACAGCAAACAGATCGTCTTATGTGGATTTCACATTGCCATTTGCTGAAGGTGGGGTTTCAATGATAGTTCCAATTAAATACGAAGACACTGACAGCATATGGACCTTCTTGAAGCCCCTGAATATGAAGCTTTGGCTAGCAAGCATAGCCTTCTTCATCCTTACTGGATTTGCTGTTTGGGTTCTCGAGCACCGGATTGATCCTGCATTTAGAGGTCCACCTTCCCACCATGTTGGCTTGATCCTTTGGTTCCCCTTGTCAGGTATATTTCCCAAACTTAAACTTGTTTTAACTGCTGTCATATGCCCATTTATAAGTTATGGGAAATGCTGTTATGATGACCACATTTAGAATCACATTTCAATCTCTCTAATGTACCACACTACTACCACCATAACAAGCACTGCCACATCCTCTTGTGGTCCATGTACATTTTATTGGTCCATGTTAGGTATCACATCAGATGGTGTACTGAAAGAGTGGTACCCAAAACCAACTTTGAGTTGTCTCAAAGCTTATGTAATATAAAAGTTGGTTTGAACTCCTTTCCTAATCAATGATCTTTCCAATAACCTCAAAATTATACAACAAATCACCAGAAATTACATTGGCCCTAGAATCCTCAAATGTCAACACTAACTTATTCAGATAGTCTCTCAAAGCTAATCCTCCGAATGCTCCAATTCTAGCTGTTGCTTCCTTGCTTTTCCCTGGAAAATAAATAGGGCTGGGTAGTACATGCAATATGATGACAATAAACATTGCTCGAAATAAGGACGTGCTCAGTAATTGACGATAACAAATCAAAGTTAATCATTCTGAAACGATAAATCATCTGTAGCCTTTTTTATGACCCATCTCAGTAACACACCAAGCACCACCGGGGTCAATCAGTGTGCCCCCTTTCGGGCCGTATAAAAGTATACTGGATTTCCCTCATGGAAATTAATCATATTTCCGTACTCATTTCCCCCAGTGGGCTTGCATGTGTACTTAGCTTTCAGTCAAATATTCTTTGTTGTCACGATACAAGATGTGACGACGACTGAATCAATGAACATCGAGATCAAAAGAGTACAAATATGAGAGAATCAAGGACCACTCTTTGCAACGAGATTTAGCAAGGAATGTGTTGCACACTACCCAGTACCTCAAATAATGATCATGGCTGTTGAATACTTGACAATAGCACCATCTCAGTGCAATTTTGATGGCCAAAGGCCACTGCCCATGGCTGAACCCACCAGAACTCTAGCTATATCCATTTCCAAAGCTACCTCTCACAGTACTTCTGATCTAAAAAAAAAATGAAGCATTATTCTCATTCCACACATAGAGTAGAATCCCATTTTAGATATTTTAACCTTTGACATCCCTTTTGTATCAGCACCGCACATGCACTAATAAATGTGCTATGTGGCTTACACCTCTCACTCATACACTTTAACTAAGCCACATACATCTTTACGTGGCCCAAATACAAAGATCAGTCCATGCATACTTGAATATTCTAGACTTTATTATCTGAATGGCAAAACATGGGTCCCACTAAAAACATTTAATCCTCTATCCCAATCTTCCAAGACTTAATCAACTCACACTAAAAAATATGGGTTGTTACACTTAATAATCTGTCCCCCTATCCTAGTAACTCCGCCACAAATTTTGGTGGCAATCTTGATATAAACGAATTTCGAGGCACATCATATTGTTGAGAACACAGTAGGAAGATAGAGGCATTTTTTGAGACAAAGCATTGCCCACAAAGCCAAGTGTTTTTTTTCCCTTTCCTGAAGTTGTCTTGTCTAAGCACGGCTTCATTTAATTTACTGTAAACTCATTGAAGTAGTGTTTTAAGGCACAACTTTTACTGTAAAACTCATTGAAGTGGTGTATTGAAATTATGAACTATAATCTTTCAGTTGATTAAGTAAGCTGAATTTGAGAGTTAAGTTGAAAACCTCAAGGGACTGCGAAACACAATCCCAAAATTGCTGTCGTTGATGGGGGAAAGAAAAACTCTTTCCTATTCTTCCCTCTTACAGGGACCTCATGTTTGCTTTGTAGGAATGAAAGTCAAGAGCAACTTGGCTAGGTTGGTAGTGGCAGTATGGTTGTTTGTGGTGCTCATATTGAGCTCTAGCTACACTGCTAGCCTGTCATCAAGATTAATGGTGCAAAGGCTTCAGCCTACTGTCAGTGATGTGAATCTACTTATAAGTAATGGGGACTATGTTGGGCACCTATACGGCAGTTTCTTTGTTGATATCTTGAAGGGAATGGGATTTGAACAATCTCAACTCAAGCCACAAAATACTCAAGAAGAATGCGATGAAGCTTTATTAAAAGGGAGCAAAAATGGTGGGATATCAGCCTTTTTCCATTCGGTGCCATATGCTACAATTTTCCTTTCCGAGTACTGTGGTAAATATATGGCAGTTGGCCCCATCTACCGCACCGAGGGGTTTGGTTTTGTAAGTTTTCTCTCTTTCCTATGGTACATTACCCAATTACTTTTCCTCTTGAATTGTATTATGCTCTTCGAGCAAGTAAATTAGAATCAGTTTTTTAATCTCATCTGAATTTAGTAGTTGTTGGCATTGCATGACTTTATCACATGTAAGTGTAACCCAAGGGGTTAGCCTAGTAGTCTTGGCCTAGGGTCTCAAGTTCGATTCTCCTCTTTGGCAATTCTTGGGGCCACCTCACCACACGTGTATGCATGTGACAGAGCTGTAGGAAATAGGGATTAGTCCGAGGTTCGGGCAATTGACCCGGGGCAGCCTACATTATTAAAAAAAAATGACGTCATCATTCCATGAAGTACACACGTTGAATCCCCATTCTCATATTATGGTCTCTTTGTCTCAGCCCCTGGTGTCCTTTGCAGGAGATAGGATGAGACAGAGAACCTTATCCTGCAAAGTACTGACACTTCACGCTTCATGTTCTTGGGAAAAGTACTGACACTTTCCAGCCTTTCCACACAATGTAGCTTGACTTGTGAGCATGCAAGGCACAAATTCCGGGATTGGCACCTCCTGTGCTTGACATTCGCAGTGCGTGCGAGGTTAATTGGTTTCTAGATCCGGTTCCCCAAATTGACTTGGGCCTTCGCCCGTTATCCCAACAGCACGAGTCCTCTCATGGGTTAAGCCACATTCATAAGCCCACTAAAGAGTTCTGTAATATAAAGGCTTTGAAATTCTTGTAACTAAGCAATGTGGAACAAAAGGTTTCGAACCCATGTTTTTAGAAATACATATCCCAACACTTACCACCAATCCTTGTTGGGTCATAACATGTATCAAAGGAGAATTTTTCTAGGTATTTGACCCCACTGCCTACAAATCATGGCTCCCTAGAGGCAGGTGACCGTAGTCTCTTATGTTGATGCGTAAATAGAGATATTTAGTGGGATGGATCACCTTATTTGAATTTTTATGAACAGGTTTTTCCCAAGGGGTCTCCTTTAGTTGCTGATGTCTCCCATGCAATTATTACCGTTATGGAAGGTAAGAAGTATGCGGACCTATCGCAAAGCAAATGTACGATTCCAGATAGCAACTCTATCAACTCAACCAGCCTGACCCTCCAAAGCTTCCGAGGCGTCTTCATGTTTACCGGATGTGTCACAGTTTTATGCCTTCTTGTGTACTTAGCAAAATACACTTATGACAACAAAGATCACCTCAAAATAATGATTTCAGATTCAAGCACCACAACTTGGTCAAGGCTTTATGCAATTTGCAGGCACTGGGACCAAAGAGACCTCTCCTCCTATCCTTTTAGCAGGGGAAAAGAAAGTAACCTAGAAAGAGTTTTGGAGCTTAATGATGTTGGGGACTCATCACTCTTTACTGATGCCCCTCTCAGCAATTCTAACTCCATTGGAATGGCTTCGACACAGTCAGAAGAGGGATTAGATGATGCTACTGATGAGGTTGTGGATCCAAACTCAGAAGATATGGTTGTAGTACAAATTCCCGGGTAGCTTGGATTGCGATTCAATATCATTTCTGAAATCAACAAGCATCTTTTAATGTTTGAGATTTGTTGAAATAATTAATCTTAATTGATCCTGAAGTTTCTTGAGTAATCTAAAGGGTTAATAAGGTCAGAAACTTTGGCTTGAAGGAGTTGAATTCCTCCTGCCATGTTTGACTAAGGAAGCTTCATGGAAGTTCATAGGTAAGGTCTTAATTTCTTAGCTTGTACGAATTGAAGTCTATAAATAGGTTGATTGTGAATTAGTTTAGGCATGGAACCTCACAGTGACAGTTTGAGAGATATAACCCAATTCAGGGTACTTGTTATTGTGTGAAATAAAATCGAGTGGGTTTGTATTCAAATAATCAAATTGATTTGTGTGTTTTGTGTGTTTGTGATCTCTCTTCCACCCTACGAAATGGTGAAACAAGGCAATTGTGGTCTTGCATTTTCCAAGTTGATTTTGTCCGACTATTTTGGTCCGCAAATTGCCTTCGCCTAAGTTTTTCATTTGATAAAATTAAGATTTGCTAAAATCTTGGTTGATTTTATCAATTGAGGTGATTTTATCAAATGACAAACTCAGCCTTAGCAATACATAGCTAGTTTTGCAGACTAAGTGCATTTTGGTGTATAGCTACCTTGTTTTGATCTAAATCTTTTGATTAGGAGGAACAAGTTTTGATGCGGAAACAACCCCAATGAAATACAGGTGGGTTTGCCTACAAAACTCAGTTTTGCATACTTACATAATTCACCACATGTGCGAGAGGCATGTCTGTTAGATGTACAACTTATGTCGCATTGCCATGGGATTGCATGGGCATACAAAACCATTTGTTATAGGCTCAATACGCTTTGGGTTTTTTTTTGTGCAATTCTTTCACGATCCGTTTGATAAACTGAATTACATATGAAATTGAATTATAAATTTCTAAGGTCTTTATTTTCAGCGTATGATGCATGGTAAATTACTGATAGATTACATATTTTTGTTGGGTAATCAATCCCTTTTGAGGAATGTGGATTAGTCCCTTGACTCCCTTCTCTATTAATCAAGAGGGAGTATTCATTGAAATTTTATCGTCTGTGATAATACAATAGTAGTAACTTGAGTAATTTCATGTGCAATGACAGCCAAATGTCTAGGTTCATGATGGCTTGCGACATTTTATTCTTTTTCCTCGTTCAGTGAATATAAATACTGGGAGGGAGAGATACCCAGAGAGCAAATGCATTTTTCCGTGACGATTCAGTTGGAAAATATGAGACACGGAATCTATCCATCTTTAAATATACTATAGCAATGTAGTTGGGGGGTTTCAAAAGCCTCCAAATTCCAAATGCTAATCTCTAGAATTTTGATTTTTTTAAAAAGTCTCAAATCCTCTTTTCCCTCTTACTCTTTCCACATGTCCCATGACTCTCACCCCATCTCTAACTTTCCTATTTTCTGTCCCCTCTTCCATCATATAGTTCTGCTTTATTTTTTCCTACTTTCACAACCGTAGCAATTGATTGGAACTATTACGAGTTCGTTACGAGATTTTTTTCCCTTACTAGCGTTGTGCCCCTTCTATGCTCAGGACAAAAAAAAAAAGAAAAAGAGAAGGGGTTCATGTTAATTTTTTTTTTTGTTCCCTTGCATCGAACATGCTCAAAGCTAGTCAACACCCTATAGCAATGTAGTTGAACCCTCAAAAGCCTCCAAACCCCAATCCTAATTTTTTATTTTTTTCAGTTATAGAAATTTAGAGAGAGAGAGAGAGAGAGAGAGAGAGAGAGAGAGAGACGTGGGGGTGGGGGTGGGAAGGGGACGTGGGAGGGAGGCCGAGAGACATGAAGGGGAAAGGAAGGGAGAGTTGGGCAGTCTTTTACTGTAAAACTTATATGGGCTAGAAAAAAACACATAAAATGTGATATTTTTTTAATCAACTCCATTCAATACACGAGGCCGTAAAAAAAAAAAACAATATAATTTTTCTATCACCTATCATTTTATCAACTAGCATTGTGCCTGTTCGATTCACAGCTGCCAGTAAAAGGCCAATTTATTTTTTTTGTTCCGTGCATCGAACAGGCTCAACGCTAGTATGATTGCATTAGACTGATTTTACTAGACTGGAGGGAGCCTAATAAAGAAATTAAATCATCCTAATTTGCTACGGAATGAAATTGTCCTAGGTACAGTAAAGACCCGGAATTTTATGAAATATATTTTTTCGAAATAAAGTTGGGGAATTGTGTGTAAATGTTTAAAGTGTTAAATGGTGTGTTGTCGGGGTGAGATAGTTTGAGCTTGGGCTTTTTGATAACACACGTCACTTGAGTGGTGTGAGGTCTAATTATTTAAAATTTGGATATATAAGGAAGAGAGGAGAGAGAAAATTCATTCTCTCCCCCTTGTTGAGGAAGCCAGCTCCCTCCTCCTAGTCTCTCTCTAAAAATTTCTTACTCTCCCCACTCCAATCTTCACCCACACCCAAAATCCACCTAGATCCTCACACAAATCCTTCATCTACGTGCATTTGGAGCTTGGGTTGCGTTGCGTTGAAATCACTCTGAGAGGCCAAGATTCGGTTGAGGTGTGCTAGGAGAAGCTAGGCTTTGCATTTTTGTCTTGCTTGAAGCTTGATCCATTGAGGTAGGGACTTCTCTCCACTATTTTTAAGTGTTTTTAGATGAACTGTAGCATATACTCATGCCTTGCCTTGTTCTTCTTGGAAAAGTTAGGAAACTCACTTGTTCTTGAGTTTTGATCTTTAATCTTTCCTAATCTATGAAATTGGTTGTTGAATCTTTGATTAAGTGATGTTCCTACCATTATTCATGCATATTTGTTGATTGGTAACTAGAAATTCTGAGTTTGGACCTCAATGCTGAGTTTTGGGTTGAAATTTCACTCTTAGAAAAAATCTGCAGAATTCTGTTATTGACCTGTGCTATCTGAAATTGCCGCCCGGGCGGTATTGACAGATTCATTCCCCTGTTTTGCATTTTTTTCAGGCCCCTCTGTCGGTACTTGTTTGGCACTTGTTACCCCGCTTCACGTCAAATGCTTGTAGTCGTGTTTGAAACCTTTTCTCATCTGAATGGCCTTGAATTTCATTGTAACCTTTGGAGTCGTTTAATTGTGGGCATATGTGGGACACTTGTCAACAATTCACGTGAAAACTTGAAGTCGATTTGTGGGAGTTAATGAGCATGTTTTGAGGAATCGAATACGGATAATTAAACATCTTAAGAAAGGGAGTTGGAAATGAAATGGAGAGAGATAGTGGTGCGTGTGCGTGCATGCATGCGTGACACTCTGGACAATCAAAAGAGTTTTAGGAAGATGAGGACACTTGTGATCACCTACGTATATTTGATACATGATGACATGGAGGAATGGGTCTTGAAACCAGTCTTTGAGTTTAATGCACTACGTATTGACGAACACCATAGGGACACGTGATATTGCATTTTAAGAACTTATATCATGTTTTCGTGGGAGGTGAGTGAGAGGCTTAATGATTTCTTAATTGATTGGTTGACATATGGTGATGTCTTGAGAGGGATACGCTCAACCCTTGGGATTTGAAGGTGAACAATTCGTTAGGAAATGCATGTGCACTATACAACTAAGCCGTTTAAGAAATATATTGACTTGTGGTGGTTGAGTAAAAAATGAGATATGATGCGTTAAGGGTTGAATACTATATGAATTTTTGGATAGATTGAGTCACGTTATGAAAACATTGGTTATATGGACACCGGGACCACCATTAGGTGTGTTGCTAGGAATGGTTATATGGACACTAGGATCATTATTGGATGTGTTGCTGGGAATGGTTATGCTAACACCGGGACCACCAGTAAGTGTGTTGCTGGGAATAAGTATGTAAACACCAAGTACCACCATGAGGTGTGTTGCTGGAAACACTGTTATTTTGTGTGGTTAAAAGTACCGTGAATCGATGTAATTGTGGTTACTATTAGAGAGATCAATAAATCCTGACAGGGGAATACAGGTTCTAAGACTCCCAAGCATGTAATGAGATTGTGAAAAGGTATATTTGAGATCGACTAATTGTCAAAGTGTTGTTAATCCAGCAATGCTGGTAAGATAGTCCTAATATTACGGTTATTGACGAACACTCTTGACATGACGAATATGACGAGAAGGTTTTTGACCAAATTTGACGTAAGGATGTACTAATAAATAGAAAGAGGTTTTTCATCGACATAATAGGAGTTTTAAGAGCACTCGGACACATAAATTCTCTTTAGTCTTGAGTTGATATCTCAATTCATCACCTGTCTATATCATGTCATATCCTATTGCTCATTTCATTCTAATTGCATTTAGTGATAGTAGATGAGATTTTCCTACTAGACTAGTTTAGCTCACATTATCAATTTCAGGTACCCAACGAGGAGCATGATGGAGTACTTGGATTGCGTGTCATGGCCTTTTGTGAACTCATTAGCATGAAGTTATCACATTAGCTTAGGGAAAACTACATCTTTTATAAATATGATCTTGTAACTTCATAATTCGTTTATATCTTTTGACATTTGGGGTAATGTAATAACTTTTAAATACTTATTTATTTAAGCATTTTGGGGTACGGGTACCCCGTTTGACCAGAACCTATGTATGACTTTCACTGAGAGGAAACTTTGAACTGACTATGGAACATGTTGACTTATATTTTGGAAAGGGTGTTATTTATTTAAGTATAAAATTTTGAGGGTGTGACAAGTACAATCAAATCACAATCACAATCAATCACGATATTCTTTTCTACGTATAATTATTCTAACGGAATCACAAATTTCAAATTATAGATTGTCGAAAGCCACAGTGATTACTATACACTTAGGGATGTTTTGGCTAAATAAGTCACTTTCACACATTTTTATATACTTTCCACACACTTCAATACACTTTTTAAGGCTTTTTATCAGCCCAATGGGCTGATTTTAGAATTTTTCTTACAAAAATATCACTCAACGAAAACCTACACACATTCTTCTACGAAGACCGGTACTTCCTCCGTCCCAATTTAAATGTCCTCTATGGAAAATAAGAAGTTAAAATTTTTGTTCTAAGTTTCTAAAATAACCTTAAAAACTGTGAAGTCAAATAAATGTATTTAAATTGGTTATATCCTTCAATATGGATCTCAAAAAATATGTAATATGGATCTTGTTTGATGGATTTCAATTAATTCTATTATTCAAAGTTTTCAAAATTATGAAAAATATTATATGTTAAAAGATATTGTCAATTTAAGAATGATATGAATATCAAAAACTGTAAAATCAATGAGTACCTTTTAGGGGTAAAATTAAAAATTTGGTATGTTTTAATGGTTATTTATAGAAAGTGAAACTAACCATTAGTCTCACTAAAAATGAATAATCATGGCCCCACAAGTGGAGGAACAGGACAATGTTCCCCCCTTCCCCTCACATCATCTCTATCGATCCTATCCGACTGTGGCCCCTGCGCAGCCACCACACCGACGCCGTCATCACCCACGACCACAACCGCTAAATCTTGAATTGATTATCGTTTTAGTTTATCCAAACGTTACTAAGATCATCTATTCCAGTATAAGTAGGAGTATTAGTGATGATGATTGTGTCCTGTGTGCGTAGCGGGTGTAAGGAACCTCACCATCAATACCTATCCTTTCGAGAGAAGTTTCACAAGAACAAGGAGCTCTGTACACTCATTGGGAAACCGAATGCTAGCCCAGCCCAGATATGTAATCCAACCTAGTTCTATCTAGTTGTTTTGATTGTTTCCAGTAGGATGGGCATTGTGTCGTGTTGTGTCGTGTCGAGCTATGCTCGTGTCAAATCAGGTTTGTGTCAAAATGACCTGCTTAATTAATCGTATCGAAAAATATGAACCCTAACCCTACCTGTTAATAATCGTTCGTGTTCGGGTTGACACGATTAACTTTTTTTTTTTTGCACGGTGAATTTTTATTACTTATTAATTCACAGTAGCCATTACAACATATTAAAGAGACTAGATATCAAAGAGAGTATTGTAACCAACCAAAATGTTATGTAATTATAGCCAGCCAAAATGCTGTGTAGGCTTAGAACCTTGCCACCATAACAAAATCTTGCAAATTTGATAATAATATGGAGAGAATAACTTGTATATCAAAGGAAAAACTTCGGCTGCAGCAGGATTGAACAGGTTAATTTGTGTCCTTTTCGGGTTATGCGAGTTCAACCCGAACCCGACCTATTTACTAATCGGTTTTTGGGTCGTGTCATATACGTGTTTCGTGTAAAAAATACTCAACACTAACCCGCTAGCTTCGTGTCATGTCGTAAATTCTCACCCCTAGTTTCCAGTACTGTTTGTTTGAGGAAAATTTGGAGTTTGTCTTTTTGACTAGGAACTGAGGGACTCTGCTGAGCGCAATGTCCCTGCCGAGCCAAATGTATTTCGGACGGTCCAAATTTGATGAATGCCGAAAGGTGTTTTGGGTACTTTTAACCCCTCAAATTTGATCCGTCTAAAACACGTTTGTATGGCCGAGAATTGCCGAGCGCCGCGCTTAGCGGAGCCTGGGTTCAGTGACAAGTTCCTCAATAAATCATCTTGAGGTTCAATTATCAAAGTTGATTTTTATCTCGTAAAAGCCGACAAAAAAAAACACTAACAACTGTTCTACTAAAAATTAAGAGAAAAGTCAAATATTCATCTTGGAAAAAAAATGGCTGACACCGGAACAACTAGTCAACTTTTTTTTAATCTGTAGACGCGCACTAAAGAGAGATTATTCTAATTGACTGTGATCGATCATTACCGGTCTTCTTGGCCTTTGATTCTTCAAACAGAGTGAAACAAGAAAAATGACTTGACTTAATATACTCCCTCCGACCTGTTCAATATACACGCACTCCCTCCGCCCCTTTTTAAATATCGCCCTTGGAAAACTTATATTTTCTTGAACGTAAAAAAATGTATAAAAAAAATTTAAAATTATACAGAAAAATAAAATTTCGGGGGTTCAAAAATGTGAAAATACACGTATTCCTGTGGTTAACACTTAAAAAAAGACGGAGGGAGTATATTTTCTCAAGTATTTTAAATCACCAATGACTGAAATGGCATATGTTTGGACCATGCACGTTATGATCTGACAAAATTCTCGGGAATTTTGAAAGTGATCAGTTAATTATTGGTATCCCAAGAATATTACTAAATCAAAGCTTCAACGGTTATGGTATATTAGACCAGTTCAGGTTGACCCGCAGTGTCATCTTCCATTGTCATATAAAATCGGCACATACTCATATAGTGTCTAATCAAATGATCAAAACTCAACTCAGTTAGTAGTTGATCAGATATGAGGTGTCTAAACCTCACTCTCTGCCTTCTTTTTCTTTTGTTTCATGCTTTTTTCTGCTCATCGCAAACTTCTTCTAGCATTACCAATAACGATACAGTAGTAGTGTTCAATGTGGGTGTGGTTCTTGATTTGGATTCAGTAGTAGGTCGTGTGGGACTGAGCTGTTTGTCAATGGCTGTCTCCGACTTCTATTCCCTTCACACAAACTACAATACCAGGCTCTCTCTCCATTTCAGGGACTCAAAAGGCCAAGTCATTGATGCTGCTGCTGCCGGTATCTTTCTTAATCCTGGCCTTTTTAAAAATATGCGATTGGTATTCCTTGTAAAACTGTAAGCTATTTTACTGAAAGGTGTTTAGAATTTAGTATGGCGGCTTGGCATTTTAAATGCCATTCAGAATTTAGTGTTCTCATTCAAAATAAAAGCATAGCATTGACGACACTTTCCTGGGAAAAGTTTCGAGTCAAGAAAAGCCTAACTTTTTGTCATAAGTTATGGTCTTACATTTCTGGAGGAAATTTGGAAAACGAATTGATACCACTGAATAGAACAAACAAACTATATATCTGTTGGTTCAATAAAGTCTCAACTTTTTTCGTAAGTTAACGTCTTAGATTTCTGGAGGAAATTTGGAAAATGAATTCATATTTATCCAAAATGAAATTTTGCATGAAATTTGAGCCCATATCATGTTGGTTGCTTTGTTTGGTTATCTTATGGAGGCGAATTACTGTAGTTGTTTTCCCCGTCATGCATTAGCCTTCCTATAAATTATGCGAAGTAGCAGTTAATCATTACCTTCAATCTCAACACGTTTCCTTGTGTAAATGCAGCGCTTGATTTGTTGAAAGATGTAGAGGTGGATGCAATAGTTGGCCTCCAAAACTTAGCACAAACCAATTTTATTATGGATCTAGGAAACAGATCTCATGTTCCTATCATTTCTTTCTCTGCAACTAGCCCTTTCATGCTTTCCCAATCTCCTTATTTCATCCAAACAGCCCTCGGCGATGACGCTCAAGTTGGGGCCATTTCCTCTATTATAGAAGCCTTCCAGTGGAGACAAGTCACCGTTATATACGAAGACACAGATTACGGAAATGGACTCATGCCATCTTTGTGTACTGCGTTTCGGGATATCAATGCTCAAATTGCCTATAGAAGTCAAATTCCTCTCTCTGCGACTGATGATTTTATAGTTAAGGAGCTAAACAAGATGATTACTATGCAAACTAGGGTGTTTGTGGTGCATATGTCACTCTCTCTAGGGACTAGACTATTTTTGAAAGCCAAGGAAATAGGAATGTTGAGTGAGGGCTACGTTTGGATCATTACAGATGGGCTAATGGATTTGATTTGCTATATGGATTCCCCTGTGATAGAGGCAATGCAAGGAGTTTTGGGGGTAAGGCCTCGGATTCCCAGGTCGAAAAAACTTGATTCTTTTGAAGTCAGGTGGAGAAGAAAGTTCCTCCTGGATAATCCTGCTGCCAAACAGGCTGAGATAAGCATTTTTGGGCTATGGGCATATGACACTGTTTGGGCACTGGCTTTGGCAGCAGAGAAAGTTGGAGTTAAGGAGCGAGTCATCAATTTGGATAACAATATAACTAATGTGACAAACATCTTTGGCTTTGGAATCTCCCAAACAGGTCCTAAACTTCTCAAAGCGATGTTGGAGACAAGATTTTTAGGCCTGAGTGGAGAGTTTGATATTGTTAATGGGCGATTAAGGTCATCAGCATTCCAAATAATGAATGTGATTGGAAAAGGGAAGAGAGAGGTTGGAATATGGAAACAATCTCGAGGAATTTCAAGGGGATTCCACACAAATAAAACAGATTCCTCCTTGAATCTGAGGGAAAGTTTCCGCGGAATTGTGTGGCCAGGAGAAACAACATTTGTGCCAAAAGGCTGGGAAATTAGGAAGCTTAGAATTGCAGTTCCTGTAAAACGTGGTTTCACTGAATTTGTGAAAGTGGAAATAGATCCTCTTACCAATGCAACAAAATTCAGTGGAATCTCCATCAATATTTTCGACGCTGTAATACGAGAATTACCGTATGCGTTGCCCTATGAATATCATCCCTTCAAGATTGAGGATGATAGTGGTAAGCCTGGGAGTTATTATAATGATCTCGTACGTCAAGTTTCTCTTCAGGTTAGTTACGCAGAATGTCTAATCTGCAATTTTTTTTTTGAATCCTGTTATTTTCAATCTAAAAAGCTACCGGTATAGTGGATAATAATTACCAGAGGAATAGCCATATGCACAGATAAAAGTTACCACAATCTAGCTAGGGTAGTTTGAAGCACACAACTGACTGATCACAATCTGTGGCCATCTGATTGTGTAGATAGAGAGAATATGATTGTTTATAAGCCTTCCGTAACAAGATAAAGTATCATCGCTTGAATTTGTGATTTAAGATTTTTCATTGGCACATCATTATCGTGTTATTTGATTTTTATGATTTTTCATCCTTCAAAATATGAGTTTTTTTCATGCGGAATTGAACTAACAAGGAAATTTGGATCTCTCTCTCTCTCTCTCTCTCTCTCTTTGTGGTGGAGCTAGAAAGACTATGACGCTGCAGTAGGGGACATCACAATCACAGCAAACAGATTGCCTTATGTGGATTTCGCATTGCCATTTGCAGCAGGCGGGGTTTCAATGATAGTTCCAATTAAATACAAGGACACTGACAGCATATGGACCTTCTTGAAGCCCATGAATATGAAGCTGTGGCTAACAAGCATAGCGTTCTTCATCCTCACTGGATTTGCTGTTTGGGTTCTAGAACACCGGATTGATTCTGCATTTAGTGGTCAACTTTCCCACCATGTTGGCTTGATCCTCTGGTTCCCTTTGTCAGGTATATTTCGCAAACATAAACTGGTTTTAACTGCAGTCATATTCCCGTTTATAAGCTATGGGAAATGATGTTACAAAGACCACATTTAGTATCACATTTCAATACTCTGATATTCCATCATAACAAGCACTGCCACATCCTCTTGTGGTCTCATGTACATTTTATGAAGAGTTTGAACACAACAACAAATGCAATTTTATTGATTACAAGCACTTTTATACTGTGCTTGTGTACACAACGACACACACTATCACTCACAAAGGATGACTCTCTCACACACAAGAGCTAGTACACAACTCACTCTAGGAAACTCTCTTTGACACTAACTCTCTTTTAAGGACTTTGGACACTTAAAACATGGACTCTCACTCTCTCAGAGTCTCTCTTTCTTGCTCTTTGCTTGGACACAGGGATCAATGAATAGTTCTAGAAGCACACACCCCTCCATACTTCTAGATGCTTCCAGAGAGCCCATAAGCTTCTATTATATTCTGGAATATTCTTGTACCATCCGGATGTTCTAGCGCCGTCTAGATGTTTCCAGAAATATTCAGAAGTTTCCGGCAAGGTCTGGAAGACTCTTGAAAACTCAAGAGAGGTGGTGATGATCTTTCATCATTTTGTTGGTCTTGTTGGAATAATTGGTGGTGGCTCCCATCCACTTGCCCTTAGTTTATTGGGAGTGGGAGACACTTGGGTGTCCATTGTGCTCATGGACCTTGACCTCATCCATGAGGTGTTTTCCACAGCCTTTTGGCTATATGATCAGCCCTCTGGGCTTTGTAATTGGCATCTCCAGAAGGGAGACTAGTAATTACCCACAGTGTGGTCTTGAGAGCTCCGAGAGGGAGACTTGTGTCTCCTGTGAGAGACTTGTATCTCTATGAGAGATTTGTGAGGTTTGTTTTGTATGAGCAATTTGTAGAAAAACAGTGAGTGTAGTGTGTAGGAGATACACTTGTAAAGCTCGGGTTTTTCCGGTTATTGGATTGTTGCTCCGGTTACCTCCGTGGACGTACCCGATTTTGGGGAACCACGTAAAATATCTGTGTTTGGTGTGCGTGTGTTCTTTGCTTGGTGTTTGGCTGGATCCTTGGGGCACAACAAGTGGTATCAGAGCTTCCGGGGGCCAAAACACAGAGCACAACACTTGATCGGACATTCTGTTCGTTATCACGGATTTTGGAGTTGCTCAAATTCGTGATCTGATCGGTTCATCTTGTTCGTCTTGAAGAGACGATTGCAACGGCGGCGGTCCGGTCGCCGGACGATGAACATGGACGCCACACGCGCGGCTTGAAGGTGGCGCGTATAGGCGCGTCCGCCTTACACGCGGCGTGTGCCACACGCGCGTGTCAAAGGATGAAGACGACCACGTGGCGCCACGTGGAGACACGTCACCGCCAGCTCGGCGCCAGGTCAGCGCCACGTCAGTGCCAAGAGGGTGCCACGTGTCGCCACGTCAGCGCCAGGTGTCAGCCACGTCAGCACCAGGTGGGTGCCACGTGTGTGACACGTCAGCGCCACGTCAGCAGGAGGCTGACGTGGCAGTCCAGTGTCTGTCCAGTCAGCAGACCGGCACGGTTCAGCCAGACCGGCGGTGCTGCTTCGGTCCGGTTTCGTCAGACCGGCGGTTCGGTATTTGACCGGTTCAGTAGACCGGCGGTTCAACCTGTTTTGACCGGTTCGGTTCGGTTTTGGAGTTTTGTTGGACCTTAGTGGTTATTTGTGACCGGTTCAGCCCGGTTTTGAGCGGTTCGCTTCCGGTTTGGACCGGTTCCCGACTTGTTTCGACGTTCTGAATCCAATCGTGCGCTCTGTTTTCTGAGATTCGATCCCGAAGTTGCTGTCCATCTCGTTTTTTGTGCCGAAGACGTGTTTTTAGGCGGTTTTTGGGCAATTGTTGGCCGATTTCAACAAGTGGTGACTTGTTCTTGACTAAATCAGCCGTTCCGGATGCAACCGTGATGTTTGTTTTGTGAGATCTCGACCCGTTTTTTGTCCAGTGTTCTTTTGGAGCCTTGAAACGGCCATTTATGGTGTTTTCGGGCTTGGGGGACTTGTTCGGGATGCTCTTGTGATCGACTCTCTTGTTCGTAAGGATGGTGTATCCTTTTGTTAGCGGCATTTTGGAAGTTGGAACCTGTTTGTTGCCTTTGTGAAGCTCGTTGGAGGTTTTTTTTGTTTTGTTTTTGGAGTCTTGGTGTGAGCAAGACATGTCTTGGTGTGAGCAAGGCATTTGGTTTGACCTCCTGGAGTGTTTGGCATGGTTTGTTTGTTGTCGCTAGTTTTGTGACCATGGTTGCTAAGCCATGGATTGTTCGTTCGATAGCTTGGTTAAAAACCGTTTGTTCGCGGTTTTCTGACGACGGAGATCTTGTCTGTTGGTGTTCATCATTCGTCTGCCATTCGGTGGAGTGGTATTCATGGATTTGCCTATCTATTCTTGGCGTTTCTGATCAAAGCGCAAGTTGTTCTTGTGGATACTGATCATATCTACGGGACTTGGCGATAGGTGGAGTCCGTTCGTTTTCATGGTGGAGCCGTGTTTTGTTCGGTATGGACCGGACTTGGTGTTTGATCTCGTCTTTGTCAACAGTAGCGTCTGTTTTGTATGCTATTGGAACCTGTTTTGTTTGTCCGTGGTTGTACGGACTTGTGACGGCGATCGTTTCATGGATTGGTTCGTGTATGGTCGCCAAGGTGGAGATTGTTGGAATAATTGGTGGTGGCTCCCATCCACTTGCCCTTAGTTTATTGGGAGTGGGAGACACTTGGGTGTCCATTGTGCTCATGGACCTTGACCTCATCCATGAGGTGTTTTCCACAGCCTCTTGGCTATATGATCAGCCCTCTGGGCTTTGTAATTGGCATCTCCAGAAGGGAGACTAGTAATTACCCACAGTGTGGTCTTGAGAGCTCCGAGAGGGAGACTTGTGTCTCCTGTGAGAGACTTGTATCTCTATGAGAGATTTGTGAGGTTTGTTTTGTATGAGCAATTTGTAGAAAAACAGTGAGTGTAGTGTGTAGGAGATACACTTGTAAAGCTCGGGTTTTTCCGGTTATTGGATTGTTGCTCCGGTTACCTCCGTGGACGTACCCGATTTTGGGGAACCACGTAAAATATCTGTGTTTGGTGTGCGTGTGTTCTTTGCTTGGTGTTTGGCTGGATCCTTGGGGCACAACAAGTGGTATCAGAGCTTCCGGGGGCCAAAACACAGAGCACAACACTTGATCGGACATTCTGTTCGTTATCACGGATTTTGGAGTTGCTCAAATTCGTGATCTGATCGGTTCATCTTGTTCGTCTTGAAGAGACGATTGCAACGGCGGCGGTCCGGTCGCCGGACGATGAACATGGACGCCACACGCGCGGCTTGAAGGTGGCGCGTATAGGCGCGTCCGCCTTACACGCGGCGTGTGCCACACGCGCGTGTCAAAGGATGAAGACGACCACGTGGCGCCACGTGGAGACACGTCACCGCCAGCTCGGCGCCAGGTCAGCGCCACGTCAGTGCCAAGAGGGTGCCACGTGTCGCCACGTCAGCGCCAGGTGTCAGCCACGTCAGCACCAGGTGGGTGCCACGTGTGTGACACGTCAGCGCCACGTCAGCAGGAGGCTGACGTGGCAGTCCAGTGTCTGTCCAGTCAGCAGACCGGCACGGTTCAGCCAGACCGGCGGTGCTGCTTCGGTCCGGTTTCGTCAGACCGGCGGTTCGGTATTTGACCGGTTCAGTAGACCGGCGGTTCAACCTGTTTTGACCGGTTCGGTTCGGTTTTGGAGTTTTGTTGGACCTTAGTGGTTATTTGTGACCGGTTCAGCCCGGTTTTGAGCGGTTCGCTTCCGGTTTGGACCGGTTCCCGACTTGTTTCGACGTTCTGAATCCAATCGTGCGCTCTGTTTTCTGAGATTCGATCCCGAAGTTGCTGTCCATCTCGTTTTTTGTGCCGAAGACGTGTTTTTAGGCGGTTTTTGGGCAATTGTTGGCCGATTTCAACAAGTGGTGACTTGTTCTTGACTAAATCAGCCGTTCCGGATGCAACCGTGATGTTTGTTTTGTGAGATCTCGACCCGTTTTTTGTCCAGTGTTCTTTTGGAGCCTTGAAACGGCCATTTATGGTGTTTTCGGGCTTGGGGGACTTGTTCGGGATGCTCTTGTGATCGACTCTCTTGTTCGTAAGGATGGTGTATCCTTTTGTTAGCGGCATTTTGGAAGTTGGAACCTGTTTGTTGCCTTTGTGAAGCTCGTTGGAGGTTTTTTTTGTTTTGTTTTTGGAGTCTTGGTGTGAGCAAGACATGTCTTGGTGTGAGCAAGGCATTTGGTTTGACCTCCTGGAGTGTTTGGCATGGTTTGTTTGTTGTCGCTAGTTTTGTGACCATGGTTGCTAAGCCATGGATTGTTCGTTCGATAGCTTGGTTAAAAACCGTTTGTTCGCGGTTTTCTGACGACGGAGATCTTGTCTGTTGGTGTTCATCATTCGTCTGCCATTCGGTGGAGTGGTATTCATGGATTTGCCTATCTATTCTTGGCGTTTCTGATCAAAGCGCAAGTTGTTCTTGTGGATACTGATCATATCTACGGGACTTGGCGATAGGTGGAGTCCGTTCGTTTTCATGGTGGAGCCGTGTTTTGTTCGGTATGGACCGGACTTGGTGTTTGATCTCGTCTTTGTCAACAGTAGCGTCTGTTTTGTATGCTATTGGAACCTGTTTTGTTTGTCCGTGGTTGTACGGACTTGTGACGGCGATCGTTTCATGGATTGGTTCGTGTATGGTCGCCAAGGTGGAGATTGTTGGAATAATTGGTGGTGGCTCCCATCCACTTGCCCTTAGTTTATTGGGAGTGGGAGACACTTGGGTGTCCATTGTGCTCATGGACCTTGACCTCATCCATGAGGTGTTTTCCACAGCCTCTTGGCTATATGATCAGCCCTCTGGGCTTTGTAATTGGCATCTCCAGAAGGGAGACTAGTAATTACCCACAGTGTGGTCTTGAGAGCTCCGAGAGGGAGACTTGTGTCTCCTGTGAGAGACTTGTATCTCTATGAGAGATTTGTGAGGTTTGTTTTGTATGAGCAATTTGTAGAAAAACAGTGAGTGTAGTGTGTAGGAGATACACTTGTAAAGCTCGGGTTTTTCCGGTTATTGGATTGTTGCTCCGGTTACCTCCGTGGACGTACCCGATTTTGGGGAACCACGTAAAATATCTGTGTTTGGTGTGCGTGTGTTCTTTGCTTGGTGTTTGGCTGGATCCTTGGGGCACAACAGGTCTGTGTTAGGTGTCGCATCAGATGGTACCGAAACAGTGGTACCCAAAACCAACTTCTCAAAGCTTATGTAATATACAATTTGGTTTTAACTCCTTTGACAATTAATCCAGAGGTCATGTGCCCTTAATAATCTGTCCCCCTATCCTAATAACTCCGCCACAAATTTTGGTGGCAATCTTAATGTAAACGAATTTGGAGATGCGTCATATAGTTTAGAGCGCAATAGGAAGATGGAGGCATTTTTTAATACAAAAAATTGCCCCTTTTTTCCCCTTTCCTGAAGTTGTCTTGTCTAAGCACGACTTCACTTAATTTACTGTAAAACTCATTGAAGTATTGTTTTGAAATTACTAACTTTAATCATTCAGTTGATTAAGTAACCTGAATTTGAGAGTTGAGTTAATAACCTTAAAGGATTGCGAAACACATTCCCAAAATTCCTATTCTTCCCTCTTACGGAGACCTCATGTTTGCTTTGTAGGAATGAAAGTCAAGAGCTACTTGGCTAGGTTGGTGCTGGCGGTATGGTTGTTTGTGGTGCTCATACTGAGCTCTAGCTATACTGCTAGCCTGTCATCAAGATTTACGGTGCAAAGTCTTCAACCAACCGTGACTGACGTGAATCAACTTATAAAAAATGGGGACTACGTTGGGTACCAATATGGCTCTTTCATTGCTGATATCTTGACGGGAATGGGATTTCAACAATCTCAACTCAAGCCACAAAATACTCGAGAAGAATGCGATGGAGCTTTATTAAAAGGGAGCAAAAATGGTGGGATATCAGCCTTTTTCCACTCGGCAGCTCCTGCTACGCTTTTCCTTTCCCAGTACTGTGGTAAATATACGGCAGTCAGCCCCATCTACCGAACCCAGGGATATGGTTTTGTAAGTTTTTCCTCTTTCCCAAGATACATTACCAAATTGTTTTTCCTGGTGCATTGTACGTATGCTCTTTCAGCATGTAATTATAATCAGTTTCTTAATCTCATCTGAATTCAGTAGTTGTTGGCATTGCATGACTTTATCACATGTAACCCCAAGGGGTTAACCTCATGGTCTTGGCCTAAGACTTAGGGATTCGATCCCTTCAAAGGTCTCAGGTTCGATTCTCCTCTTCAGCAATTCTTGGGGCCACCTCATCACACGTGTATGCGTGTAAAAGAGCTGTGGGAGGGACTATAGGGAATAGGGATTAGTCCAAGGTAAGGGCAAGCAGCCCAGGGCACCCTGCATTACCAAAAAAAAAATTGACTTCATCACATGTACATGAAGTACACACATTGAATCCCCGTTCTCACATTACGGTCTCTTGTCTCAACTCCTGTTGTCCTTTGCAGATTGTGTGTCTGTCACGAAAATCCCACAGTCATTTGGCTGAGATATGTGGATGGAAGTATTGAGAGGGTACATCGTGTTCCTATGGGAGGAAATAGGATAAGGTTTTCAAGACAAACGATCACATCCCCAATGTTTTGATACTTCACGCTTCATGTTCTTGGGAAAGTACTAACACTTTCTATCCTTTCGGCACGATGTAGCTTAACTTGTGAGCGTGCAAGGCCCAAAATTTGCAGATTTGCAACGCCCCCTGTGCGCACGCGAGTTTAAATGGTTTCTGAACTGGTTTTCCCTAAATTGGTCCATTATCCCGAGAGCGCGAGACCTCCCATTGGTCATGCCACATTCATAAGCCGAGTTATGTTATATGTAGGCTTTGAAGTTCTTGTAACTTAGCAATGCGGGACAATAGTTTCAAACCCATGTTTCAAGAAATACATATCCCAACACTCACTACCAATCCTCTTTGGGCAACAACATGTATCAAAGGAGAATGGTTCTAGGTATTCGATCCCACTGCCTACAACTATTGACTACCTGGAGATAGGTCATGACCATGGTCTCTTTTGTTGACGCATATGTAGAGATATTTAGTGGGATAGATCACCTTATTTGAATTTTTATGAACAGGTTTTTCCCAGGGGTTCTCCTTTAGTTGCTGATGTCTCCCGTGCAGTTGTCACAGTAATGGAAGGTAAGAAGTATGCAGACCTATCGCAAAGCAAATGTACAATTCCAGATAGTAACTCTATCAACTCAACGACCCTAACCCTCCAAAGCTTCCGAGGCGTCTTCATGTTTACCGGATGTGTCACTGTTTTATGCCTTCTTGTGTACTTGGCCAAATACACTTATGACAACAAAGATCACCCAGAAGAAAGTAACCCAGAAAAAGTTTTGGAGCTTAATGATGTTGGGGACTCATCACTCTTTACTGATACCCCTATCAGAAATTCTAACTCCATTGTGTAGGAAGTAGTGTTTTATTTTATGTATTCTTTGAGGGGTTTTATGTAATTTCATAGTTCTTGTACCCTGATATAAATACTACAACTTTCCTGGGTGGCTGGAATTTTTACACCCATTACGTGATTTTCACAGCTTCTCCTCATAAGTTGTTCTTGAGTTTACACATTGGAATGGCTTCGACACCGTCAAAAGAGGAATTGGATGATGCTACTGATGAGTCTGTGGATCCAAACTCAGAAGAAATGTTGTACTACACATTCCCGTTCAATCACATTTCTGAAATCAACAAGCATTTTTTAATGCTTGAAATTGACAAAATGGAGAAACAAGGCATTTGTGGTCTTCCATTTTCCATGTTGATTTTGTCCAACTATTTTGGTTATCTACAAATTGCCTTAGCAATACATAGCAAATAGACTATATGCATTTTGGTGTACAGTCAATTAGAATAATATTCTCTTCTAGAGTTTAGTGTGCTTAATCTCTATCTTAACCTCTCCTTAGTTTAGTGTGCTTCTAAAGATTAATTATCTCTTTATGGAAAACAAGCTGTAGAGTTTTTGAATTCCCTCTTTATGGGTTATTACTACACACAAGGTTTTTTTTTTGATAAGTAGGATTCTTATTAAAGCCCAAATAGCGAAAAAACAAGGCCTAAAAAAGGGACACAAGAACTCTAGCCTCTACCAACCAAGCTAGACGGCACCCTCAGCCTCAGGTTACACCAACAACATTGAAGCAACGCTAGCAGAGGCGGACCGAGGGGTGCAATGGGGCTATTTAGCCCTGCACTCCCCCGAATGTTCTTCCTATTTGTAGTACACTTCTAGATTTTTTTTTTTTTGTAAAATTATTGAAGAGTGGACCTCACACAACCAGGCCAAATAGGTAATCCTAAGTTATGCTAGAATACAATTAGCCTTAACAAAAGGAAAAGACAACAATTTTTCCTCAACAAACAATACTGGAAACAATCAAAACATACTTACTAGATAGAGCTGGGTTGGATTACATATCTGGGCTGGGCTTGCATTCGGCTCCCCAATGAGTGCACACCGCTCCTTGCTCTTGTGAGAAGCCAGCCTTCACCAATCGACTAGAGCTAAAGAACTCTCTGATAACAATTCTATTCCTACTACATAACCCCTGCCAAACTTCCCTCGAAAGAGTAGATATTGATGGTGAGATTCCTCAACCCCGCTACGTACACAGGACACAATCATCACTAATACTTAACTATATTTGAAGAATAGACGATTTTAGTAACTTTTGAATGAACTAAAACGATAATCAATTCAAGTTTAAGCCGTGATCGTGGGTGATGATGGCGTTGGTGACTTGGTGTGGTGGTTGCGTACTAGAGGCCCAGACACATGAAATGCCTGTGCACTTCAAACTTTGACAAAAAATAGGCACAAATGCTTCCGTCTTTTTGTTCGATCGTGTGTTGCATCGCATTATCTTTTACATGGCAAGAAACTTAAGTTGCCTTCCTTCTTCGTACGCCAGCTTATTCCGACTGTTGAATCTTCAATAAGGCTTTCTGTCTTTCATCTAAAACTCCTTTCAATCTCTTTTCTCCATTCTAGCCGATAGTGGAATGCGCCTCTGGGTGATCCCTGCCATTAATTGATTGCTGCTTCGGACCATCCAATCTTTCCCGTGCTGCTTGCAATCCATTTTCTTAAACAATGGAACTGCACTCCCAATCGAGATTGAAAATATATCTCATTCTTTGATCCCTTCTGAACAACCTAAATAGCAATGAACAGAAAAGCGACTTGACAAAGAGAATTCATTCCCAAATTGAACAGATCGAATCCGGAGGTTCTTTTGGAACAAACTCGCAGAATGAACACTCCTTGATTGGTATACCTGTCATTTGTGAAAGAATTCGATTTCCTTTGTAGTTCACTAAGAGGAGGCAGTAGAGTACTTTGCAGGAAGGGTAAAAAACCCTCTTCTAGCCCTTTCAATAAGGCGTTACGACTAGCTTTGAAAGAACCGATGGAAATGGGACTGACGGGTGATTTTTTACGCTCTCTCTAGGAAATAAGAAGACTGAATGCAACCATAACCAAGTGTTGCATCTTGCCAAGTCTGCAGTCAGTCAATTGGGCTTTCATGCTGCCTAGTAATTATGTACACCAGTCGAACACTATCGGTCTTAGGCACTGCTCTCCGTAGTACATCAGTGAGGAGAAGCCAAGCGTGGAGACGAGGATCCCAACATGCAATTCAACATGAGAAGGAGAATATTTAGTGAAAGTTAACTTACCTTTTTACTGAGGATTACCCATGCTGTCCATCCATAAGTGGGCTTCTCGAGTCAGTCAGAGTCCACAATGAACATCCTGTATTCTGTCGAGTGATAATTGATCCCTTTGATTACCTTTCCTTTCAATCAATCCAGTTCCATTCTTTGTGGCCTATTCTATTCCATTACTTTCAGTTGATCGATCAAGTGATCCGGAGGTTGTTCTATCATTCAATCAATTTGAATTAACAAAAAGAGAATAGAATCGAGTTAAATAAAATTTAAAAGGAGGTGGGAACATACTGTGACCAATAAAGTACAAGAGAAAGAAATATCAAATCAAATAAACTATTCATAATTTTCCATATTTATGCATTGATTGTCACGGAGTGCAAGTAATAAAATCATACATTATCATGCTAACGCGATTGTCGCTGCTGCTTTTCCCATAATTTAGTTGTTAAGTACTCTTTTATCAGATTTAGTAAATCAATCGGCTCTAACAGAAAACATCCATTTCTAAACCATCTTATATAAGAACACAAGTTGGCTTGCCATTTTTTACCATTGTGGACGAAATTACCCCTGAAAATGTATTGGGTTGTGATGCACGACTCTTGTGGATAGTTTAGGTATTTCATTTTGAAATTTATTTCTATTTTGATGGTACTCCTTCAATTGGCCCTAAAAGTCCTTGTTGTACTCTGACCAGGGTTTGGTAAAGCATTCATGTGCAGCCAAAAACAAATGGTAGGTTTCGTACTATCCCATTTTCGGCTTTTTCCCTACTTTTTCTTTTCCCTAATTTAAAATAAACCTTTACTTTTATTCCTTCCTAAAAACCCGGGAAAAGGCTGGGCTCTCTCTTCCTGGCGGTACATCCCCCAAATCCGAGAAGAGAAGATTTGCACAGCTTGTTCTTCTCCTTCTCTTTTGATGATTTTCGTGGAAGTAACTCATTCGGCGCAGCCGCGCAGTACAGTACTTATATTATTATTGTTGTTGTGTCATTCTATTACTGTTGGCTTTCATGTACTTTTACTTCGTAGGTTCACAGATGTATTATAAAGGGAATTGGGTTTTTGATATTCACCGACCACTTTCTTTTCACTGAGAAGTCGGAAAAAGAAACCACCAACTGGTTATCGTTCCAAATTAGAGAGAGAAAGGGGCAAAATCTCAGACGCCGAAATGCCGTCGGAAAATCATAGTAGATCTTCTCTGAGATTGCTTCCTCTATTCGGCATGTATTGATTGAGCCGTTCTCTCTCGAACTAACTGTGCTCTGAAAACAGCGGCAAAATCCTTTTAGTTTAGAGCCGTGGGTTTATTTTTCTTGTGCTTCCAATGATAAGTGCTATTGATGACGGTGTCTGTTTGTGTTTGTTCTTTCTATCGCTTAGGTTCGTGCTCCAGCTCTCACGAATATGATGCAAACTTGTGTATCCAGAGAAACAAAAAGATTGACATGCCTTCTTTGATTTCATTGCCCAGTGTAAATGCTATTACTGTCTACTTTGGATTTTCGATTTTGAACGCAAGAGTTATCTTCCACTCTCGCTCACTATTTTTCCTGAAACATAATGATCTTGCACCCTCGCTTTTAACAATGTTTCTTTTTAAATATTTAACGATACATTTCAAAATTTTAGTTTTAAGTTATCTGCCTTCTGAGGCACTCACATAAATCCTCTCATTAACAGCTATGAACCCACTCTCCACTCATGAGGGTGAGCATTCCTTTATATTTTTGCCTTTCGTTGGTATTGCCTACTGCATTTTCTAAACCTGATACGATACAATATTCTGTTTAAACTACTAGTTCTTGTTTATTGCAGATGATGATGTAGTAGGCCAAAAAATCATTTTTGATGTTTGGTTGAAAAATGCAGGTATGGATTTTAAACATCCAGGTCATTTTACAGGAATCCTCATTTTTTGCCATTTTAGCCCAGTTATTCGATTGCAAATCCTGTAGGCACTTTACACACTTGCACATAAAAACAAATCCTAGCTCTCCCAATATTTACATCTATTGAAGTTTCTCACTTTATGTTCACATGGCAGAGTTGAATGCATAGGTATTTGTGGGGGGCACCTCACCGGAATGACCTCTTTTGGGTTGCTGGTGTTGAACGGAGGGAGAGGGGCTGACCTGAACCTCGCTAGGGTCCAGAGGGTACGTCGGAGAAGGAGGCTGGAGCTGCTGGTGCACGCCTGAGGGGTACCTGCACAGGGGAGCAACCACGTTAGTGCCTAGCCCAGACGGTGATGGTCCGGGAAGGCACTCCGATGGTAAAGTCAGCGACGGAGGGAGAAGTTTTAGTGGAGAGTTCTAGAGAGAGAGTGTAGCTGAGTGTTCTTGTGTAGAGAGAGTGATTCAACCCTTAATCAAGATGTTGAGGGCCTTATTTATAGGCGAGGAGGCGCGTGTCCCCCACGCCCTCGGGGGCTCCACGCGCTCCGTCCTTTCCAAGGCATTAAATGCATGGATTGACGTACGTCCCTCAAGCGGCGCCTCGGTGGCTGCCTTCCCGGAGTTGTCACCTGTCGCTGTCACTGATATTCCCATCAGTCGAGTCCCCCTGCAGGCGTAGTCTATGGGGTTGGTGACTTGCCATCAATACGATGTGAGCGCGGTGGTTGAGACCATTAATGAGCCATTCACACTGTCAGGGATGCCTTGATCGAGCCCCTCTGACATCTGATGCGTCCCCACCTCCCGGGACCGAGGTCAATCGACTCGGTCCGGGAAGCGTTCGGGAACAGCCCCCCTGGGGCTGACCATGGCACCCGGGGAGGCCCCCACCGAGGTTTCCAGGAGTGCTCGGACCTGCGAAATCTGTCTTGGAGTGCCCTCCCGAGGGGACGTCCAGCCGAGGGCAGAGAGTCCGGCCGAGGGGAGAGGGCCCGGCCAAGGTTCCAAGGACCGCGCCCCCTCCTCAACACGCCTTCGGCCACCGTCGTCCCTCTCGGGAGGCCGTCTATCCAGAACAATGGGTTTTGGCAGTCTCTAGCCGCTCTGCCGAGGGTAATCCCTTGTGACCCCCGTCCCCCTTGTCTGGGGCGCAACCGGGAAAAATGAGCCAAAGGGTCCCCGGCCGCTACAGTATTGATTTAATTGCAAAAAGGATATGGAGTCGTGTTACCTAACGGAAGTCTATTCTTTTCGTTCTGTTTTATTTTGTTCTCCTTCTTGTATTGATGAATATAGACATTACTTGTTAATGGCAGCAGTGCAAAGCAATATCTGCAATATTTATAAGTGCTACTATGAGATGAAAAAGTGAGTAGCAAATCTCTTATTTTTGCTTTGAAGTCCAATATTTGTCATAACTCTAAACTATTAGCATGTGTTTTGCATTTTAGTTGTGATGTTGATTTGTTTGTATGGAACTCAGCCTTATTTGGGCTTCTAATCCTCAATGTAGCTACCACTGGGAATTGTGATTGGGTATTGCAGATTTTTTGTTCTTATAATTTTGTATCTCTTTAATGTAGTGAATACAAGATTCTTTTTTGAAAATTGGAATTGCTAATTTTTCGTTCTTAATAATGAAGTTCTGCATTGGGTATGAAGTCGGAAACTCCACCAAGCATTGTGTAACCGAATTATGATTTGCTCCTTGCAAGATGCTTTTTAGTAGCATAAATGCATGAAGGCTTCTGTATGCATTGAGAGGGAGCATTATATTGCTGCCTTGCTTGTGTTCCCCTTGGGATAATGAAAGCAGCAAGGATCACCAATCATGTTTAAATTGATGCTTAGATGGCATTAATGCCTAGATGGCATTAAATTATGGATGTTCTCCTGGTACATCTCTGGCCCATCGTATGAATTATTGTGTCCTTCGAACTCTCTGGAACATGCTACGGACTACATTGACATTGTTTGTTCAGGGAAATTAAGCAACCTGAGATAAATGATTACTCTTAAGGGGATCATTCTCATATGCAGGAGTTCTTTGTCCTATTTTTTCCTACCATCCAAAATTGTGGGCGAAGAATATTTATGATCACTTTGACTTTTAATTTTTTAACTTTTCATCAAAATCTTAGGTCATCCTTGGATATGTGAAAATGGAGTTGCTCCTGATAGAGCTCTTGATCCAGCTGTGCTATGTCATATGAAACGATTATCTGCTATGAACAAGTTAAAGAAGATGGTTTAAGGGTATGCACCTACATGATTTTATAGCCTTATTTTTTGTGATTGTTTGAGACTTGTGTGGTAATTTATGTACATGATACAAGATGGTTTCACAGGTTTGTACTTTTACTGTCTTAGGTGCGGAGCTATTGCCGTTATTTTTCCCCATCTTTATGGATCGATGATAATGCACTTGATCTCACATATGTTCTCTGATAGTTTTTATTTTTTGCAAGGCAACAGGGGTTTTACCTCGTCTTGCCAGTCGGACATACTTATATCGATGAATATTGTATTGCTATGATTTAAAGGTAGGTTAAATATCTTCCATGTATATATATTGGGAGCGGATCAAGTCAGGACTCCCTGACTTTAAAAAAAATTCGGACCTCCCCTCTCCCAGCCATTTCCCGGCCAAATGGCCAGGATCCGAACCGTCGGATGCGTTTAAAATGTGTTTTCCTACGCGAGGATTCGGCAAAAAAAATGACCAGGAAGGGTTTCATCCGAGCAGTTTTTCAATTTCATGAAAAACTTCTCGGATGAAGCCCTTCCCGGTCATTTTTTTTGCCGAATCTTCGCGTGGGCCCCTGAAAACACATTTTAAACACATCCAACGGTTTGGATACCGACCATTTGTCCGGGAGAAGGGAGGTCCGTATTTTAACGAAGTCAGGGAGTCCTGACTTGATCTGCTCTGTATATATATATATATATCAATTCTGTTCTACTAAGGACTCGCTCAAACACCCAATTTGCGGACCTCATGGATCGGGGTCGAATCTCGATGATCCGAACTGCTCAATGTGTTTAAAACGTATTTTTAAGGGTCACCGTGAGGATTCGTCCAAAAAAAATATCCGGAAGGGCTTCATTCGAGCTTTTTTCGATAAACTATATATGTAAGGTTATTATAAAAAACTGTTCGGATGAAGCCCTTTCGGGTATTTTTTTTTTTTTTTTGTGATTCCTCGCGTTGGCCATGGAAAACATGTTTTAAACACATTGAGCAGTTCGGATCGTCGAAATTTGGTCTGGAAAATAAAAAAAGGGGTGGTCCTCATGGAGGAGATCCGCGAGGGAGTCCTTAGTAGATCGGCTTCCTATATATATATATATATATATATATATATATATAGTATCCACTTCCCATAAGGGACCCTGATGGGAGGAGAAAATCGCACCATTTAACCGCTGCCGTTGGATGAGAACGGACGGTGGAGATTTCAAAATCCCATTCGCGGATCCTCTCCCATTAAAAAGGCGGGTCGAACCCGTTGGCGGGTCAAAGCCAGGTAATCAAGTAAAACTTACCCCAAATCCCCCAAATCTCACACAGAACGATCATTCGAAGAGAGAGAAAGAGAGAGGAGAAGAGAACCAGCGGCGACGAAGAAGATGAAACCCTGGTGATCGCGATCTAAACGAAGAATACGAAGAACCATAATCGAATAACGAAGGTCTGTTGCTATCTCTCTCTCTCCCCATCTTCGCTTTCGATTCTAGGGTTTTGAACGGGTTTCAATCCTGGTGATCGTGCAAGAAGGATCTAAACGAAGAATACGAAGAATGGAGTCCTCAAGTTTGGTGTCTCTCTCTCTCTCTCTCTCTCTCTCTCTCTCTCTCTCGTTGTCTCTCTGTCTGCATTTAAATTTTATTTCTAGGGTTAAATTAATTTAGTCGATTTGTACTTGTTTAATCGATTTAATATCTGCAAAATCGTTTTGGTTGTAGTTGACATTTGCTGAGTTTGTCTTGTTGATGAAAAGTTGTTCTTACCTTGTAGTTGTTTGATGACCTGCTTAATGCTTGAATCTAGATTTTTTTATGCATTGCTTTTATTTCAAATTGTCCACTGTGACTTGCATGACTTGAACACGTTCGTCAAACTTCTTCAAGTTCACCTCATTCAGACCCTCATCAGTTTCTGGTTGATACCCAATTGGATTGCACCACTTCCAATAGTTGCATCTACCTTCATCTTTCGTCTCTTTTGGACACCCATAGTACAGCCTTCCGGGATTACGGTCTGACTCCGAAATCCTCACAGCAGCTCTCATTTTTTTTTTTTTGTGATTTCTCGCGTTGGCCATGGAAAACATGTTTTAAACACATTGAGCGGTTCGGATCGTCGAAATTTGGTCTGGAAAATAAAAAAAAAGAGGTGGTCCTCATAGAGGAGATCCGTGAGGGAGTCTTTAGTAGATCAGCTTCCTATATATATATATATATATATATATATATATATATATATATATATATATATATATATATATATATCAAACTTCACACTTCCACCATTAGATCTCATTAAGCAGATACATCAGACACACCACAAATACTGCCAGTTATAGTTATATAGGGCAATAGCTGTATACTTGAATTTGAACTCTTTTGCGGTGGGCATGTGAGTGTGCGGTTGATGGGTATTGGGTTGTGACTTGTGACCCTTTTTATCATTTGATTGTCGTTGCCTTCTTTGTCCTTTTTCTCCTATCAAATTTGAAGTACCTCTCTTTGAACTACATCAGGGACCGAACATGAACTAGAGAACAACGGTATTCTACAAGTGGCTCATGCCAATGAGAATGTTATATGGTAAGTTTCAGTCCACAATCTTGTATTGTACCAAATAAAACTTGAGCTTTTAATTATTTTGGTTTCGAGGATTTCTGCAAAGGCAGCAGATGGGAAATTGATTCTGTCGCATACTAAAAGAGATCCAGTTCTTTAAACTTTTAGAAATTCTAAGGTTGCTAATTCATTCCTGCACTTTTTCTGCTGCTTCTACGTTTCTTCCTTTTACTGAATTATGGGTCCATTGACTTCCTTTCTCTAATGACACTCTCTTCCTTATTCCTCAAACAACAAGAATCAATTGTGCACTGCCATAGTTAAGCAAGTTTATTTTGGTGGGGATCTAAGGAATGCAATACTTTCCTTTGATTAACCATTGCCTTCATTTATGCATGGTAGGTTCCGAAAGGTCTTCAGATGGGAATTACAACAATGTCGCGTGGAGAAGGCAGTAATTAAAGGTTCAAAGCAATACTTAACAAGTCCTGGCGATCAAAAAAAAAAAAAAAACTTAACCAAGTCCCCTTTCATGCCTATCATAGAAGGTATTGAAGAAGTTCGTTTTCAAGTGGAGCTGGTCATTTTATTCAAGTTTCAACCAAGCTTGGGTTGTATGGAATTTTTAATTGATTCTCGCCCATTAGTTTCTATTAGTGTTACTAACTTGGTGCAATATTGTTGCAGTGAGCTTATTTTCATTTTGACAGAGCTATTTTCCATATGATAAAATGCGTTTTACATGCCGTAGTTGCTTTTTTACTTATTGATTCATGAGAGACCTTTTTTAGGTGTAGCTTTGCGATTTGCTACCACAAAAAACACTAGCTCGCAATGTACGCTGCCACTGCATTTGGAACTTTAGAAGTTCACATGCAGTAATATGTAAATTATGACTGACAATTACAATTACAATTACAATTACAATCACAATCACAATCAATGCGCATGACACTTGTGCTTCCAATTCCAACCAATGGGCACGACACTCGAGCGCAGCACGAGGTCTTTCACCTAGTTGTACAATAAAAGCCTATCTTTATTGCTTTCATAGATTGTGAAGTCGATGGTATAAATTCGATAAAGAATACTACAGTATTCAAGATATGTTTAATTCTAACATTATGTAAACAATTTTCTTCTAATGAAGTAATAACGCGCACCATGATCAATAAAGGATACTGAGCTAATCCAATATTATACATGTCGAAATCGTCTAGGTATGATTTTTTCCCGAATTCATTCGATGTGTGAATCTCCATAATTCAATTTTTAATTTTTTGTGTACACTAAAATTACGGAAAAAGAAGACAGTAAAATGGATTGAATCTCCAATAGTCATACGAAATGTGGTACCCATGAACAAAATCCAACCAATAAATTTAGACATCAGATTTGGCTCAAGAACTAGCGGTGGAAGCCCGGAACGTACTTTCAATTCACGCGAACCCTTTTTCATGACAACTGGAAGCTTGCACATTTGGAAATTAAGAGTGGACTGGGAAAAATTCTGTTGCTATTGAGCATCTTATGGTTTTTTTTGTTTATTATGTGATAACTGTCCTCTAAACCTTGATCATATCAATTCAATAGCAAAAATAAAATTACCCACGCCATGAAACAAAATTTTATCGTATCAACCCGAATAGAACCGGCCGCCATGCGTACCTTCCAAACTCTATTTCTTTCCCTTCATCGCTTTTCTCGGGTACAGAGTTCATGTAGTGAGGGGCTCACTACAGGGTTATAGTAAGCTTATCCGATCGTCCATCTCGATAATAAACGATCGGATTTTAATTCTAACAATGAACAACTCGAATTAGTTAGAGTTTGGATTAAATCCGAACGGTCGGTGTCGAGATGGATGGCCGGATGAGACTCACTACAACCCTACCTCACTACAGGACCCCCGCATTCCTCAGTACTCTCCTTCCGTCCTCTCCCTTTCTCTCTTTCTTCTTTTTTTCCTCCTCTTTTCGTTACCTCATACCCCTCTAATTATTTTATTTTATTTATTTTTAGTTCCCTTTCCGGATTTTTTCCCTTTAAAATTGTATTCTTGCACACATGCTAACCACCCTGCCACCAACGTTGCAAACTTGACAGTGGCAAAAACTAGTACACAATTAATCATCTCAACCAAGAATTATTTCTCTCAGATACAAATCCCAAGCTCACCACGCAATTGCTGCCTAATCCTAATAGTATCACTATAGTTACTATACACCACAATCCCATTTAAGAGCTCTACCTTAGCTCTGATATCAATTTATAACGATCCGAATCTTCAAGCATCACAAAATAAAAATAACCATAATCGACTAATTTACGCCACCAAATCAGTATAAACAAACAAACAATTATTGAAAAGGATTGATTACCCAACAAATATGTAATCCATTTCTATTCCTTTCTCGATCTAATTCATTTCTTGAATGTGTGATGAATATAATTCAGAATTTTTATCCTACCAGAAATTCCTATTGCAGAAGTGTTTTCCAACAGTCACTACTGTTGTATTATCACCCACGGGAATCAAATTTCAATGAATAATCCCTCTTGATTAATAGTGGGAGGATTAATAGAGAATGGATTAATCTGCACCTCAAAAAGGATTGATTACCCAACAAATATGTAGTCGTCATACATCAAATGCCGAAAATACAGAACTCACAAATTTATAATTCAATTTCATATGTAAATCGGCCTACCAAAGGATCGTGAAAGAAATGCACGAAAACAGACCAAGGCCTATAACAAATGGTTTTGAATGTAATCCCATGGCAAACCAAAATTCTGTAAAGGTCAGAAAAAAAAGAGCAGAATAAGAGGGTGGGATCAAACCACCAGTATTTCATTAAGATTGTTTCTAAACTTGTTTGTCATAAGTAAAAAGATTCGGATCAAAACAAGCTAGTTATACACCACATGCAGCAAGTCTACAAATGTTCTTGTTGATTCCAAGCATTAAAAGATGCTTGTTGTTTTGTGAAATGTGATTGAATCGCAATCCAAGCTACCTGGGAAGGTGTACTACAACCATATCTTCTGAGTTTGGATCCACAGACTCATCAGTAGCATCATCCAATTCCTCTTCTGACGGTGTCGAAGCCATTTCGAAGCCATTTTTGAGACGGGTATCAGCAGAGAGTGATGAGTCCCCAACATCATTAAGCTCCAAAACATTTTCTGGGTCTTTTTCCGGGTCTTTTTCCCTGTTAAAAGGATAGGAGGAGAGGTCTCTTTGGTCCCAGTGCTTGCAAATTGCATAAAGCCTTGACCAAGTTGTGGTGCTTGAATCTGAAATCATTATTTTGAGGTGATCTCTGTTGTCATAAGTGTATTTGGCTAAGTACACAAGAAGGCATAAAACTATGACAAATCCGGCAAATATGAAGATGCCTCGGAAGCTTTGGAGGGTCAGGCTGGTTGAGTTAATAGAGTTGCTATCTGGAATTATACATTTGCTTTGCAATATGTCTGCGTACTTCTTACCTTCCATTACAGTGACCACTGCACGAGAGACATCAGCTACTAAAGGAGAGCCCTTGGGAAAAGCCTGGTCATAAAAATTCAAATAAGGTGATCTACTCCACGAAATATCTCTACATATGCGTCAACATGAAAGGCTATGGTCACCTGTCTCCAAGGATCCAGGATTTGTAGGTAGTGGGATTGAATACCTAGAACCATTCTCGTTTGATACATGTTACAGCCTGAAGAGGATTGGTAGCGAGGAGGGGGATTAAGATTGGGATTGGGATTGGTAGTGAGGAGTGATTAATAGCGAAGTGCATAGTGTGGTTGCAGGTAGGGATTGTGTAGGAATTGTCGTAAGTCATAACAACGTTTGTTTTGCATGTTGTGCCCTTGTCCCAAAAGAAATAAATTTTATCCTGGCCCATCAAGGGATGGGACAAGAGGATAGGGGTTTTTTAGGCTACATTGTGCGGATGGGATAGAAAGTCAATTTTTGAATGCAAAAATACCTTGATTTTCCCTAAGAACATGAAGTGTGAAGTGTCAAAACAAGAGATATGATTGTTTGTCTTGAAACCTTGTTCTATGTCCTATCTCCTCTCACAGCAGCACGATGTACAATCGCGATACTTCTATCGACATATCTCAGACACACAAGAGAGGCTGAGACAACCTGGAAAAGGGATTTCGACTACGTGACAGACTCAAGATCTGCAAATGACAACAGGGTTGAGACAAAGAGACCATATTTTGAGAATGTGGATCCAACACATGTACTTCGTACACATGTGATGACCAGATGAAGTCTTCTTTTTTCTTTTTTGCAATGCAGGGTATCCTGGGCCAGCTTGCGTGCACCTTGAACTACTCCCTACAACCCCTCCCACAGCCCTTTCACCCGCATACAAGTGGGCTGTGGTGGCCCCAAAAAATGCTGGCAAGGACAATCGAACATGAGACCTTAAGAAGGAGCAAAACCCCAAGTCCGAAACCAAGACCACCTAGACAACCCCTTGGTGTTACATGTGATGAAGTCATGCAATGCCATCTAAATTCAGATGAGATTAAGAAATTGATTTAATTTACATGTTCGAAGAGCATACGTACACTCCACGAGGAAAAGTAATTTTGTAATGTATCATAGGAAAGAGAAAAAAAACTTACAAAACCAATACCCTCGGTGTTGTAGATGGGGCCGATTGCCATATATTTACCACAGTACTCGGAAAGGAAAAGCCTAACATGAGGCACTGAATGGAAAAAGGCTGATATCCCACCATTTTTGCTCCCTTTTGATAGAGCTTCATCGCATTCTTCTTGAGTACTTATTGCCTTGAGTTGAGAATCTTCAAATCCCATTACCATCAAGAGATCAGCAATGAAACAACCGTATGGGTACCCAACATAGTCCCCATTTCTGATAAGTTGATTCACATCACTCGCGGTAGGCTGAAGCCTTTGTACCGTTAATCTTGATGACAGGCTAGCTGTGTAGCTAGAGCTCAATATAAGCGCAACAAACAACCATACTGCCACTACTAACCTAGCCAAGTTGCTCGTGACTTCTATTCCTACAAAGCAAACATGAGGTTCCTGTAAGAGGGGAATAGGAAGGGTGTTTTTTACACCAAGGACAGCGATTTTGGGATTGTGTTTCGGAATCCCTTGAGGTTTCCAACTTAACTCTCATTCAGGTTACCTAATCAACTGAAAGATTATAGTTCCTAATTTCAAAACAATACTTGAATGAGTTTTACAGTAAATTAAGTGAAGTCGTGCTTAGACAAGACAACTTCAGGAAAGGGAAAAAAACACTTTGCTTTTCGGCAGTTCTTTGTCTCAAAAAATGCTTCCACCTTCCTAATGCGCTCTCAACCATATGACGAGTCTCGAAATTTGTTTATATCAAGAGTGTCACCAAAATTTGCGGTGGAGTTTTTAGGATAGGGGGATAGATTATTAAGGGCACAGCATCTCTGGATTAGTTGTGAAAAGAGTTAAAACCAACTTGTACATGGAGCACATAAGCATTGAGACAACTCAAAGTTGGTTTTGGGTACCACTGTTTCGGTACCATCTGATGTGACACCTAATACAGACCACTAAAATGTACATGGGACCACAAGAGGATGTGGCCAGTGCTTGTTATGGTGGTACATCAGAGAGTAAATGTGGTCATCGTAACATCATTTCCGATAACTTATAAATGGGAATATGGCTGCATGCAGTTAAAACAAGTTCATGTACAAAATATACCTGACAAGGGGAACCAAAGGATCAAGCCAACATGGTGGGAAAGTGGACCTCTAATTGCAGGATTAATCCTGTGTTCGAGAACCCAAACTGAAAATCCAGTAAGGATGAAGACGGCTGTGCTTGTTAGCCACAGGTGAGTATTCAGGGGCTTCAAGAATTCCAATATGCTGTTAGTATCCTCGTATTTAATTGGAACTACCATTGAAACCCCTCCTTCTGCAAATGGCAATGTGAAATCAGCATATGACGATCTGTTTGCTGTGATTATGATGTCCCCTACTGCAGCGTCATAGTCTCTCTAGCGCCACCACAGAGAGAGAGAGAGAGAGAGAGAGAGAGAGAAATCCAAATTTCCTTGTTACTTCAATTCCGGATGAAAAACCATAAGAATCAAATAACAATTTGTCCAAGAAATGATTTATAGGCATGTATGTCGCACATTACCCAGAAGCAAAATTTCTTCAAGAATTTCTATACAGAAATTACTGAAATTAACACGATAATGATGTGACAACGACAATTCTTAAATCACAAATCCAAGCGATAAGTGCTTTGTCTTGTAACGAAAGGCTTATAAACAATCACATTATTCTCCCTATCTACACAATCAGATAGCCCAAAATTGTGACCAGTCAATTGTGTGTGTAATACCACCCTATCTAGATTGCTGCAAACTATTATGTGTGCATATACCTATTCCTTTGGTAATTATAACCCACAATACCAGTAGCTTTCAGATTGAAAATAACAGGATTCATAAATAAAAAAAAAAATTGCAGATTGGAGATTCTGCGTAACTAACCTCAAGATAAACTTGATATACCATATCATTATAATAACTCCCAGGCTCAGCAGCGGAACTGTCATCCCCATTCTCAAAGGGATGGTATTCATAGGGCACCGCATACGGTAATGCTCCCATCACAGCGTCAAATATATCGATGGAGATTCCACTGACTTTTGTTGCATTGGTAAGGGGATCTATTTCCACTTTCACAAATTCAGTGAAACCAAGTTTTACAGGAACTGCAATTCTAAGCTTCTTACCACTCACTGGAATTTCCCAGCCTTTCGGCACAAATGTTGTTTCTCCCGGCCACACAATTCCCCGGAAACTTTCCCTCAGATTCAAGGAGGAATCTGTTTCATTCGTGTGGAATCCCCTTGAAATTCCTCGAGATTGTGTCCAGATTCCAACCTCTCTCTCCCCTTTTCCAATCACATTCAGTATTTGGAATGCTGATGGCCTTAATCGCCCATTAACAATATCAAACTCACCACTCAGGCCTACAAATTTAGTCTCCAACATTGCTCTGAGAAGTTTAGGACCTGTTTGGGAGATTCCCAAGCCAAACAGGTTTGTCACATTAATCAAATTGTTATCCAGATTGATGACTGGCTCCTTAACTCCAACTTTTTCTGCAGCCATAGCCAGTGCCCAAACAGTGTCATATGCCCATAGCGCGAAAATGCTTATCTCAGCGTGTTTTGCGGCAGGATTTTCCCGGCAAAACTTCCTTCTCCACCTGACTTCGAAGGAATCAAGTTCTTTCGACCTGGGAATCCAAGGCTTTACCCCCAAAACTCCTTGCATTGCCTCTATCAGAGGGGAACCCATATAGTAAATCAAATCCATTAGCCCATCAGTAATGATCCAAACGTAGCCCTCACTCAACATTCCTATATCCTTGGCTTTCAAAAACAGTTGAGTCCCTAGATAGAGTGACATATGCACCACAAACACCCTAGTTTGCATAGTCATCAACTTGTATAGCTCCATAAGTATAAAATCATCAGTCGCAGAGAGAGGAATTATACTTCTGTAGGCAATTTGAGCATTGATATACTGAAATGCAGTACACAAAGATGGCATGAGTCCATTTCCGTAGTCTGTGTCTTCGTATATAATGGTGACTTGTCTCCACCGGAAGGCTTTGATAATGGAGGAAATGGCTCCAACTTGAGCATCATCGCCAAGGGCTGTTTGGATGAAATAAGGAGTTCGGGAAAGCATGGAAGGGCTTCTTGCAGAGAACAAAATGATGGGTACATGTGATCTATTTCCTAGATCCATCACAAAGTTGGCTTGTGCTGAGTTTTGGGGGCCAACTATTGCGTCCACCTCTAGTTCTTCCAATAAATCAAGAGCTGCATTTACATAACAGGGATAAATTTGGGATTGAAGGTAATGATGAACTGCTACTTCACATAATATTTAGGAAGGCTAATGTATGACACGAAAAATGACTACAGTAATTCACCTGCATAAGATAACCAAACAAAGCAATCGACATGATATAGATTCAAATGTCACACAAAATTTTCTATTGGAGAAATATCAATTCATTTCCAAATATTCCTTGACAAAGTTCACAAATTTGTTTGGAACTTTTTCACCCAAGAGATATAGTTTGTTTGAACCAAGCCCAGTATTTAAAAAGATTTCTTGTTTCTCTAGTCTACAAAAGCTTGACCAGCTAAAAACTGTTGACTTAAGTACACTATATATATGACAATGTTTATATCCAAGAAATATCCTTGCCAATGAATTTATTAACTTGAGTACCATTAATAGCGGCACCTGCCCAAATTTCTGACTAAGTAAAACTCTCAAGACTTGTACAAATTAAAATCAGGGCCCTAAGGTTCAAGCAATCAAACTTGTCTTTCCTTTTCATTACAAAAAAAACCAAAGACATTGATTGGCCCCATCAAGAACAAATGCCCATGCGGCACCCAGCATGAACCCTCCCAAAGCTAGAAATTTTATCATTGTAGAAATGAAATTGTAACAACCATGAGAACTCAACCAAAATGATTGTTGAGGAGTTATTAACAATATTCAGCATTACCCTTTCAGCGTGGTATCTAGTGGTTTTAGATATCACCTCGCATAATCAAAGAAGGCTATTCTTGACTCAGAAATTGGTACAGAAAAGTGTCGTGAATGCTATAATAGTGGCACTGCATTTATTTTGAATTGGTGACACTAAACCCTGAATTGCATAGCTGCTATACTATATTGCTTAGCTTACAATTTTACAAGCAATACCAATTGCATGCTTTAAACAAGCCCAGGATTTAAAAAGTTACCGACGGCAGCAGCATCAAGGACTTGGCCTTTTGAGTCCCTTACATGGAGAGAAAGCCTGGTAGTGTAGTTCGGGTGAAGGGAATAGAAGTCGGACAGAGCCATCGACAAACAGCTCTGTCCCACACGACCTACCACTGAATCCAAATCAAGAACCACACCCACATTGAACACAACTGCTGTAGCATTGTTAGTATGGCTAGAAGAAGTTTGTGATGAGCAGGAAAAGCCATGAAATGAAAGAAAAAGAAGGCAGAGAGTGATGTTGAGACACCTCATTTGATCAATTAGCATTGAGTTGAGTTTGATGATTAGGATAGGCACTATAAAGCGATTTTGTTCAAGGGACTAATCAATAAAATATAAGGTTGCGTGTCAAGCTGAACTGGTCAAGTATACCATAATCATACACGGTTTGATTATATATTATTGGATCACCAATATTTAACTAAACAGTTTAAAAGTTCTACAAAAATGTGAGATTACCATGTGGGCCGAGTCGAATGCCGTTCAATAATTGGTTATTTAAACTAGAATTTGAGTCAATATCCATTAAGTCAACTCAGTTTGCTTGTTTCAGTCTGTTTGAAGAATCTGTTAGCGAAAACAATCACACACAATATAGAATACGAAAAAAGTAAAGAGAATCGACAACAAGATTTATGTGGTTCCCCAAAACCGGATACCTCCACGGGGGCGAGAGTGAGTTTGTTACTTGATTAAGTCGTTCAGGGTTTTACAATAGAGAGTATTCAAAACGCCTACTCTATTCGCTCAGCCCAGCTCCGTTCGGTCGCTTCACTTCCCTCGCTACGCTCCGCTTCGCATTTGGCCTTTACTAGAACTCCGTGCCTCTCCATATGAGCCACAAGTTCCAACAGAATCAAAGGCTACAAAGACTAGGTGTTATCTTAGTCTGTTAACATGATCTCTCTTTAGAGCATCTATAAAGCAGATTTGTTATGGTAAGTGTGGTAATTTTCTCCCCAAGATAATCTTTTAATAAGTACTCCCTCGAGATGAATGCTTTACTTTTGAGAGTGAACTTCTCCCTATGGTGCTTGACAAAAGCAGGGACTTCCCTGAGATTTCTAAAGTGTCACTACCCAAAGAGATCACATTTTGAACACAAATCAAATTGATAGCAAAAGAAACACATCAATCAAGCAACATTTGCACCACAAACAACAGCGTAGCACACAAGAATCAGATCAAATTGCATGAAACCTGAAATACTGACCAGTTACACGAAGCCCTTCCATTTCTTTTTTACAAAACAATCAACTACACAAATCATCACCATATAAAATTCACCAATTAAAAACCAAAACTTGAGTAATGTGAGGCAAAACCAACTCCCTCTAAACCCAAAGCCCCATTTCAGGACGCACAACAAACTCCGGAACCCAATTCGCGCACTAACGAGAGAGATCAGATTCTGAATACAATTCAAGCTAATAGCGCAACAATCAAGCAACATGGCAGCGGGAGGTGAGCTTTAGTGGTTGTGGTGGTCGGCGATGGCGGCGTCGCGCTGGTGGCAGTCGGATAGAGATGGTGTGGGAAAGGAGGGAACACAGGTGGTGGCCCACATATTATCGGTTATGGTGGGACGATGTGGGCCCACTCCTGTATGAGAGGGTTGTGTGGATGGGAGCAGGGGCTGTGCTGTGCACTTGTGCACAGCACACATGCTGGGCGGCCGGTTTGGGGTCCTTCCCTGGTCCCGTTATTTAATCCGAATCATTTATTTTGTTCGTCTCGTCAAATATGTTGTCCATACAAAAATTCAGATTGATCGGATATCGGTAACTATATTTTCAGGCTGTATTTTTCTTGAAAATGAAACATTTAATGCAACTATTGTAGGTGATTTTTCCTACAAAACTGTAAGTTTAATGGTCTCCGATCAAATAGTTACCGATGTCCGATTAACCTAAATTTTTGCATGAACTACATACTCAACAAGACAAATAAAACAAATGACTCGGATCAAACAACGAGACCGGGGTGGGTCCCAAACTAGCCACGCAACACGCGTGCTAGTGCATAGCACAACCCTTGTTCCCTGTGTGAATTTGTTGTCTGTGTAGCATTGTTCTTTTTTCTGAAGGCGATGAGTTCCGGTTCAATTTACTACCTTCTGGTTCCTAATCTATCACATTGGGAAGGAAGAATGAGACTCGATCTCGAGATGCAGTATGGGGCATCCAAAAACTCTACCACATGAGCTAGCTCCTACTTGCCTACCTTCTCGTTTAGATATTGTATTTGTGGGCTCTTCTTGGACCCATAATAATTAGGCACGGTGGCCAAGAGGGGTGGAGGTGGCACGGGCCACCCCAAGTCTAAGAAATATTTTTGCATTGTAATAACAGTTTTATTTTTCAAAATGTGTGCATTTTTTTTTTTGGTAAGCACATTGTAAGTGATTAATCCACAAAATGTAATTTTTGGGTGTTAAGTATATTGATAGATGATTCACATATGTAAACGTATATCCGCTTGAGTATTAGAAATAATTAATCTCTGAACACTTTGGTTGAGTTCGTTCTCCAGATGTAGTTTAGTTTAGTTTAGTTCATGTAATCATTATCCTTGATTTTGTGCGTCACCTCTGAATAGAAATCTGAGCTCCGTCTCTAATAATAATAATAATCGGAATGGCACCATGTTGAAACTTAAGTTAATTGAATACTAAATGATATGATTTCGAAAGGTATTAATATTTAAGCTTGTTAAAAGAAAGAGTGTGCAACACTAAGCTAGTTAAAAGAAAGAGTGTGCAACACTTAATTGCAATCTAATTGAACCAATTAGCATAATGTATTTCTAAAGCATATCGAATGGTATTCAATCAAAATGATTTTCCACTTTCGTGATTATTAACCTCTAAGTTAATTTAATGGGGAAATATTCACGTGAGCCTTTGAATGAAGTGTGATGGGTGACTGTCTTGATTAGCTTATGAAAGATATAAAGTTGATTTCTACAACTAGCTAGATAACTTCTGAAGGAAAATAAGAACCAAATGACGAGCGGATCGATGCGGTCGTCACTATAAGGATTCTGAAAAATTATTCTATTCTATTTAATTCTTTTAGGCCTCGTTTGATTCACAGATTGAAATAGACGGGTAATTTGGTGATTGATAGTCCTGAACTATTTGTTATGATATTATATTACAAAAGCCACGTATTGAATAAAAATAGAATTACATTCTGGAGATTCTGGGCTTCTGTAATATAATCCCGTCATTACTTTTTGTCATTAATTATTACAAAAGCCCAGTAGCTCTAGATTTGTAATACAAGAAATTTAATAGTAATCCTTTAATTTTAGTGAATTTCAAGCTAGGAAACACAAGTACATTTAAAATAGTTTCTTTGCGTGAATCAAACTTTAAAACAAATTAATCTTTTGGTATGAAACGCTTAGCGGAGTACCTAGCACTTTAAGACTTGGTTTAAGAGATTTAATTGAAGGGTTGAAAAGATTACCGATTACTTAAAACAGTTGGTGTAACGTCAATAGAATGAAGTGAAGAAAGTGACATTATATTAATTATATGAAAAAGAACCCTACCTTTGTCAGACATAAGAAGAGGTTGGTGACATTTTTCTAACCTTTAAAAAACAAAATACGCGACCAGAACAAAGTCTTGAGTTCTCCTGGGGGATGACGGTTCCTTGTAATTTCCTCGATCGTCTGTCCAATGTCAACTTCAAATGCAGTTCAAAAAAAATGTCAACTTCAAATAGCATGCGTCTCAGTCATTACGTACAATACGCTAGAGGAAGAAAAGAAAAGAATAAGTGTAAGGTAACAATAATATAGAGCATAGTTCATAGTTATGTTATTGGTGAGATTTACATATCTACGTATCTAATTCAACGTGGCAAAAAAAAAAAAATTCGACCTCTGGTCACCTTTCAATTAATTGGTATCCACAAATAGTGTGGCGGCGGAAGGTTGTAGCGTTCTTCATGGCAGCGGTGATTGGATGGTGACTATGGCAGTGGGAGGGGAGGTTTAGAGGTTGTGGTGGTGCGCGATGGAGGCATTGGGCTGGTGGTAGTCAGATAGAGATGGGGTTGTCAATTTGTGCTAAAAGGGTAAAAGGATGATCAATGTGACCCTATAAGAGTTACACGAAATTAAAATCAGCCACTCTGCTTAACGGTAATTTTGGACAATTTTTGTAGACTTACTGGTAAATTTTCCTTTTGTCATTATATTACAGAAGTATCTCAAGGTTTTTACTAGGATAAATTTAATAGTAATCCTTTAATTTTAGTGAATTTCAAGCTTTGAAGCACAAGTACTTTAAAAATAGTTTATTTGTGTGAATCAAAATTTAAAACAAATCTGTTGGTATATATGAAACCCTTAGCGGAGTGCCTGGTACTTTTAGACTTGGTTTAAGAGACTTAATTTAAGACCGGTTGAAAATATTATATATACACTCAATTTCTTTTATTCAATAGATTACATAATTTGAATGGTTAATATTGTTACAAGCATCTTATAACAAAATTTGGATGTTGTAATGTCCTTGTTCAACTAGGAAGCAACCTGGAGCGATGTGGACCACTCTCATTGCTAAATAATTTTATACGTTCGCCCTTAAGTTAAAATTATATTTTAGATCCTCTGCTCAAGGAAGAAACACCATATTTTACGATGCTTCTCTTCACACCATTAGAAGGATTAAATAAAACAGTTGGTACAACGTCAATAGAATTAAGTGAAAAAAAATGACATTCTATATTATAAGAAAAATAACCCTACTTTTGTCAAATTTAAGTAGTCTCGAGTTCTCTCCTTAGGGTGATAGCTAGGTTCCTTGTAGTTTCTCTTGTCTATCCAATGTCAACTTCAAATGGCATTGCATGCCTGTTACAATAAGCTCTCTGGATGGACGAAGACAAGAAAAGAAAAGAATGAGAAGTGTAAGGGTGGAAAACAATACAACCCCAAGGGTAAGGGACTGAGGGTAAATGAGTTGGTAAGGACTCTTTCTAAGGAAAAGGAGATCTTAGGTTTAACTCCTCTTAACCTCTTGGGTCAACCTACACAATATCTCATGGTTCTCATGGGGTATTGGCTTTGCCCGCTCTATGTGTGTGGCGGGGCATACATAGTTCTGGGATTAGTCGAGGTACGTGCAAACTGGCTTGCACCGCCTAGTTATCAAAATAAGAAAAAGAAAACACAATACATCATAGTTCATAGTTGCGTTATTGGTGAGATTTACATAGCTATGTATCTTAGTTCAACATCTGCCAAAAAAAAAAAATTCAACCTCCAGTGATTTATCGAGGAACTTGTTAGTATTTTAAAGGAGAACTTGTTTGGAATTGGAAGGATCATAGTTTGAGCTAAAATGATCCAGATTTTAAGTTATGATGGATTTTGTTTCTTTTTATGAGATATGGCCTAAAAAGACGTAATTAAATTAGTAACACAGTATGTCCAAGAACATACTCTATAGTGAACATTGGTCTACGGCAGTTGTTTTAGGAACTTTTTTTGGGGAGAAAAAATGTTTTCAACAAACAAGACGTGTGACTTAGGGGTTCGCTCTTAATTAAGATATTATAGGTTTGAATTCACATGTGCTATCAATTTTTTTGGAATGAGTTCATACAAAGCTCTACTTCGACTATAGTTGGGTTTCTTGCAAGAGGACAAAGGGAATAAGCCTCCAAAATTAATTGAGATCCGCGTAAGATGGTACAAACAACTAAGTTATTAAAAACCCAATAAATGCAATAGCACAAATAGAGGGGATTTTGGGTTGCCCATCTTGCACTCATTGGAAGGCTATAAATGTGACAAGAGAATGATAAACAAAGATAGTCCTCCCAAGTCGAAAAAAGCTAGGCCAAAAGGTTTAGGGCAAGTTTTTTTTAATAATTGTTATTGACATTCCTCCATTTTGATATTGATCGAAACTCAAAAAATTTTTAAATGAAGACAATTTTTTTTTTTTTTGGTTTATTTGTCTTTTTTTGAAATTTTTTTAAAGTCGAATCACAATTTTTTGGTTTTTTGATTCTTCTCGCTGAGACTACAAATGTAATATAAAAAATTTTCGGGAAACTTAAAAATGTAAAAAATATTGAATAAGACCCTGGGGGGTTAATGCAATTAGTCTCACTAAAAACAAATAACCAGGGCCCCAAGGGCACACATAGAGGCACCAGATCGACAATGTTCCCTCCATTGGTAAAATGAAAGGTGCAATAGAAATTAAACTCATACATAAACATTTTGAGGGAAATAGCCCCCACTACGCAGCCACCAGCCTGACACAGTCATCACCCAGATCCAGAAGGACCACAACCGCTAAATCTCACCTCTCACCGCCATAAGCCACCATCCAACCACCACCGCCATGCTTCTTCATAGTCACCCTTTGCCCCCACAATATTTTTTCCTCTATCAAGACTGGTACGCTTTTATATCTCCTTTTTTTTTTTGGCTCCTCTGTTATTGTACAATTACTTTTCTTTTCTTTTTTTTTGGTATAGCGATTTCAGCTTATTCTTGTGTGCTCTGGTGTTGTTTTTGGTGCAAATGTTGCTTAATCAGTGTGATTGTTTTTCTATTAGTTTGAATTGTGTTCAAAATGTAATCTCGGCTTGTAGTAATATTTCAGAAATCTCAGAGAAATTAACTCTTGAAATTAAAATATTCATCTTGCAAATTGACTAAAACAAGTCAACTTTTGTTTAATCTCCTTGGCCTCTGATTATTCAAAGTTCAAACATATTGAAAGCCAATAGCATCAGGGCCCGGAGAAGTTGCGTTAGAACTACGCTCCTCATTTTGGCGGTGGCGCTGCATTTTTCTGGTTAGGCGGTCGAAGGAAAGCGACGAAGGACAGTTGAGGCGGTGGGGAAAGGCGCTCTTTTGTATGCTGGTGTTAGAAGGATGGATGGGGCATAAAGTTTGAAAGTGAAGGGGATGTTTGTAATTTGAAGTGAGGTGCTTAACAAACTTGTAAGTCCCTCTTTTATATAACTAGTTTAAGGCGCTCGTGCCCAGCACGAGTTTTATGCCTGTCTTTGTTTGTTGTGTGAAATTGTTGTAATATCAATTTGTGATTGGTGTGATGTACAAATAGTATGCTTTAGTATTTGATAGTAAAAGTGGCAGAGTTATTTAGTCCAGATCCAGATACTAAAAAATTTCTTTGTATAAGCTTATTACTTTACTGTAAAAAAGGAAAGTACAGTTTATAAATACAATTAGGTTTAATTAATGGTAGAAAAGTATATAGAAATCTACATGGAAGTAAGGCCTCAAATTTAGATATAAAATAGGAAATGGAGCAGAACAGGAAATCTTAGAGCATCCTCATCAGGCTCAACAAAAATTTGGCCAAATTTAACTTCAAAAACACCTGTTATAAATTAGTAAGTCACTTTTTCAAAAACTCACAAAATTAGACTCTTTATTCAGAAAGTCAGGAGAGAGAATTGGCTTAGAAACGCATAAATTAATAACATTGAGCGGAGAGAGAATAAATTAATAAGTCAAAATTGAGCGGTTCGGATCATTTGTGTATATATATATATATATATATATATATATAGGTAAAACTTGTAGTCCACATCTCCCGAAAATAAGAAAAAAATGATTTTTTTTAAAATTAGGTGGGTGAACAAACCAGTACTCCTAAACTTGAAAACTCTCCTTTGTTAACAACTAATACGCAAGTCACTATCTTATCACCAACAACCATCAAGTCATAGATCAATGGGATGTTGGGATGTTGTCAGCCGTTTCCAGAGTTCTTGTTTTTATAATGCCCCTAGTGATGCATATTCCTGGCTACGCCACTGAATCCAATACTCTTGGACAAGGGGGATGATTCAAGTACTGTCAGTTGGATGAGAACTCAAAACTGAATGGCATGGCTCAAGGTTACTAAAAGATAACTTAAAAAGTAAAAAAACTCGAAGATGCATGGGTACCATTTGATGTCTGTACAGCCTTGAGGTGGTAAAAGTTCTTCCATCAGAAATTAGAAGCCTTTTTATCATTTCAGTCCAAGGAAGAAGGACAAATAAAATATCTAAAGGGAGTGAACACATGGAGTTTAAAGCAGTAACATGATTCATCCGTAGCCCTACTTAATTACATGCACAAACAGCAGTTGGTTGATGGATAAATAAGTTAGTAATTGGCAAAGTTTGCAAAAGTTCAGGAATAAAATGCTTACGAGATGCAATCGACTGGACATGCATCCATGGCCTCTTGGACTTTGTTTTCAGGATCAGCCCATTGAGCAACAACGCGAGCTCTTCGATGAACTGATTCAACAGCAAATGTCTTTTCGGCTATTAAGGCACATTTTAAGCAACCAACACACTTGACCTCATCTACAAACACAGCTCTTTCTTCGCTTTCTGCTCCAAACCACACTGAATAGAGGGGCTTGCCAGTATAGCCTCTTACTTCAGAAACCTTTGCTTGTTCCTGCATTATTGGTTCTCACAGTCAATTAAAAGAACAATAGAAAAGAAACTATGTGCCCAGTGCTATGTGTACATAAGCAGATAGATGAGGCTTCAGGAACATGCCACCTTACAAGAGCAACATCCTCCTACTGGAGTAAGAGGGTACCCCTTCTGTATTTCATGCATGACCAAAGCGTGCAGTGAACACAACAGCATGTAATCAGGTGTTGACTTCAATTCCACCATGGATCCATTGAAATATTGAATTTTCTTTATGTCATTGCTCATCAAGATTCACGAACTATCACTAATTCATACATGGCCTTCGTGGATTCCTAGAGTTCCAATGGTTTTGACATCAAATTTTAGGAACTAATAATCATATACAAACATTAGATAATGATATGCACAACTTTAAATTTTAATTTCAGTACAATGTAGAGAAAATCATGGCCTCATAATTTCACCAAATTGTTCACCTTCTAAAGTGACGGCACTCAAAATGATTGATTCTTGATTGAACCACTAAAATTAGCTTAGTGACATCCAATAATTGCTTTTTAACCACCAAGTAGGGAGTAAGAAAGAGCCTCTTCTTATTATGTCTCCCATTGACCGAGAAAGAGATTAGATGGAGAAATGATTTTTACTTTTTAAAGCAACACATAAGAACATGGATTGGAATTCAATGAATGAAGTGGATGGTATCACCGAGATAGGGCATGCATTATTTCCTAAAGATATCGCAAAGTACGTGTTATAATGAATCAGTAAAACCCCACATTGTCCCGAATTCCAAATTCTATAGCCTTCTACTATTGAAAAGTGTATACTCGTTTACACCTTATTTTTCTATTTGAACAACACAACTACCCTATCGTTTGGTTTTCTCATCTGCAAATCCAAGATGGATACGGTCAAATATCCCATGACAAACAGAATAAAATATCAAGATTTATAAGAGACTTATTTACCAGAAAAATCACAACAACACCATGTCCTAATCAGATTTGGTTAACATCTTTTAAAATCTTCAAAACACCCAAAAACCTTCAATCTGGGATCCTTGACTGGATTACCGGTGTATATATATGTGTGTGCAATGTACACACGATCAAATGATATACCGGATATTTTTGTGCTCTTTTTTTTTTTTTTGTCAAAGTTCGACTTGCACACGCGTGGCCTCTAGTCTGTACTAAATCGGCCAAGCTGTACAGAAATGAACGGTTGAGATTACCTTTGTAAGCTCTGTGGCTCCAGTGGAGTTCTAAAAACTTAGAACTCACTACACAAAAACGAAATCAAAGTAACACACATAAAACAACACACCTACACCAATACTAAAAGGAGGATCTATGTATTAAAAAAAAAAACTTCAAAAGAATCAACTAAACTCAGACCTGCAACTGGGATTTGCTGTTTCCATTCCCCAAATCTCCCGAACTCAATATCCCTTATCTTCTTCGATTCAATAAGCCCTGTCGTGATGGTGTTGAGCATTTCCTTCTGGCAGAGCAATCTGTCACACAAACATAAAGATAGTAGTCAGACTTAATTTCTTTGGAATCTCAATAGAACATATTCTTCACTGCGTTTCAAACCCTAGGTCTGTACGGGTGGAAAAAACTGAAACCCTAGTTTGATTTCCAAGAAACCAAAATAGAGAACACGAGAAACGGGAAGTTCGAAACAATGAAACAATATTACTGCATATTTCAAACATGTATATATATCACAAATACCACCCTTTTATATGCTGTTATATATTGCATTATCTTTCTAGTAAACAGTCCAGCAGAGTGAAGTTTAATTGTGTGCAGGATACAAATGGAAGCATGCAATGAAGATAACCAAAGATGCGTACATAATACCACAATAGACGTCATTGGTTTTCAAGTGAAAGACGACTTTCTGAATTGATAGTCAATATTGAAACAAACCCTAAGAATAATGGTATGATAATATGGAGCAAGCATCCCAACTATATCGGCACTGCCGCTTGTCGACAATTACATATCACTTAGGACCTGGAAAAATATAACAAAACACATGGTTGGCAACTTGCCAACGGAACATTGAAAATTACATCCAAGAAACTCCCCAAAACCCAATCAAGATCATATTACACTTGTATAACCAAACTAACAAAAAAAAAAACATTCTGGTCAGATACCAGATTTGCATGCACGCCAACTTTTGGTCCATTTTAGCCTCAATAACCATAGGTGTTAATTTTTACCTCAATACAGTAGCTGCAGCAGTTGCACCATAAGAAACATGACCGGAACGTATTTCAGGTACTCAATTGAGAAGTTATAATTTTGCATGGACAGGACACTAAAGTAAGATTTCTATGTTCTAACATCCAAGTTTACGCATAGAAGCAAGCCTTTGAAAGTGGGGATTGGCTACTAATACATCGCCCGCACATGCACTTATCAGACCTCAGGACATTTCTTCCTTTTCTCTCTCTCTGTATTTGTGTAGAAGTTGTGCGTGTGCGATTGAAGTAGAGCTACTTCAGATGCTCTTCTTGTTTCTTGCGTCGTGTGCCACGTGATGTGCATGAGAGAATTTATCAACTTGTAAGGCACATAAACACTTTTGCATATACTCGGTTGTTGATTTACAGTTCCTTATTTTAAAGCAATGTGATCTCAATGCTTCAGCTCAAAAAAAAAAAAAAAAAGGGTCTCAAATGATACTAAACTCTAATGACTTTACCATTGAATATAGTTTGGGTAGAGCTACATCTATGGCTAATGGGGAATAGTGGAAAACAAAATTCAACCAAATAAAACTATTTGATCATCAGTCAACCCATCTTTGTTTTAGAAGGCAAACAAAATTCTCACATAAAAACGAAAAGAAAATGAAAACCAATACATCTCTGTTTTCAGACACCAGCACAAATAAAAAAAGCACTAATCCAACCACATTTTTTTTTCCAGATAGAAATCAAAACAAAATGATAGTCATTTAGGTATAAAACTATTTGATAATCAATCGATCAATCTCTCTTTTGGAATGCAACGAAGATTCTGGCATAAATAATGAACTTGCATGTGTTTTTTTCCTGAGATGTTTTCTACAAATCATCAAAACCTCTAAGATCAAACAACCAGTAGATTATAGTAAGGAAAAACTCCATCATAAAAGTGCGCTTCTGAACATAATCCCCTATGCAAATTAGGTATAACCATTTTTGGCATACGCATCAAATATCAGCACAACTTCTTAGACAAAATCAACAAAAGAGCTCTTTGCATGTCGAATGCTAAAACCCGTATAGACAAAATCGTTTTACCACACGCATACAAAATGAACAAAAGGAAGCGAAAACTAACAGAAAAGCAACCACTCACGAGATCGATGACAATCTTTTCCGCACCAAAGCTCAAAACTCTACCTCAAAAAGTGATTAATAGAAACCTCTGTTGAACAAGCTCCTCTTCACCTCCTCTTACGACTACGGAATCATCGCATCAGAATTTATCTCTTTGCAGAGAGCCCGACCATCATTTCTCAACACCTGGACTCCCTAAGGCGCGAGAACCCATACATGTTGAAATCTGCCACGCTTTTCTCTACCAACAAACACCCTCCCAAATTTACAGTCGGTTCAGAACATTCAAATTAACAAAAATGGCATGCCTAAAATACCAACTTCCCTATATAAGCTCCATCAAAACGTAACCTAGCCCCAAATGTTCAACTCAAGAACCCATTTTTTGTAGGCGGAAAACACATTTTCTCGCAATTTTCTGACTAAACAAACAAGATCCCAGTTGCAAAGAAATTACTTTACATTAAACTACACAAATACGACGAATGAACATTCAAATAGCAAATAACAGCAAGCATGAAATACCAACTTTGTTCTATAAGCTCTGCTAAAACAAATCCTAGTCCAAGTCTTTGGTCCATTTATTGGCAGCAACCCATTTATAGAGCACAGTTTCGCACAATTTTGGAATGAAACAAGCAAGATCCAAGTTGCAAAGAAAATGACAGAGCATTAAACTACGCAAAACACATACAGCTTAAAATCTAAAATTTCCTTCGTAAGGCCACTAAAAAGAACCAAACCCATTACTCGGCTCAATTCAATAAAAAACACCACCATACTTTGGTATAAATTACGAACACGAGAACCATAAAATCCAACTCCTCTACTTCAGATCCGTTCCAGATTTTTGGGAAATCGCGAAAATACTAACATGTTCTTGGGTCGATAGGTTGTCGAGACCGTCGGTTTGATGTTGAACGGTGATGATCTCCTCGACTGTGGTCATCGTGTTGATCGTGTTGACTGTGGTTCGCAGATTTTCGTTCACTCTGAAATCGCGAAAATACTAACCTGTTCTTGGGTCGATAGGTTGTCGAGACCGTCGGTTTGATGTTGAACGGTGATGATCTCCTCGACTGTGGTCATCGTGTTGATCGTGTTGACTGTAGTTCGCAGACCTTCGTTCACTCTGTCTCCCGCCTACGTCTCCGTGAGTGTATTCGACGATTCAGACCTAGAAAACAAAACCCTGAAGCCTGAACCAGTCCCTGGTGGTCGGTGGTGAAGGGCGGCAATGGTGCGCAGTGCACTGATTCGCCTCTCTCTCTCTCTCTCTCTCTATCGTGTAAAAAATGAGAAGGGACACAGACGGGAATAAAGCAAAAGATGGAAAGGGGTATTAGCAAATGGAAAATGACCCTTCAGGACAACCAAATCAGCCGAAACTACGAAAATACCAACAGCGGGCAAACCAAATCGAAGGGTAAAATCGTCCAAATTGGCCAAAAATGGCCAAACGCTAAATTGAAAAACTCTCTCTTTCTTGGCCTTCGGTCTTGGATAGTAGATAGATTTTAAATCACCAATAACTGAAATGGCATATGATTGGACCCATGCACGTTATGATCTCAAAGTTTCAGGAATTTTTAAATTGCTCAGTTAATTATTGGTGATCCAAGAATATAATATTGGGTCAATATTAGGGCTACTTTGACAAAAAGTCAAAATTTGGTTTTTTGGTTTTTTCTCTGTCTTTTTTCAAATTTATTTTACATTTGTTAGTTTTGCGTCAAATTTTTGTGGTTTATTGATTTATCTCGGCGAGACGAATTCAAAAAGTATAAAATTATGATCAAAACTAATATTTTTTAATAAAACCGAAAATAAACCAAAATAAGCTAGAATAAAATCGCCACCAAATTCCAACGTTTCATAAGTCAATGACCACTAAGTATCGGGGATTTGGGACCGGGGCAGGGCGAAGATTGATCAGGAAATGGATTTATTTCCACCATCTACCCAATCCCCGAAAAATTTCAAAAAAAAACTCCATATTTTATCTAATCCCAAAACAAATCTCCAAAATAACCAATCCGTTTAGAGCGGGGATCTGATCAGATACACATCCGGGATCTGATGAGATACGCACGGGTCGGATGAAATGTTCATCCCAATTTTCAACTTTTCATTTTTACATTTTTGGCTTTTGGTTTTTTGGATGGAAATTACAAAATGCATTTTGTGAGAATGTATTTTGGTTTTTTGACATTAGAGAGGAGAAGCCATAATTAATGTAGGAGGAGCTTTTTGACTTCTCATTTTTCACTTTTCCCATTTTGGTTAACAAAAAAACCTATTCTGTACATATTTTTTTCAAACACTATTCCTATTGCAAAATACATTTTATACATTTCTCCTTAAACATTCTACCAAATTCAAATATATTCTAATCATAATCTAAAAAGCCAAAAATCAAAAAAGTGAAAAATGAAAGGCTGAAAAATGAGCCTCCCTAGTACACCTCCTAAATTGCAGGAAGGGCATTAAACAGTTCCAAAAATCAGTATAACATCAATTAAAAAAAAAAGTAAGTGAAGAAAGTTACATTCCAATATTAGGGGTAAACTTCCCTAATTGTTGTACCGTATGTAATTCTGTATTTTGAGTCACGAAAAATCATAAACCACCACAAAATTTATACCTTTAAGCTGTTTTTCTCAACATTGCTATCTTTTTTACCATAAAAATTTTATAAGCACCACCACAAAAATTCGTAAAAGTAGTCACAAAAATTCATAAAATAAACCACAAAAAATTTCATTCGTTAAATGAACCAAAAAATTCAGAAAGGGATGATTTAGGATTACAAACAAAAAGGCCTCAATTTCGTCTTGGGATGACATTAATTTCTTTGTAGCTTCTCTTGTTTGTCCAATGTCAACTGGGATGACATTTCCTTGTAGTTTCTCTTGTTTGCATGTCCCATGTCTAACTTCCAATCCCAACTACCCTATTTGTCAACCCCAACATGACGGAAGCAACAACAATGTTCTATATAGAATTCTCTCGGAAAAACCAACAATATAAAATAGATCATAATTAATTGAAACTTCTTGGTGATTTATTGAGGAAACTTGTCAAACAGCAACCATTTGCCTAGCAATTCCTCTTCTTAATTTCTACGAAAAACGAGATGTAGACTTTCCTACCTCATCAGAAGAATATTCTCTTCCATTTCAGTTTTGAATTTCCTCTCTGTGGTAACTTCTTTGTATCTTCGTTTCCTCTCCAATTTTCCAAATAGAAGTCGCAAAGAGAGCCCCAGGAACACTTGTTAGCGGAACTATTTATAAATATATATAATACGTTGAAGAATATTTTCTACATTTAAAAACGGGATGATGCCACTTGTTGTATATATATATATATATATATATACGGGAATTTTCTTATCCAAACCTCCCGGATTTAAGAAAAAATGTATTTTTTTTTGGTTTTGCAAATTGTTTTTGGAAAATCCAAGCCGTCCAATGTGTTCAGAAGGTGTTTTCAAAGGTCCATGCGGAAAATCTTCGAAAAAAAAATACCAGGAAGGGCATGATCCAAGTAGTTTTTTGCAAAAACTGTAATAGGGCGGTTCAGATCGTCCATTAATTTAAAGCTATCCATTACAACTCCATTAATTTAAAGTTATCCATTACAACACTCCAACATCGAGCCACCTTGCTACATAGAGAGTCACCTGGATATCCACTCCATCCACTTGGAGCCATCCATCATACTCCATTGAGAGCCAACGTGTCCATTCACTGGCACTATGCTCCCCGACGAGTCAATGTGCAGCATGCGTGTGTTTCATATGCTTGCATCACCTTGCAGCAGGCACACCCCATCACCTGCACAATGGGATTTCCCGCTCCATAGAGTGTTCTCCGTGCATGCCCATTCATGGTGCGCCGAGAGTTTTTGTCCATAGATCGTCAGCCATCGGCACTGATACCACTTGTTGGGGGGTTTGTATGACGCATCGATCCCGCCATCGCTTCTGCCCATTTAAAAGGCTAAGCCTTATAAGTGGTCAGGACCGGCCCTGAGGTGAAGCCGGAGGTGCGGCGGCTTTAGGCCCGTAATTTAAGAAAAAAAATGAGGGCCCACTTTCAATAGAAATCGGTTTTATAATATAATAAATTACTGCTAACCAAAATGCAAAAGCGTAGCTTGCCACAGTGGTTTGAGTGCTTGCAGTTGTTCTTTAATGGCCTGGGTTCAATACCCAGCAGGACCCTTTTGTTGATGATTTTTTTTGAGTGCTTGCCATAGTTGCTAGGTAATTTTTTTTCTTAGTATAACTCTTGCACCACTTATATATTACTCCTTGCATAATCTAACAAAGCTTTTTTAGTGGTAAATATTAACTCCAACCCCATATTTTGATTTTTTTTTTAAATATCAAATTCACAAATAAATAACTTCTAACAATGACAAAAGATGCTAGGTAATTTTTTTTCTTAGTATAACTCTTGCACCACTTATATATTACTCCTTGCATAATCTAACAAAGCTTTTTTAGTGGTAAATATTAACTCAACTCCAATGTACAAATATTTTGCAACCCCACATTTTGATTTTTTTTTTTAAATATCAAATTCACAAATAAATCACTTCTAACAATGACAAAAGAACTAAAATAATCTATTTTGAATCAACAAACTTCAATAGAAAATGTTTAAAACTAATAATTTTTTTATTGTTAAAATAATATTCTTAGAAGTATAAATAATAAAATGACTAGTTGGAAAAATGCATTCGAAGAGTGGTACTTTAGGGAAAAAAAATTCTCTAATGGTATAAAAATTTAACAATTTATATTCATTAAATTGCCAAGCTAAAATATCATGTTTAATCTTTTTACCTTCTGTTAGCCATATATATCGAATTTTTCTTGATAAGAAAGCAAGGGCCTAATTTTTAAATTTGCTTTAAGCCTCCCAAATATCAGGGCCGGCCCTGTAAGTGGTGAATCATTCAATTGTATATTAAGGTCCAACCATTTTTCTATTTTTTCAATGTGGGAAATTAATATTCACACATGTTCCAACAAAATCAATAGCTTAATCAGGAAACATAAGGTATGTAGCAGCATGTGCTACATTCGTACTCTAAAAGTGAAATTAATTAGGGGGTGCAATCCTTTCCTTCATTTGAGTTTTTATAAGAATTTCCGCCTAACCAACCTTGCATGTTGTGAGTTGTTTAGCTGAAATCGGTTGACGAATAATGCTAGAGCTCTACTAAGCCTTCCACCCCTCCAGTATGACAGTCGAAGTCCCCGCCATCCTGTTATTCAAAGGCAATGTATAGAGCATGCTATGGTGATCTCAATGTAATCCTATGTTTTTTCATGTTTTTTACCTCTGTCCTTTGTTATAACCAGCTTTCCATGCCAACTTGCACATTTCTCGACTAATTTTTGAGACCTTATAATTAACGACTCGACAAATCTTCCGGTGACCCTGAGATTTGGAATGTTTGAACTCCATAAAATTGGAACATGAGATCTCATGTTTTTTACCATTGTTGAAATGGCAACAGGTTTATCGAAGAAACTTGACAAAGGGTGCATCAAATTGGAAGAAGGAAAAGGGAAATCAACCAAAGGTTGATTAGAAAATAAAATACAAACCCAACGAAAAACACCAAACAACTACCAAAACGATTTCAGCCTCTTCGCCATCATCGATAAAGGATTACGCATGCCACAGTCACAATACACCATCAACAACAAAGAGGACATGCCATGCCACCGTCGTAAACCAAGGCGAAAAGACTGATGTCAAAACAGATCAACCCAAGCGAAAAGACTGATGTCAAAACAGATCAAAAAAGACAAAATATTAACCCCGGTGGTGACCAAAGGTTACCTTCGTCAAATGACGACCTAACCGGAGACACCCCAAATATCACCAAAACCCGTAAGAACTAGCAGACAGCATGACACCCATCGCCACCACCATACCCACCACCACTATCTCCCAACCACCTGCACTTCCACTGTAACCACCCCCTCCACATCCAAAACCTCCGCCACCACTGCCAACTGACTTGCCATCCCAACCCAACACCACCATCATTTGAAAGCTATTGGGTAAAATAAAAACAGAAACATTGGAAAAAGAAGATGAAATTATGCAAAACACTACAAATCCTTTTTTTTTTTTTTTTTTTTTTTTTTTTGGGGGGGGGGGGGGGGGGGGGGTGTTTGAATAGGACAACCAAATTAAAAATTAACTAAACCAATTTTAATCAAATTAAAATTTTTCCCATGAAGACTCAATTAAAACCATAACAAAAGCAAATATAGCAATAAACGAAAGAACTCAAACACAAGGATATATGTGGAAAGTACTTAGGGTCTAACACCCTAAGTATAAAACCATGGCCTAAACTATTAATTGCTATAAATCAAAGGTTTAATCAAGACCTATAGGATTAAGAATTACCAACTTGTCCCAAGCTACACCGAACTCCACTCCTTGATTTAGCTCCCCCGAGCCCCTTCTTGATTCCATAGCCTCCTCGAGTCCAACACCCTTCGATCTCCATATCAAAGACAACTCTGGGTCATCCGGCCACATAGATTTATAGGCAACGATGCATGATGTACAAAAGATATGATTTTTATTAAGGTTTTGCAAAACAAAATCAATCTAGAGTCAATCCATTGAGAGGAATGTGCTAGATTAAATAAAAATGATCATAGCAAGCATAAATCCTCTCAAGAACTTCAAGCTCACAAAGGAATAAGAGGGGAGGACTCTCTCTCTCTCTCTCTCTCTCTCTCTCTCTCTCAAAGTGGCTGATTTTATGAAGTTTTACCTTAAATAAGAGAAAATGATGGCCGCTTAGAACATGACACATGGGTTTAAAAGCGTTGGACACATGGGTTTAAAAGTGCTGGCAGATGCATGTAAATGCAAGGGGAAGCTTCTCTCAAGATCTAATCCGTTAGGATCATGACATGTGGACACATGGGGACACGCGTCTACAGACGCTTGGAAACGCTTTAAAAAATCTAAGGAAGAATTAAGGAACAAGGGCTGGACACTTATAAACATAAGGTAAAAAACACAAAAAATCTAAGGAATGGAAAAACAATGAGATGCATGAAAAATCTTTAGCATGGAATGGAAATGAAATGCATATAGTTCTTGTGATCACAATCAAGCATTCTTCATGGCAACATTTGCACCACAAAACAACAGCGTAGCACACAAGAATCAGCTGAAATTGCATGAAAACTGAAATCCCACAAGTATCTTGAAGCCCTTCAATTTTATTTTTTTTTTACAAAACAATCAACGACACAAATCATCACCTCATAAAATTCACCAATTAAGAAATCAGAACTTAAGTAATGTGAAGCAAAACCAACTTCCACTAAACCCAAAGCCCCATTTCAGGTCGAACAACAAACTCCGGAACCAATTCGCACGCTAATGAGAGAGACCAGATTCTGAACACAATTCAAGCTAACAGCGCAACAATCAAGCAACATTTGCGCCATAACAGCCACCAGAACGCACAAGAATCAGGTGAAATTGAGTGAAAAGTGAACCCACGAAAAACTACATAAATAGATGAGTAATAAAAGCAAACAAAATAACACCCAAATGGAGACATAGAAGCAACTAAGAAAGATGAAAATAAATATAAAATAAAAATGGAGACATAGAAACATACCAGTCTAGAGAGAGAATAAATGGACACTCCAATAGGATTATACCCCCATTTGATCAAACTGTTAGTAATCGACATTTAATCAACGGGTATCTGTAATCTTAACGTGGGGAGATTAATAACATGGAGCTCGAAGTATAATCGAGATAAAGATGGGAATGCAATTATAATTCTTTAGTGGTGTGAATTATAATTTGTGAAATAAGAATAGAATCCGGGTGGGATTAGGTTTTCTTATTTACACAAGGAGCCCAGATTTATTTCTCCTCAAGTTCCTGCTCTAGCCTTATAAATATATCGTTATGTTCTCTAGGTCTTATAACAGTCATTCAGAAAATTAGAATAGAGGCTGTGAGAGAGAGAACAAAGAGATCATGTAGAAGTCCACACTTGGCTACATGACCGAGATATAAGGGAATATGGCAGAAGATCATGAGGTACTGTCGAGCAGAGTTTGTTGCATACAGTAATCGGGTCTGTCAAGTTCTAAAATAAACAAGTCAACCAGCATTCGTGTCTACGGATGAGAGGTAAACCCAAATTTCGCCTCGTAGGGTTTGTGTTTATTTTTATTGTTTAATCTGTACGTGTAATTATTGGGTTCTGGGATTCGTTTCCCAACAGTGGTATCAAAGCGGGCTGTAATCATGCGTATGGATTAAACAAGCCATGTTGTCCATAGAACATAGATATAGAACTGTGCTAACCATTATTTTGCAGAGTTCTAGTTTGTTCTAACGTCTGTTTTGCAGAATCGATTATCCCACTATTATGGTCACGCATGTTTTTTATTGTGTGATTGGATCCCACGCTTTGTAATTGTTTTATGTGTGGTTACTATTACTGTTTTTTTATTACGAGTTTAGTTTTGTAATCTGTAATAGTAGTATGTGGGAGGCATAAGGTTTTTATGTATTCTTTGTTTCTTCAGTTGTATCGTTTTAATATACAGATCTGTTGTAAGATTATAGATTCTGTAATGGGGCATACGATACGAAGAAAACAATCTTTTTGAAAAGAAGATAAGTTTTGCCAAGAAAAAAGAATGTTTGGCTCGCAGCAGAATTTTTTCAAATTTTTAGGGTCAAATTGCAAGGCTGATTTGACCCAGTAAACATCACAGAAGTTGTCGATAATTGAATTTCAAATCCAACCCAATTGGAATCAGTTCAATCGAAGTTCGGATGAGAGAGAAAAGTCCAAAATACTGAAGGCTGTGCAGTTTACTCGGGAAAAATTCGGATCCGATTTTTCTTGCCTAAGTATGGTTGGATTTTGGTTTCCTTGATTGATTCAAAGTATCTAAGTCTTCTAAATAAGTATTTCTTAAGGATTTCAAGTTTTGAAGGATTCCTTATTGCTTAAGAATTTCAAGACTCGAAGGATTCCTGATTGCTCAAGGATTTCAAGACTAGAAGGATTCCCTATTGCTCAAGGATTGCATCTTTGACCATAATAGTTGGGATACATATTATTTAAGTTTCCTTATTTATGAATATTTGTACATTCATATTGTTTGCATGTGTGATAGTTTACCATATTTGGACAACATGGTAATATTTGGCCTTTGACCTAGATCACGGTTTTTTGCAAACACGTTAATTTTGATAACCCTCACAAAAATTTTAAATAACTAAGTGGGAGAGAGAGTTTATTTTTTATAAATCCCATGGTCTCCATTACTAGTATGTATATGATATAATTAAGTTTTGTGTGTTGGTTTTAGTACCTTCCTCCCCATCGAACAAAATTAATTATGGCATCATCGGTACTTACTTCCTTAGAGGATAGCTTCAAGATAATTGTTGCGTGGACTACTCCTCCATCTGGGGTAGTTCATTACGGAACAATGGATCTTGAGGTTAGGTAATGGTATACACTTAGCTATAAATAACAAGTATCCTCTCCATCTGAGTCATTGCTTTTATTTATAGGACTGAAGCAAATTAGCTATTTAATTTTATTAGGCACGGTTTAGTGTCTTGATAGTAAAATTAAAAGGTTGTGCCTATCTACACGAATGATGAAGAGTAGTGGACCTACCCATCGAGGCATACTCTTCACGGTGTGTAGGGTTGCTAATGTTTTTCTTTTAATAGACTGGTTGAGGAAACCAATTTAACAGAAATACAAAAAGTTTTTCCCTTCATAATTGTTATGTGATTCTCAGATTCAAAAAATGGACTCTTTCAATCCACTTGATGACATTGTCAAACAAATTTACTGGTCTTAATTATATTGACTAGAAAAGGATCTGGATATTATGTCGACTGCTTAGGGGACCAAATTTGTGTTCTCTGAGGTATGCTCTATCAAACCCACAGAAATTGCAACATAACCTGAAATCCGGTATATAAGGATTGGGTTACAACTGATGAGATGGCGCGATGTTACATTTTAGCTTCTATGTCGAATGAATTGCAACATGAGTATCAGTTTTTTAGAAACTGCCTATGACATGATGCATAACCTAAAATAAAGGTTTGGGGTGCGGCTAGACAAGTTGTAATGTGGGATTTGGGGAATTAACCATTGGTGAAGGAACCCTAGTAAGGGGATTATGTTCTGAAGATAATAGGTCTTCTGAATGAACTAGAAATCCTAGGAGCTGAAATCAATGGGGAAACCCAGGTTGATATTGTGCTCCAGTTGCTTACTAAGCCTTTTCAGCAGTTCCGCCTGACTTACAATATGAACAAAATGCATTATTGTTTGACAAAAACTGTTGAAAGAGCGTTAAATTAGCCAAGGGTCTCTTGGTTAATAAATAGACAACTGTAATTGTAGTTGAAGAGGTTTCTACTTCTTAGCCGGAAGGCAGCAAGAAGCAGGAAAAGGTTCAACAATAAGCAACAGTTTCTCAGACAGTTTATGAGCTTAGAGGTAGAGTGAAAAAGCCTAACGGCAAGTGTTTTCATTATAAACAGAAAGGACACTAGAAGAAGGTTATCTGAATTATCTCAATAAATTGAATAATCAACGAAATTTTTTTCACTAGTAGTTGAATCATGTTTAGCGGTGTTATCTACTGGTACCTGGTGTGTAGATACTGATGCCACTAATCATGTTTGCAATTCATTGCAAAGGTTCCAAGAAACCAGGAGACTTAGTGATGAAGAGATTTATCTACATATGGGAAGTGCTCCAAAAGTAGCAGCAGTTGCAGCAAGCATTTAATTTCAAGAGATTGTCTTTATGATCATTGAATTAGGAGAAACTTAGTTTCGGTTTCTAATTTGGTTGTAAATGGATATTTGGTTTATTTTTAATAACTCTGTGGTTATTAAGTTAAATAAACATTTTACCTGTTCTGGTTCATTAGATGACAATCTCTACGTTATTAATGGTATCGTTCCTGCAATTCAACTAAATGAATTGAATAACACTAATAGATTGCCATATAAGATAAATGAGCCTTATAAGTTGAACCAAACGTATCTTTGACACTTACGCCTAGGTCATATTAATCTAAATAGAATTTCTAGATTGGTTAGAAATGGATCTTTGGGTTCATTAGAAGTGGAGGCACTTCCGGTCTGTGAATCCTGTTTGGAAGGTAAAATGACCAAGATGCCCTTTTTCAGGAAAGGGAGAGCCAATGAAACGTTGAAATTGGTTCAATTTGATCTGTGTGTACCTATGAACATCTGGGGTAGAGGTGGTTTTGAGTATTTTAATATTTTTATTAATGATTACTCAAGACATGATTACATTTATTTGATACACCGTAAGTCCGAATGCTTTGAGAAATTCAAGGAGCAAAGACCGAAATGGGAAAGCGTCTGGATAAATGTATCAAGACACTGCAATCTCATCGTGGTGGCGAATACCTCTTGGAAGTATTTAGGAACTAGTGGCAGCAGAAGGGATTACATCCCAGTTGTCTGCGCTAGGTATGCCATAGCATAATGGTGTAGCAGAAAGAAGGAAATGACTCTTATGGATATGGTGAGATCAATGATGACTTATTCAAATTAATTAAATTCATTTTGGAGACATGCACTATAAACAATAGCGTACATTCTTAACTTGGTACCATTTAAGCTAGTACCAACTGCACCCTCTGAACTGTGGATTAGAAGCAAAACTAGTTTATGGCATGTTCAGAATTGGGGTAGTCCAGCACATGTGTTGAAAGGGAAAGCAGATAAATTAGAATCAAGGACAAATGTTTGTTTGTTTTGGTGGGGTACCCTAGAGGAACGAAAGTTGCTCTATTTTATAGTCCTAAGTTTCATAAGGTTATTGTTAGCACCAGTGCTTGATTCTTAGAGGAAGACTATGTCATAGATCACAAGCCCAGTAGTAAGATTGTTCTAGAAGAATTGAGAGAAAATAGATCGGCACAGACTTCTTCAATACCAATAGTACAAGAGGCTACATCACATGAAATTGTTGTTAACACACCAATACCTTGTCGTAGTGGGAGGGTTATTGTTTCACCCAATCGGTATACGTTGTTAGGAGAATCTTGTGATATGATCCCTGAAGAACAACGAGCCAAACCCTAAAACTACAAAGAGGCACTATAAGATAAAGATGCCGAATGTTGGCAAAAGATCAGGAGCACATGTTGTGCTAGCTTAAGAAGTCAATTTGTGGACTTAAGCACACATCTAGGTCTTGGAACATCCGTTTTGATCAAGTAAATCAAATCTTTTGGTTTTGATCAATGTCAAAAATGATTTGCAAGAAAAAATTATTTACGTATGATTTGTACAACCAAACACTGGAAAATAAGTAAAATATTTTACAAAAAAAAAAAACATTTTACAGGCAAACAAACGGAGCCCAACACTACCAAGAATTCGCGGACAATCAAGTCGCTCTCCCTCATTCCACTCGTCCAGCCCACTTCACAAACTTGTACAATTGATGCCACAGAGATAGTCAACAGGGTTTTTTTTTTTTTTTTTTGTCTTTATTCAAAAATTTTCTCACATTTGTTAGTTTCGCGTCAAACTTTTATTAGTTTCGAACACTACAAATGTGACCATATATATTATGGTAGGAATATACAAATTAAAGGTACAACAGTTTTTAGAGCTGCTCACCCTAGGCTTGTCCCCAAATTAGGGTCTTTTTTTATTATAGGCAAATGTTAATGCCAAAACCGTTTTTGATTGCGCCAAAACTCCAATGCATAAAATGCTTGTACTTATGTGCAATGTACATGGATTTTATGCATTGAAATTTTGGCATAATAAAAAACAGTTTTGGCATTAACACTATCCTTTATTATATATATAAACCTGGATAATATATTGGAATCCCACTTTCCGCACTCACCTTTTTATTGATGTTATACTAATTTCTCAAACTGTTTAATGTCCTTCCATTTATTTTTTACGCAGAATAGAACAGAACCCTAAAATATGATGTTTTTTACACACAATAACCTCTCAATACATTGGGTTCCCTTTGAGCCAACTTTTGTAGTGCCTTTTTGGCATCAACTTTTTAGTTGTTTTCTTTTAATTTTTTACTAAATTAGAATAAAATTTTTACACGTCTTTAGTATTGACAAGAAAATTTTAAAGAGTGTAAAAATATATATCAAAATTGGAAAAAAAAAAAAGTTCGTAATGGACGACCAAATGATACTACAAAACTGTCATAGAAAAAATAGTAATAATAAAGACATTCTTTTAAAAATAGCCAAAAAGCTAGGTAATGCTTAGACCGAGTTTCCACTATCATTTATTAGTTTTCATATTTTTATCAGTTGTTTACATTTTTTTTTATCATTCGTCATTCCTAATCTATTACAGAAGAGGGGGGAATGTAATTCGATCTTGGAATGCAGAGTGAGACATCCAATAACTCTACCGAATGAGCTGGCCACCACTTACCAATTGTCTACATTATAAAGACAAATTATTCTCCTGACATAAATAGCAAAAAAATTCATTTAACGGAAAACTATATATACCCATTTTTTACTGTACAGTATTTTAGTGGCAACTCACCCTTTATTCTCAATAAAAACAAATACTCCAACCGTCCCATTTTAAGTTGTTACTTTCACTTTTTTGGTTTTATTTTTAAATTATCTATAACTTTCGATCAATAATCTATAATGTATTACTATGTTTTTAAAATATATATCATCTCAGTCCAAATGCCCCCTAGTCCCTACGCAGTCACCACACCGATAATTAGTTCGAACGTTACTGAGATCCTCTACTCCAATATAAATGATGATTGTGGACTGTGTAGCGGGGGTGAGGAATCTCGCCATCATCTATTCTTTTCTTTGATTGCCCATTTTCGAGAGAAAGTTTGGCTGGGGTTATGTACTAGGAATAGAGAATTGTTATCAGAGAGTTCCTGCGTTGTAGTCGATTGGTGAATCGCCTTGCTTCTCACAAGAACAAGGAGCTCTGTACACTCATTGGGGAACCGAATGCCAGCCCAGCCCAGATATGTAATCCAACCTAGCTCTATCTAGTTAGTACGTTTTGATTGTTTCCACTGTTTGTTGAGGAAAATTTGTTGTCTTTTCTATTTGTTGTTGATATTACAATAATAAAGACCAAAAATTAAAATTACAATGGACAAATTCACAGCTGAGGCACGGAAATCTCGAAACAAGATTCAAGCCCATCGGTGCAGTAGAAATCTCTGACTTGTCTCCTCCGGGGTATACGATAATTTATTGTGTGATTCAAACCTACTCTGCACAAGTAGGAGAACCCAAAGCTCAACCAAATAAATACCCTTAACACTTTGCCCAAAACACTCTCTTATGAACTATGGTAATTTTAAAAGAGTAGAAAAGGAAAATCTAAGAACTTGAAAGGCTTTCGATAGAAAGACTTACACGTAAAGTTCCAGACATGTAATGTATATAAACCAAGAGATGCATGCATAGGCAGTGTGAAAATGAACTTAATTTCCAACCAAGACTTGACTAAATGAAATCAACCAATCTCCATGTCGCAAACTTGTCCAAAACGTAATTGAAGTCTTTCCACAAGCAAATTAATGCCTTACTAATGCTATTGACCTTTGTCTTGACAAAATGGTAAGGTTTACAAATGGGAAACTTCCATGTAAATCGCACAAGGATTCTAAGCCAAGCACTAATAATGTAAACTTCCAAGAATATCACAAAAAACCAACACTATTTGTTAAGGTTAATTGTATTCTGGCCCTGCTTCTATGTTGTTGGTGTAACCTGACCTGAGGGTGTTGTCTAGCTTGGTAGAGGCTAGAGTTCTTGTGTCTGTTTTTCAGACCGTGTTTTTTTTGCTGGTTGGGCTTTATTAAGAATCCTACTTATCAAAAAAAAACTTGTGTGTTTATATCTAATTTGGAAAATTGGAGAGGAAAGAAAACTACAAAGAAGTTAACCCACAAAGAGGGAATTCAAAACTTTAGAATAGAATTTTCTTCTCATCAGTTAGAAAAGTCCACAGCTTGTTTTCCTTAGAAATTAAGAAGAGAAATTGCTAGGTAAATGTTTACCGTTGACAGATTAAATGGAGTAACAAGTTCCTCAATAAATCAGAGAGGCCGGTTCAATTATCAAAGTTGAATTTTAAATCTTTGGACGCACGCTAAAGAGAGATTACTCTAATTGGCTAAGATCGATCATTCCTGGTCTTCTGGCCTTTGATTCTTCAAACAGACTGAAACAAGCAAAATGACTTGACTTGAATATTAAATCAAAGCTTAAAGAGTTATGGTATACTAGACCAGTCCAGTTTGACCCGCAGCGTCATATTTTACAGTTGAATACCTTGTATAAAATTGCCATCTACTCATATAGTGTCTAATCAACTGATATAATATGAGGTGTCTTAATCTCACTCTCTGCCTTCTTTTTCTTTTGTTTCATGCTTTTTTCTGCTCATCGCAAACTTCTTCTAGAATTACCAATAATGATACAATAGTAGAGTTCAATGTGGGTGTGGTTCTTGATTTGGACTCACTAGTTGGTCGTGTGGGACTGAGCTGTTTGTCAATGGCTGTCTCCGACTTCTATACCCTTCACACAAACTACAATACCAGGCTCTCTCTCCATTTCAGGGACTCAAAAGGCCAAGTCATTGATGCTGCTGCAGCTGGTATCTTTTTTAATCCTGGCCTTTTCAAAAATATGCGACTCGTATTCTTTGTAAAACTGTAAGCTAAGCAATATTTTACTGAAAGTTGTTTAAAATTTAGTATGGCAGCTTGGTATCTTAATGCCATTCAAAATTTAGCGTTACCCATTCAAAATATAGCATTGACAACACTTTTCTGGAAAAATTCCGAGTCAAGAAAGCCTAACTTTTTGTCGTAAGTAATGGTCTTAGATTTCTGGAGGGAAATTTGGAAAATGAACTCATACCACTATATCTGTTGGTTGAATAAAGTCTTTAACTTTTTGTCATAAGTTATGATCTTTGATTTCTGGAGGGAAATTTGGAAAATGAATTCATATTTGTCCAATATGAAGTTCTGCGGGAAAATTGAGCCTATATCATGTTGGTTGCTTTGTTTGGTTATCTTATGGAGGTGAACTACTGTAGTTGTTTTCCCCGTCATGCATTAGCCTTCCTATAAATTATGAGTAGCAGCAGTTCATCATTACCTTCAATCTCAAACTTTTCCTTGTGTAAATGCAGCTCTTGATTTGTTGAAAGATGTAGAGGTGGATGCAATAGTTGGCCCCCAAAACTCAGCACAAGCCAATTTTATTATGGATCTAGGAAACAGATTTCATGTTCCTATCATTTCTTTCTCTGCAACCAGCCCTTCCATGCTTTCCGAAACTCCTTATTTCATCCAAACAGCCCTCAGCGATGACGCTCAAGTTGGGGCCATTTCCTCCATTATCAAAGCATTCCAGTGGAGACAAATCACCATTATATATGAAGACACAGACTACGGAAATGGACTCATGCCATCTTTGTGTACTGCGTTTCAGGATATCAATGCTCAAATTGCCTATAGAAGTCAAATTCCTCTCTCTGCGACTGATGATTTTATACTTAAGGAGCTATACAAGATGATTACTATTCAAAATAGGGTGTTTGTGGTGCATTTGTCACTCTCTCTTGGGACTCGACTCTTTTTGAAAGCCAAGGAGATAGGAATGTTGAGTGAGGGCTACGTTTGGATCATTACGGATGGGCTCATGGATTTGATTTACTATATGGATTCCCATGTGATAGAGGCAATGCAAGGAGTTTTGGGGGTAAGGCCTCGGATTCCCAAGTCGAAAGAACTTGATTCCTTCGAAATCAGGTGGAGAAGAAAGTTCCTCCAGGATAATCCTGCTGCCAAACAGGCTGAGATAAGCATTTTTGGGCTATGGGCATACGACACTGTTTGGGCACTGGCTTTGGCAACAGAGAAAGTTGGAGTTAAGGAGCAAGTCATCAATCTGGATAACAATATAACTAATGTGACAAATCTCTTTGGCTTTGGAATCTCCCAAACAGGTCCTAAACTTCTCAGAGCAATGTTGGAGACTAAATTTGTAGGCATGAGTGGTGAGTTTGATATAGTTAATGGGCGATTAAGGCCATCAGCATTCCAAATACTGAATGTGATTGGAAAAGGGGAGCGAGAGGTTGGAATCTGGACACAATCTCGAGGAATTTCAAGGGGATTCCACACGAATGAAACAAATTCCTCCTTGATTAATCCGAGGGGAAGTTTCCGGGGAATTGTGTGGCCGGGAGAAACAACATTTATGCCGAAAGGCTGGGAAATTCCAGTGAATGGTAAGAAGCTTAGAATTGCAGTTCCTGTGAAACGTGGTTTCACTGAATTTGTCAAAGTGGAAATAGATCCTCTTACCAATGCAACAAAAGTCAGTGGAATCTCCATTGATATATTTGACTCCGTAATGGGAGTGTTACCATATGCCATGCCCTATGAATATCATCCCTTTGCGATTGACTATGATCATTCCACTTCTATGCTTGGGGGTCATTATAATGATCTCGTATATCAAGTTTCTCTTCAGGTTAGTTTCGCAAAATGTCCAATCTGCAATTTTTATTTTTTTTAAAATCCTATTATTTTCAATCTAAAAAGCTACTGGTATTGTGGGTTGTAATTAACAAAGGAATAGGTATATGTACACATAATAGTTTACCACAATGTACCTAGATAGGGTAGTTTGATGCACACAACCGACCGGTCACAATTTGTGGCCATCTGATTGTGTAGATAGAGAGAGTAATGTGATTGTTTATAAGCCTTTCATTAGAATACAAAGCACTCGTCGCCTAGATGTGATTTAAGAATTGTCATTTGTCGGGTTAATTTTGTTGAGAAATAAGAGAATTCACACAAACGAAACTCAACACAATTCTATTAATCTTTCACAAATACAAAGATACACTAGTAACACATCTCACACTATCTCATGCACACACATTACATAATCTGGTGGGGGAGAACCGCAAAGGAGCTCCCACGTTACTCCTATCTCTCTTTTCTTCTCTTTCTCTTTTCCCACACATTATGCTAGTTGGTTTGATTCCTTGGTCCCTCTCATTTAATCTCACCTACTCTCTTGTCTCTTTGTCCCATTTAATTCCATACCGATTACACCCTTCTTCTTTGGTCATCTCACAATTCAATTAGCTGACAAAACCACCTCTTTTCTTGACTGTCCATATCCCATTTCATTACTCTCAACTCTCATTTTGCCACTCAAATCATAAACACAAAAGGCCCACTTAAAAATTAAGCTTATCTCCCATCAAATTTCAGTAATATCTGTATAGAAATTCTAGTAGAAATTTTGCTTGTATGTTATGTATGACATACATGTCTATAAATCAAGCTTCGCGCTGACTAAGAGAGGAATGGTGATTCTAACTGGATTCGTCCGACCATCCAAATTTCTTGAACAAGTTGTTATTTGATTTTAAAATATGAGTTTTTTCATGCGGGATTGAACTAACAAGGAAATTTGGATCTCTCTCTCTCTCTCTCTCTCTCTCTCTCTCTCTGTGGTGGAGCTAGAGAGACTATGACGCTGCAGTGGGCGACTTCGCAATCACGGCAAACAGATCGTCTTATGTGGATTTCACATTGCCATTTGCAGAAGGCGGGGTTTCAATGATAGTTCCAATTAAATACGAGGACACTAACAGCATATGGACCTTCTTGAAGCCCCTGAATATGAAGCTGTGGCTAACAAGCATAGCCTTCTTCATCTTCACTGGATTTGCTGTTTGGGTTCTTGAGCACCGGACTGATCCTGCATTTAGAGGTCCACCTTCCCACCATGTTGGCTTGATCCTTTGGTTACCCTTGTCAGGTATATTTCCCAAACATAAACTGGTTTTAACGGCAGTCATATTCCCGTTTATAAGTTATGGAAAATGACGTTACGAAGACCACATTTAGCATTGCATTTCAATACATTTTATTGGTACATGATAGGTGTCGCATCAGATCATACTGAAACAGTGGTACCCAAAACCAACTTTGAGTTGTCTCAAAGCTTATGTATATACAAGTTGGTTTTAATTCCTTTCACAATTAAACAGTGCCCTTAATCTATGAAGCACCGACACTCCTAGGAGGCGCCGTATTGCCGTATGGGCCACGGGAACACGCCTAAATACGTATGGGACACGTCACGTGGCGTGTCCCCCAAATTTTTTGAATTTTTTGACGGGGACACGGCAGGGACATGTGGGGGACACGGCAGGGGGAAAATTGTAATTTTTTTAAAAAAAATTGGGGTCAGTCTGTAATTTTTTAATTTTTTAGGGGTCAAATTGTAATTCTTTATAAATTTTTTGGGGTCAAACTGTAATTATCAATCTTTAAATTTTTAAGTTTTTTTAAAAAATTTATAATATTTATATATATATATATTAATATATATATTGCCGTGTCCCCTGCCGTGTCCATGTCCCTTTTTTCAAAATTGCCGTATCCGTGTCCGTATCCGTATCCGTGTCCATGCTACATAGCCCTTAATACTCTGTTCCCCTATCCTAATAACTCCGCTGCAAATTTTGGCGGCAATCTTGATATAAACAAATTTCGAGACACATCATATAGTTGAGAACGCATTAGGAAGATGGAGGCATTTTTTGATACAAAGAATTGCCCTCAAAGCCAAGTGTTTTTTTCTCTTTCCTGAAGTTGTCTTTTCTAATTAAGCACGACTTCACTTAATTTACTGTAAAACTCATTCAAGTAGTGTTTTTAAATTGCGAACTATAATCTTTCAGTTGGTTAAGTAACCTGAATTTTAGCGTTAAGTTGAAAACCTCAAGGGATTGCGAAACACATTCCCAAAATCGCTGTCATGTTTGCTTTGTAGGAATGAAAGTTAAGAGCAACTTGGCCAGGTTGGTAGTGGCAGTTTGGTTGTTTGTGGTGCTCATATTGAGCTCTAGCTACACTGCTAGCCTGTCATCAAGATTAACGGTGCAAAGTCTTCAGCCTACCGTGACTGACGTGTATCAACTTATCAAAAATGGGGACTATGTTGGGCACCAATATGGCTCTTTCATTGCTGATATCTTGAAGGGAATGGGATTTCAACAATCTCAACTGAAGCCACAAAATACTACAGAAGAATGCAATGAAGCTTTATTAAAAGGGAGCAAAAATGGTGGGATATCAGCCCTTTTCCATTCGGCGCCTCATGATAGGGTTTTTCTTTCCAAGTACTGTGGTAAATATATGTCAGTCGGCCCCATCTACCGCACTGAGGGGTTTGGTTTTGTAAGTTTTTTCTCTTTCCTATGATACATTGCCAAATTACTTTTCCTTGTGAATTGCACATATGCTCTTCGAGCATGTAAATTAAAATGAGTTGTTCAATTATCCTCTTCAGCAACTCTTGAGGCCACCTCACCACACGTGTATGTGTTGTTTTTTCTGTGGGAAGGGCTATAGGGAATAGGGATTAGTCCACGGTGCGGAAGAGCAGCCTGGGCCACCCTCTATTACCAAAAAAAATGACTTCATCACATATACATGAAGTACACACCTTAAATGCCCATTTATGGTCTATTTGTCTCAACTCTTGTAGTCCTTTGCAGATCGTGTGCCTATCACAAAAATCCCTGATCCCAGATCGTGCTCCTGTGAGAGGAGATAGGATAAGGTTTTCAAGACAAACAACCACATCCCCAATGTATTGACACTTCACGCTTCATGTTCTCGGGAAAAGTACTGACACTTTCTGCCCTTTTTGCGCAATGCGTGCTCCTGTGAGTGGAGATAGGATAAGGTTTGCAGCACACGCGATTTTAACTAGTTTCCAAATTGGATTCCCCAAATTGGCTTAGGCCTTGGCCCATTATCCCGAAAGCGCGACACCTCCCATGGAACAAGCCACATTCGTAAGCCCACTAAAGAGTTTTGTAATATAAAGGCTTTGACGTTCTTGTAACTAAGCAATGTGGGACATAACATTTCAAACCCATGTTTTTAGAAATACATATCCCAACACTCACTACCAATCCTCTTCGGGCTATAACATGTATCGGTATTCGATCCCACTGCCTACAAATCATGGCTCCCTGGAGACAGGTGACCATAGTCTCTTATGTTGACGGCTTGAGGCATATGTAGAGATATTTAGTGGCATAGATCACCTTATTTGAATTTTTATGAACAGGTTTTTCCCAAGGGGTCTCCTTTAGTTGCCGATGTCTCCCGTGCAATTGTTACTGTAATGGAAGGTAAGAAGTATGCAGACCTATCGCAAAGCAAATGTACAATTCCAGATAGCAACTCTATCAACACAACCAGCCTGACCCTCCAAAGCTTTCGAGGTGTCTTCATATTTACCGGATGTATCACAGTTTTATGCCTTCTTGTGTACTTAGCCAAATACACATATGACAACAAAGGTCACCTCAAAATAATGATATCAGATTCAAGCACGACAACTTGGTCAAGGCTTTATGCAATTTGCAGGCACTGGGACCAAAGAGACCTCTCCTCCAATCTTTTTAGAAGGGAAAAAGAAAGTAACCCAGAAAAAGTTTTGGAGCTTAATGATGTTGGGGACTCATCCCTCTTTATTGATACCCCTATCAGAAATTCTAACTCCATTGGAATGGCTTCGACGGCGTCAGGAGAGGAATTGGATGATGCTACTGATGAGGCCGTGTATCCAAACTCAGAAGATATGGTTGTAGTACACCTTCCCGGATAGCTAGCTTGGATTGCGATTCAATCACATTTCTGAAATCATTAAGCATCTTTTAATGCTTGAAATTGACAAAATGGTGAAACAAGGCATTTGTGGTCTTCCATTTTCCATGTTGATTTTGTCTAACTAATTTGGTTATCTGCAAATTGCCTCAGCAAAATACATAGCAAATATTGTAGACTAAGTGCATTTTGGTGTATAGCTACATTGTTTAATTTGATCCAGATCTTTTGATTATTACGAACAAGTTTTGATGCGGTAACAACCGCAATGAAATACAGGTGATTTTGATCCTACCCTCTACTTCTGCTTTTTTTCTTTTTCTTAATATTACTGAATTTTGGTTTGCCTACAAAACTTAGTTTTGCATACTTACAGGATCCACCACATGTGCGAGAGGCATGTCCGTTAGGTATACGACTTATATCGCATTGTCATGGGATTGCATAGTGCATACAAAACCATTTGCCATACGCTCAACATGCCTTGGCTGTTTTCATGCGTTTCTTTCACGATCCATTTGATAGGCTGAATTACATATGAAATTGAATTATGAATACGTGAGGTCTTTATTTTCAGTATTTGATGCATGACAAATTACGGATGGATTACATATTTTTGCTGGGTAATCAATCCTTTTTGAGGTATGTGGATTAGTCCATTCTCTAGTCATCAAGAGAGATTATTCATTGAAAATTTCATTAACGTCTTGTGATGAGGAATGTGAATTATTCAACAGAGATTTCGAACCTCGTACTTTAAGGAGCAAACTCCTAAGTCACATGTCTTGTTATAAGACCATTTTACCTCCAAAAAAGTATCCTACAACAACTGTCGTCGTCCAGTTTTCACTAGTATGTTCTTGGACATACTATTCTATTAATTTACGTCTCTTTTAGGCCATATCTTATTAAATATATATTAAACATGCCAAAAAGCAATCATAACTTAAATCTCGATAAATAAAAATAAAAAAATAATTAAAAAAAACTTAAATCTCTAGTATCATTTTAGCTAATCTCAATCATTTTAGCTCAAACTATGATCCTTGATTCCAGTTCCATACATGAAAAATTATAGACCCCTGGTCAAAACTATGCCATGTTTCGTTTTGTTTTTTTAGTAACATGAATAGTAAATTATTAAGTTTCAACACCCAATACATGTATAGAAACATGGATAACTTTTATATGTTGACTAATTTGGAAAATTGGAGAGGAAAGGAAGCTACAAATGAAGTAACCCGAGCTTAAAGTGGAAATTCAAAACAGAAAAACAGGAGAATATTCTTCTGATGAGTTAGAAAATTCTACAGCTTGTCCTTAGAAATTAAGAAGAGAAATTACTACGTAAATTGTTGCCGTTTGACAAGTTTCCTCAATAAATCCCAAGAGGTTCAGGGGTGTTCCACCAAAAAAAAAAAAAGAGTTTTTTTCTAAAAATCAAGACAGGTCATTCTCTCATAATACATCAATAAAAAACGAACCCTACTATTGGTACAGATAGCATTGTATAGACCATGTACAGATGCGTCTCGGGGACACACTTGTGGGTTCCACACAAACAATCCGATCCGTTCAATCATCTTAGAATAATTTTCCTAGGGCCCTTGCGAGAAATCAGTTCCATCAGACGTGTGTAAGTGGTTGAATTTTTTTTCTTTTTTTTCTTTTGTGAGATGTTGAATTAAGATAGCCAGATAGGTGGATTTGTAAATCTCACCAATAACGTAACTATGAAATATGCTACATTGTTGTTGCTACCTTTTACCCTTCTCATTCTTTTCTTTTCTTTCTTCCTCTAACCAGGTTATTGTAACTGACATGCAATGCTATTTGAAGTTGACATTGGGCAGACTAGAGAAAATACAAGGAACAATCATCCCTTGGAGGCAAGTGGTGGCTAGCTCATGCGGTAGAGCTCTTGGATGCCCCACACTACATCCCGGGGTCGAGTCTCATTCCCCCCCTCCCCTATGTAATAGATTAGGAATGATGAATGGCAAAATAAATAAATAAATCATCCCGTGGAGAACTCGAGACTTTTTTTGGTCGCTAATTTTTTTTTTTTTTTTTTTTAAGGTTGGAAAATTTCACCATCTTCTTCTTATGTTTGACAAAAATGGGATACTTTTTCTTATAATATAATGTTGCTTTCTTCACTTAATTCTATTAATGTTGAGCTAATTTTTTGACCTACTTAATTTCCTTTGAATGGTGTGAAAAGGAGCACCCTAAACTATGGTGTTTCTTCCTTGCGATTGGATCTAAAATATAATTTTACCCTAGAGGCGAACGTATATAATTACTTGACGATGAGAGCCGGTGCACATCGCTCTAGGCTGCCTCCTATTTGAACAAGGACAATATTAACCATTCAAATTACGAACAACTATTGAATCAAAAAAATATGTAATCTATGATCTTTTCATCCCTTAAATTAGGTCTCTTAAACCAAGTCTTAAAGTAGTCCATGTCCTCCATTAATAGAAGAAACAATAGTTTCACATGGCACATTGTTTTATGACTCTTTTTTGGGAAAATTTGAGGAGCATCCCCCTGTTTTGGTCCTAGACCAACGTCAAATGTCTCAACAAACAACAACCAAGTTCAAGTCATTCTCATCATAATCATTAAACACATTCAAATTTGAAGTTTGAAAACCAAACATCATTACATTTATCCACTAGAAAGGCGTTGTAATACATAGTCTTTCGAATACGAAAAAAAGGGGGATATGTTCCAATCAACTTCCAAACATCATTACATTTATCCTTTCGATTACAATACAAAAAAAAACAAGCAACAAGAAAGGGAAAGACTGGAGTGTCGCTTCTTGCGGGATCTCTTTGGAGATGGCTTCGATGGTGGGGGACTTCTCATCTCTTTTTGCCTTGCATCTCTTTTTGCCTCTGAAACATACTCCAATAGCAAGCATCAATCTGAAAAACAAGAAACAAAATTTAACTATAGGCAGGGTCTACATGTATCCGTATTTGATGCATATTTGTACATCCTATAGTAAGAAGCATACCGTCTCTCTATGGGCTACGGTCCCATGTGAAGTAAACAGAATGGAGTGCATGATGGTCTTTTTTATGAAATTACGTCCCTGTCAAATAACAGCAAATTTGAACTTAAAAAATGACCAATCATTTTTGGCTTGATCTCAACTTGATTGAAGGTCTTGCCGTTGTACACCCCAATGACGCTTCCAATTATCTCGGGTACAATGATCATGTTACACAAGTAGGTCTTCACAAGTTCTGGCTTCTCAACATTCCGTACATTCAAGTTCAAGGCCAACAGTGACTCCGGACATGTTATGATGTCAGGCAGCAAAGCATAGCAAATATTCACCATATGTTCCTCCAATTAACTAATAACATAAATCACATAGGGTATGTATCCAAATGCCAGCAAGCTATTAGACACAAAATGTGGAAAGCAATTTCCAAGCTACATCTGCAAGAGTCCTACGAGGTCATAATGTCCAAAGGAAAATGTATGGAAATATCTAAGCATCATCAGCCACACACAGAATCCAAACTCTCCTTTAAAGAACAAACCTTGCCATCAAATAGCATTCTATTCGTTCAACACCAAATTCCCCACAACAAGCATATAGATTCCATAATAAATTTCCTTATCAGAGATTCCCCACAAACAAAGAAAAAATGCTTAATGGATTCCTCCATTAAACCACACTTTGGGGTAACAGTATTCACATCAAAGTTCCTACCACTGAGTTCCTCTTTGACTTGATCGTGTCTATGTGGTTTAATGGATGCCTCCAAACCACACTTTGGGGTAACAGTATTCACATCAAACTTCCTACCACTGAGTTCCTCTATGGTTGTATGCATGCGGTCCAGGAACACTTTGGGGTGAACAGCCATCCGAACAAGTAGGGTCAATACTAGCAGCAGAACCATAACTAGCATAGAGATATCACGCAGCAAAAATACAGAACCATAACTATCAACAGTGGTTTGCACAGATTCACAGAACCAATATCTCTCTTGCACAACACTAAAAATTTTCAAAACATGCATTATAATCTCTGTCAGACCACATCTCGCACATGTATCCAAACCGAACCTAAAGTCGCAATCAATTGAGAGGTTTTCAACAGAGTTAGGGTTTTTCAAATTGAAACGAGAGAGAGAGAGAGAGAGAGAGAGAGAGAGAGAGAGAAACCTTGCTAGTGGTAGTCGCCGGAGGTGGAGAGCTACGTGTTGGGGCGGTCGGCAGTGGCAGAGGTCGGCGGCGGCCGTGGCTCGTCGTCGTGACCCAGTTCTCTCAACCTCTCCTCTTGTCTGTGTATCGTGATGATTTGGGGGGAGAAGGGGAAAGTAAACCCGATTTCAATCTCCAAAACGACGTTGTTTGGGCTGCTGTCAGTGGCCCTTTTTGTTGTACCCAAAGTGAAATTGTCGGATAACCAAAGGCCCATTGCCTTGTTCATTTATTAGTTTTAGGTCTAGTTTTCCAAAAGATTTGGTGCGAAAAAAATCGGAAAACGATATACGGAATCACTTCATTTTTTTGATTTGAAATATCATGATTTTAGCACTTGGGTGCTAAAATCTTTTGGAAAACTAGGCCTTAGTTTAGTTTAGTTATGGAAAAAGGTGTAATGAGTGGAGAGAGATAGAGAGAGAAATGAGTGTAATAATTACAAAATAAAACAAAAACAAAACTAAAGTACGAAACAATGGGCCCAAATGTTTTCCTTTGTATGCGGTTCACAAATTCCCAGTGGCCAGTACGCAAGCCCGTGCTTAAGAAAACCCTAAATAGGCTATTGTTGGCGCACACACACACAGAGAGCGCGCGCAAAGAGTTGGCGATGGCTATTATTGAATAAGATATAAATATCTACTTTTTAGAAGCTTTAGAAGCTCTAGAATATTCTTTTAAAATATTTTTAAAAAATAGTGAGAATTATTCACATGTGTACTTTTAAAAATTTCCTCAAAGTTTATCTTGCATGAAAAAATCTATTTACACTAGAGCCTTCCATGAAATAGTATAGATAGGTACCCAAGCCCGCGCGTTAGAAAACCCTAAATAAGCTATTGTTGGCAGAGAGAGAGAGAGAGAGAGAGAGCGCAAAGAGTTGGCGATGGCTTTCCAGGCAAGTCAAAATCTAATGTTTTAGTAGCCGTTGATATCCTTGCTTTTGTAGTCAAAAGCTGCTTATTCATTATGTTTTCCTTTGTATGCGATTCACGAATTCCTGATTTTGATTAGAATCATTTTCCCTGACCATTCCAGTTATATGTATGTTTGCCAAAGTTTGTGGTTTATCTCTGAATTTTGAGATCAAGCAGGTTCTTTTTTCATTATTTTTATTTGAAATTATCTCTTACGAGCTTTACTCTTACAACAACCATATTGTTTTTAGGCGCATCTAAGGCTTTTAGATCAAGCAGTCACCTTTTGAAGTATTTCTAAATGTTTGTTTTCTTATTAGTTTGCGTGTGATTCCCTTTTGTTGTTCTGTGAACACCATATTCCTTGGTACCCCTAGTTCGACGTGATTTTGTTTCTTTTTTTCTTTTTTCTTTTTTTTTTTTTGGGCGGGTGTTCTTCCATGGACTACTCTCCTCTTTTGGACCAAAATGTTTTATGTTTTTGTTGCCAAGAGTGGATTTTCTCTTTGCTAATTTACTTTTTCAGCTAGCTAGCATTTGTGTGTGTGTGGGTGGGTGGGTGGGTGGGTGAAACTCAATTGAATTCTGTTCCGAATTACTTCTAGAATTTTCTGTGAAACTCCATTGAATTCAGTTTCGAACTGCTTCCAGAATTTATTATCCCAGCTTCGACACGAAGGCCTTCGGAGCTCCAGTGCCATCAGAAGTGCAAACATTTGCGGCGGTGAGTGAATGCTTCGTTCCTTGCTTCTCCACTCCTCCCCAATTCTCCACTTTACTGGGTTGTCCACTTTGTTTTTTTTATTTTTTACTACAATGCATTGGTCTCATCTTTGCACCTAATCTGAATGGTTGTCAGTTGGGACATCCCTATGTAAGTCGACTCGGCCGCCGCCATGGAGTCCAAGTAATCAGCATGTTCAAACCCTTCCTCACTTTGCACCCTTGTCTTTACATGTGACACCAACATTCTGTCATTTCAGGGAACTCTCGACTAAAGCCACGCTATGATGAAGGTTTCAAGCAGTGTCTCTCTTTATTTATTGTTGGTGCTTCGTGGTTTTTTACTAGGCATTCCTTTTCTTAGACCTAATACCCACACTTTTCTCCTTGTTAGGAAATTCTTCTGGGCAGTATCGTGTTAATGATCTTGTTCTTCGATTACCTCGTCACACTCCGAAATGTCCAAAAGCAAATTGTCCAAACAAAGACTAGGTACAAAATTAGATTTTCGAACATATTTCTTAGGTATTTTAAAAAGTAGGAGGTCGCAGACGACATCTACTAGGGGTGTCCAGAAATATGTCGTCTGCTAGGGCTTTTTCTAGACACCCCTAGTAGATGTCGTCTGCGACCTCCTACTTTTTAAAATACCTAAGAAATATGTTCGAAAATCTAATTTTGTACCTAGTCTTTGTTTGGACAATTTGCTTTTGGGTCAGGCCCTTTATTTTTGTGGAAGCCCTGGCTTTAATTCTTGTATCCAGGCTGTAATTTTTTCGTCAATGAGAACCAAAGATGAATTTACTGAAAACAATTGTCTTCGGGGGGTGTTCCTTCATCATAGTCTACTCCCTTCTGATTACTCTGTAATCAAACTGGATGGGGTTGTTGCCCCGGGTACCTCGGGGTCCCCTGTGTTTGATGAACGTGGCCATGTCCAGGGCATAATTTTTGCTGGTTTGGACAATATCAAGAAAGATCCGGGTGCCATGTCAGCTCTGGCGACCCAGTCCATTATCTTATCTCTTTGATTCGTTGGGAATCAAAGAGGAAACCCGGTGATTCTATCTATGTTTGGGGTGAGTTTATTGAGGACGTGACTTCTGATTCGGAGGAGGATGAGAGTTCGGATTGTGATGGGGCCAAAAAGATCCATGGTGTGAAGGTAAGGCTTATAAGTTTGTGTGTGATTCCCTTTTGTTGTTCTGTGAACACCATATTTCTTGGTACCCCTAGAACTCTCCTCTTTTGGACCAAAATGTTTTATGTTTTTGTTGCCAAGAGCGGATATTCTCTTTACTAATTTACTTTTTCAGCTAGCTAGCATATGTGTGGGTGTGGGTGTGTGAAACTCAGTTGAATTCTGTTCCAAATTACTTCCAGAATTTCTATGAAACTCCATTGATTTCAGTTTTGAACTGCTTCCAGAATTTATTATCCCAGGTTCGACACAAAGGCCTTCGGAGCTCCAGTGCCATCGGAAGTGCAAACATCTGCGGTGGTGAGTGAATGCTTCGTTTCACACACCCACACCCACACAAATGCTAGCTAGCTGAAAAAGTAAATTAGTAAAGAGAATATCCGCTCTTGGCAACAAAAACATAAAACATTTTGGTCCAAAAGAGGAGAGTTCTAGGGGTACCAAGAAATATGGTGTTCACAGAACAACAAAAGGGAATCACACACAAACTTATAAGCCTTACCTTCACACCATGGATCTTTTTGGCCCCATCACAATCCGAACTCTCATCCTCCTCCGAATCAGAAGTCACGTCCTCAATAAACTCACCCCAAACATAGATAGAATCACCGGGTTTCCTCTTTGATTCCCAACGAATCAAAGAGATAAGATAATGGACTGGGTCGCCAGAGCTGACATGGCACCCGGATCTTTCTTGATATTGTCCAAACCAGCAAAAATTATGCCCTGGACATGGCCACGTTCATCAAACACAGGGGACCCCGAGGTACCCGGGGCAACCACCCCATCCAGTTCGATTACAGAGTAATCAGAAGGGAGTAGACTATGATGAAGGAACACCCCCCGAAGACGATTGTTTTCAGTAAATTCATCTTTGGTTCTTATTGACGAAAAAATTACAGCCTGGATACAAGAATTAAAGCCAGGGCTTCCACAAAAATAAAGGGCCTGACCCAAAAGCAAATTGTCCAAACAAATACTAGGTACAAAATTAGATTTTCGAACATATTTCTTAGGTATTTTAAAAAGTAGGAGGTCGCAGACGACATCTACTAGGGGTGTCTAGAAAAATCCCTAGCAAACGACATATTTCTGGATGGTGAAGTTCTGGGTGTCATTCAAGATGTACGCAACTGGCAAATTGAAGCGACACCAATTGAGGATGTTTTGAAGTATTTGGAGTACTCAGAGAAACAGGGGTACGATACATGGTTTGCCTCTAATCAATTGGGTTTGCACAAAGTTTTTTATGAAGTTTTTGTTGCTTTCTCTCTTCTATTACACTTGTGACATTGATCTGACACTTGACATCTATTTGGTTGTGTTTACCATGTGTATGCCAGCATGCTTGACTGCAACTATGATTACCATACGTATACCAGCATGCTTGACTGCAACTATGATGTAATTACGTCATCGTTTCATATATTGTCCATGTTAATTAACTTGTCCTAAGCTTTTGTGATATAGGTATTATTATCCGTGGACGCATGTTTGCTCCATTTATTTATGCATAAATTTGAGGAATATGGGATATGGTGTTTCCTCCGTTCGGTCTGAAGTCTCCTTATGATTAAAAAAGTGAAAAATCAGATATCCAAGGCCTCTGTAAACACAGAATTCATATTATGCATTTGCAGCATTCTAATATGCTTTAGTAGTCCCTTTCATTTGTTATGGAAATGTTGTGCTAACAAATCTCCAATTAGTAATATCTTTGGAGTAGTAAAGCTACGAAATTCAACGTATATAATCCAACTGGTGACTAGCTCTTCAGTTGTTAAATGTCTCATATTGCATTTCGGGATCCAGTCCCATTACTTTTTCTTCCATGTAATATGTTAGGAATTTCATGTAATAGATTAAGAACGACGAATGACAAAAAACAAAAAAAAAAACATAGAATATATAATAAGAAAATGGTTTTCACTCTCTTTTTATGTCAACACGTCTTTTTTTGGTCCTTCAGCAACACAAATTCATATACTTTCCACACTAAAAAACATAAATGGGAATGTCGATAGAAAAAAATGAATGGAAACCACGTCCTTTATAATATCGATTTGTAATGCAAACACATATATTCAGTGCATATACATAATAATTATTCTCAATGCCTCGTTTAATAACAGCTATAGGTATGTGGGGTTTGATAATGGTGTAGGATTAGGATTGGAATTTATAACAGAAAGGATTGGTAATGAAGTGAAATTAGTAATTCGCATGTTTGTTTCACGTTTGGATTGAAATGATCCTTTTCCCATTTTTACCCTTTTGCATAACAATATAAAATATGGTAGATGACCCTTTTTTCCGATTTTCCAAACATGTCGTGCCTTACGGAATCATCATCTCTGTTCCTTTTTCTTTTTTGAAATGAAAAGGAAGAAGTAAATATTTGCACTTGTTACAAGTTACAGTACATATTAAAGTAAAACTATGTCGTTTTGGGTGGGCAAATAGAACACCACTACTTAATCTCTCAAAACTACGTCATTTTAAATTAGTTTTATTTGTTGAATTCCAAAATGGGAGCATTTTTAAGTAGGTGTTTATTTTCTTCAAAATCAAATTTGGTTTTTGTTGTCTTCTATACGTGAACATAAAAGTCACGTATTTTAGATTGTGGTTGGTTTGTTTTTTTATTTTAGGAGTAGAAGTTTTTCTCCTGGTTTTCAAAACAAAAAGTCTACGATTAAACACATTTTTAAACTTCTTAATTTTTGGGCTTCCTAAGGTTTTGTAAAACTAATGCCCGTTCAAGATGAGAAGGGGTTATAGTGTATAAGAATAAGAGTCAAAATGTGCAAATTGCCAATTGCGTTTAGAAATTCTAAATTATGGCACTTGTTATATTTAGGGTACTTCTAACAAAAACACAACTACAATCGTTCTAGTGAATGTCCGTGCTTAAAGATACTTTGTAAAAACTTACTTCTACAAAATAGATGAATTTTATTAGCTAATGTTGTCATGTACAAATTTAAAGTCAGAAACAATTTTCTAGATTTTTAAAAAGGCCCACAAAAAAATAAAAATATTAATGTTAAACTTGACATAATCCCAAGAGAGAGAAAATGTTGTGATTATAAACCTTTGCACACCAAAAACGATGTAGTTTTGGCCGCCATTCAACCTGGTAGTGCAGAGGCGCACTACGGGATTGCCGGAATCCTTTTTTTTAGGTTATAACAAAAAAAAAAACCACTTATTTTTGGAATTTTTTGGTTGACGGTGATTTCGTCATTCTATACTTTTTCGATCTGGCTCAATGAGGGGGAATTGAAAAAGCAAAACAATATGAATTATATTGAAAAAAGTGCACTAAAATAAAAAGACATGTAGGTTGTGTTTGGTTTGGTTTTGAGTTTTGGTTTTTGTAATGATTAGAGGAAGAAATAGGGATAATAATTAAAAAATAGGTATTAATGATTGGAGATAGATAGAGAGAAAAATAAAAATAATATTTAAAAATAGGGATAATAATTGAATAATAATTGAGAAAACCGGTTCTTAAGAACCAAACCAAACAAGGCCGTATAGCCCTTTGGGGTTATTTTCATTTAAAATAGGAGCGCTTGTGTTGTACTTTTCCAGTTTGTCCCGTCAAGATGAATATGAAAACTACTTATATTTCTCAAAAGGAAAAATATCTTTTACTTTAACGAAAAGATTCCAAAAATCTCATTTTTTAAACATCCCAAATTATTGATCTTTCGAAAAAAATTGTATTATTAGTTGTTGTCAGATTTAGATTGAGTATGGCGTAGCAAACATATGAGTTTTTTTTTTGCTTATTCCGTTTCTTGAGATTTGATTTTCTGCAAAGTATTGAAGTTTCAGATAAACAAATAATAAAATTTACACTTTTTTAATTTTTTTCATCGCGACGAATCCAATCAAATAGGAGTATATGTTTTTACCTGTAATATTCAACAAATTGGGAAAAAAAATAAAACTATTGATGACCAAAATAGGAGTATATGTTTTAACGGCAGTCATATTCCCATTTATAAGTTATCTATTTCAACACTCTCTAATGTACCACCTCCACCTCAAGCACTGTTCACATCCTCTTGTGTTAAATTTCTTGCAGGGTTCCAACTTAAAATAAATTGTCAATAGGTAGAGTAACCTCAAGAATTTATTAACTAGGTTTGGGTGGCTTAGATGAGCAATGTGAGATAATTTAACACCATGTAGTACATTTTATTGGGCCATTTTAGGTTTCGCATCAGCTGGTACCGAAACAGTGGTACTCAAAGCCAACCTTGAGTTGTCTCAGAGCTTATGTAATACTAATCCACAAGTTGGTTTAACCAGAAGTATCTTACTTAAAATACGTGGCAAGAAACGGAATTTAGATTAAGACAAAGACAGTTATTTGTCTGGATAAAGACAGAGGACGGTTTGATTGAAGATTTTTAAAGAATAAACTGCCTATTAAGAGGGAAACGAGTTCAGATTTGAATTTGAAATTCTCAAGAAGATCAGCCTATAAATACAAGCCGTCCACAACATTGCAAATGATCCACGATCAACTGCCACAAAGGCTTATCTTTTTATCTTGTTCTTTACTTTCCTGTACTTTACAGCATTTTCTAGGAGTAGGAGTAACATAATTCACTTATCGATTGTAACTTCGAGTTTGATCAATTTGTAACCCTTGTTGAAGATTAATAAAGCTTACTTTGTTAGATTTCAATTTCCTTCGTTTGCTTCTAAGGAAGTCCTGAAACACGGCAAGGAACCAAACTCTATTTTGACAAACCACATTCCAACATCCATTTCTCACTAAAAGTTCTTATTGATAAGAACTGGAATCTTCTGGTAAACAATTTTTTGTGCTAGAAGAAGGCAACATTACTAAATCGGAAGTAACGGCCGGATCAAACGCGGAATGAAAAGTTTTTGCCTCGATGAAGGCTTGAACAATCTGAAATGTGCCAAGGGTTATAATTGGTGCCAATATTGGGTTAAAACCTGACTACAAAGCCTGGCAGCTAGTTTTGTAATCGTTACCCTCATTTTCTTTCTATCTCTCTCCACTCATTACTCCTATCTCCAAAACTAAACTAAACTAAAACTAATAAACGAGCAATTTTATAATTGGACAGTTTGGCTTTTGCCTATCAATAGGACAGCAAAAGGGATTGGAAGGCTTCCTTCCGTGGCACATGTATCTGGTGCATCACCAAATAATGGCTCTTTACCGTTCTGAAAATCTCTGATGATATTCGGAGAGTTAGGCGTTGGAGGGGCGGTCACATCTCAGTGGACGGCCTCTGTTTGATGCATTAGAGAAGTTGGCCGGAAAAGGAATTCCGACTCCTCCTGACCTGATGGATAACAGTTTCCTATTGACTTTTTGCATAACTACCTTTGGCGGTTCCCATTGTCCAGAATCGTTCGGATCTTGTGTGGTGTAAAAGCCTTGCAAAGCCTAAACAATTAATCTGTTCAAAGTACTTAGGTCATTTGTTGGCCAATTATTGCATGGAACAATTGGTTTCTTGCCATTTCTGGAAGGGTTGGTTTTATTCAGATGCCTCACAAGGCTTTGTTCAATATTGAAAGGCAAAGATTCAACATATATACTTTGGCCTTCATATTTCATTCCACTCTATGTGAATTTTTCAATTAAAAAGATCGGTCATGAAGCAGCAAACTAAGGCTGTAAGGTATATAAAAAAAGGCTACAAGAAAGAAATGATGTAGGAACCAAAAAGCCCTTGATCTGCCTTTTTCGTGCCTATAATTGTTTGCCTTTGGGTACAATCTGTAAATTGGATGCCAATTGTTTGCATATTCTTTTTCGGGCAAAAAAATGCCAAAATGCCTCTGAAGGCTTGAATAACTTATTTGTTTTTAGTAACCCATCTGTAAAGGTTATTCATTATTTGATGCTGAGTGCCATTGGTCTTGAAAAAGAAACAGAAAATTGGTGTAAAGGCCAAGTTTGGGGCTTTAAATAGTATTTAGTCCAGCTTAATTTATTTTAATGCCTTCAATACATTGATAGAAAAAATTTTAGGGCTCAAGGACAAAACTAGACAAAAATACCCTTAATGAACCCACTACTCGCGCGCACACATGGCGGAATCCTGTGCCTACAAAACGAAAAGCTGGTGTTGCATATTACCCAATCCTTGACTAGCCACTGAGTGAAAGCGACATGTGAGTATATTGACAGCGACAGGTGAGTGTTTCTTTTGCTGTGGAGTGTGGACTTACCCACGAAAGCGACGGGTTCAGACACTCTCCTCTCTCTCTGTTATACTGTTCCGACTGACTTTAATTGGTGGGACAAAATTAATTTCATAGAGTGCCCTAGGGTTTAGGCACTTAAGGTGCACTTTTCTAATTATAGGGTTTTAGTTTTTTAGGCACTTTCATAGGGTACCCTAGTATTTTAGGCACTTTCATAAGGTACCCTAGGGTTTAGTTTTATGGTGCACTTTCCAATTATAGGGTTTTAGTAGTTTAGGCACTTTCTTAGGGTACCTTACGGTTTTAGGCACTTTTATAGGGTACCCTACGGTTTTAGGCACTTTCATAGGGTACCCTAGGGTTTAGATTTAGGCACTTTCATTAGGTTTGGGGGTTTAGGCACTTTCATTGGCTAGTGGGGGCATTTTTGGAATGTGTAAGTGATTTGCCCTTTTGGCATTAAGAAAAAAGTTGATGTCCTTATTGAAGTAAAGACTCATTTACTATGTCCTTCCCAAAAACGGACCCAAAAAGAAATGATGGCTTTTATCAAATATGGAATTCAGAAGAAAAAATCCAGCCTTACTTGGAAGGCCTGAACGTTTATATATACACGCTTAAATTATGCCATCATTTGAAAAGCAAAGGCATGAATAATTTACGTGCCTGGCTCAGATTAATGAAAAGTCTGGGATTGATAGATGAAGGCTATTGATTTGCACTATGGACTGTTATTTATACAAATGGGGTACCCAAATTCATGAACAGAAACCATTTGTTGACAAACAACATGGCTAATCAAAGAAAGAGACGTGGCGAGTGACACTGTCTCCCTCTTTCCCAACAATGCTGAAAGATATGAAGGTTTGAATAACCTCCATGTAAGCCTCCATGTGTGTATTTGCCTATCAACAATTCGTTGTTCATCTACAAAATACATGTGTGTATTTGCCTCTGTTTGAAAAGAATAAGGGCAAATCAAATGGTATTGTCCCCATAATTGTCAACAGTGAAAAAATCGATAAGGAAACCACTAGCCAAAAAACTATTGACAGTGATCTATAGGCCAGTCAAATGCTATGCCCTCAACATTTTCAAGGAACGCAGCATGGGTGATCCAATAAAAGCCTTTATTTATTTGGATAGGCTTGGATCAACAATTCTAATAAGTCAACCCATGACTTTCAATAGTGACTTGTTAGTGCAAAAATTGCATAATCGGTGGAAGTGGATATAAATAGAGAAACCATCGGTTGCTTCAAGGCGCGTTACAAAGTCGCTTTCCTCAAGACGATATTCGCCCCCACCAATTCGAGTGAATTTGGTGTGCACCAGGTTATCGGCGAATTCAACTCTAAGATACAATGAAGCTCAATCCCGATTGACTGTTTGTCCAACTGTGTCATGCATAGACGAAGAAGAACCAGAATACCTTTGGATTTTGCAATCCACCAATAATGAATATAGGGAGAGAGTTCTAGTGAGGGAGAGTGATTGATTGCATTTTCATACATCTATTTTGAGTGAATCCCTAGCCTAGATATAGGCATAGATGTGACCTTTGGCCAATGGTTACATCTATTTGTTTGAACTCAATAGTCATGTCTATTCAATTCACCCTAACAGTCATACCTTTTGGTGCGATTATGTCTATTCATTTAAACCGAATAGACAAACCCCTTGCATTTAATTCAACAGTTACATCTATTCATTTAACTTGAATAGACACACCCATTTAATTAAACCGTTCACCAATTACCACATTTAATTTCCATTAAATATTTTGGAAATATTCCAACATAGCTTTCAAGCCAAGAAGGCTTTGTCGTATCAGTTGAATATGAGCACTTGCCCTGTATTATTTTGCATTCGCAAAATGAATTGGGGGGCAATTGTTTGCACAATAAAAATTATCACCCATCAATATCGATAAAAGGGTGATTAGTAAAAATTATCACTAATCGATATCGATTTCAATTTTTCTATTTTTTTCTATGATAAAAAATAGAAAATTATCGCTTGTAGATATCGATAGAAGGGTGATTAATTATTCAATTGGGTTAGCCTAGCCCTTAACCCAAATGGATAAGGGGGGCATTGTTTACACCATGTTTTGCCACCTTATCGATATCGATAAAAAGGTGACAATTATGAGAATGCTACCTATTTTTTTATTAGTATTATTCTTATGTATTCCTATTAATATTATCTTTTATTAGTATTTTGTATTTTATTGCATGTGCAGGACACTTGGCATTCTCCTACGTATTTGGAAGTTGAAAAGACACATGACTTCTCCTACACATTTGGAAGTTGAAGATGACAAGTGGAAGCAAGGGATTGAAAAAGTGCAAGAGAAGATAAGAAGTTATTTCCTACACATGTTGTTTCCTATAAATAGTCTCTTTAGACTTCATTGTAAACTCTCTCAAACAAATTAAAGTCTATCTTTATTTGTCTTTAAATTTTTGGAACAACAATCCCATGGGTTGTAGTATTTTATTTTTATTTTCATTTACTTTGATTGCCTTTCAATTCCATGTTCTAGGAGTAGATGTAATTTAGAATTCTACTATCGATTCGTTCTTGAAGATCGGTATGCTTTGCATCAACGATTTTCTTTTATGTGTCGATATTCCATCCAAAGATTAACGAAAGTCTCTTTCATTTGTCTTCAATTATCCACCCATTTGGCATTTGATTCGCTTGCCATTTTACATCCGGTGAAGTCCTGAAATACTGCGAGGAACTACGGATTCGCAGCTGCATTGCTTACCCTTGTTTTTGTTGTAGACTTTGTTTCCAGAAATCTCTTATCGATTTCGATCAAGGGAAAAATTGGTAAACATGGACCTCATGTTGTTTTGTAGTCATAAAAGTCGTGAGCAACTTGGCTAGGCTGGTAGTGTCAGTATGGTTGTTTGTGATGCTCATATTGAGCTCTAGCTAAACTGCTAGCCTGTCACCAAGATTAACAGTGCAACGTCTTCAGCTTACCGCGACTGACGTGAATCAACTTATCAAAAATGGGGATTGCGTTGGGTACCAATTAATATGGCTCTTTCGTTGCTGATATCTTGATGGGAATGGGATTTGAAGAATCTCAACTCAGGCCACAGAATACTCAAGAGTCAAGACGAATGCGATGAAGGTCTATTGAATGGGAGCAAAAATGGTTGGATATCAGCCTTTTTCGATGTGGTGCTTGATGCTAGGCTTTTCATTTACGAGTACTGTGAATATACGGCAGTCGGCACCACCTACCGGACCGAGGGGTTTGGTTTCGTAAATTTTTTCTCTTTCCAAGGATGCATTACCAAATAGTAATTTCCCCGGGAAGTGCACGTATCTGTGCTCTTCAAGCATGTAAATAAGATCAAGAAATTTTGTTGGTTTTGGCATTGCGTGACTTCGTACGTGTATTGGATCCCCATTCTGAAAATACGGTCTCTTTGTCTCAACCCCTGTTGTTTTTTGCAGACCGTGTCTCTGTGACGAAAATCCCTAAGCCCTTGTCCAGTCTCTCTCATGTGCTAAGATATGCGGATAGGAGTATCGAGAGTGTACATCATCCTGCCATGAGAGGAGATACAGGATAAGGTTTTCCAGACAAATGATGATACCCCTCGTTTTGACACATCTTACTTCTTATTAAGGGGATTCATTAATCACTTTATTTGCATTAAAAAACTGACTGAATTCAGCCTCAAAACTTGTCCTAGCCCCAAAGGACTATGTTTTTGGACCAAAGGTACAACATGTACAACAAACATGGTTATAACAATCCCAACCTCCAACCAACTACCAACTTCACTACTAATCTTTGCTCATGATCCCAATCCCAATCCCCTCCTCGCTGCCAATTGCCATTAACCTATTACCTATAAGTATAACACATCAAACGAGAATGGTTCTAGGTATTTGACCCAATGCGTACGAATCCTAGTTCCGCCCCTGATGACAGGTGATCATATCATCTCATGTGATGCATATAGTGTTTGATGGTATAGATCAACTTATTTGAATTTTGGATTAATAGGTCTTTCCCAAGGGGTCTCCTTTAGTTACTGATGTCTCCCGTGCAATTGTCACCGTAATGGAAGGTAAGAAGTATGCAGACCTATCGCAAAGCAAATGTACAATTCTAGATAGCAACTCTATCACCTCAACCAGCCTGACCCTCCAAAGTGTTCGAGGCATCTTCGCAATTACCGGATGTGTCACAATTTTATGCCTTCTTGTGTACCTAGCCAAATACATTTATGAAAACAGAGATAATCTCAAAATTATATTAGATTCAAACACAACAACTTGGTCAAGGCTTTCTGCAATTTGCAAGCATTGGGACCAAAGGTACCTCTCCTCCTTTGCTTTTAGCATGGAAAAACTTAATGATGCTGGGGGAAAATCACAATTAGGTGAAACCCCTCTCAGAAATTCTAATTCTGTTGGAATGGCTTCGACACCGTCAGAAGAGGAGTTTTATGATGCTACTGATGAGGCTGTGGATCCAAACTCAGAAGGTATGGATGTAGTGCTCCATTCCGGGTAGCTTGAATTGCGATTCAATCTCGTTTCTAAAATCAACAGGCACCTTTTAACGCTTGAAATTAAAAAATGGTGAAACTAGGCTTTTGTGGTCTTCCAGTTTCCATGGAGATTTTGTCAAATTATTTTGGTTATCTGCGAATTGCCTTTGCAATACACAGCTAATATTGTAGACAAAGTGCATATGAAATTGAATTATTAATCAAGATGGATTGTTCATTGTAATTTGATTATGGTGTGTCGTAATACAACAGTAGGAAGTTGATTTGTATTCCTGTGTATGAATGACAACCTAAGGTATAGGTTGAAGATGGGTTGTGATTTCTTTTTACTGTGTTTCGTCATTTAGTGAATATAGATACCAGAAGGGGGACACCGATTCCGTGGCAAAATATGAGAGAAGAAATGTTCTTGTATTAGATTGCATTGCACTGGAGGGAGCCCGAGTATCAGAGGCGGCTCCACCCTCAGCTTAGGGTGGTCGCTCGAACACCCTGGAATTTTTTTTTTTGTTAGAAATACATGTAAAAAAAATTTATTTTCAATATTTTTGTCATTTTGAACACCCTAAAAAAAATGTTTGAACACCCTAACCAATATATTTGAACCATTTTGAACACCCTACCTAAAATGTTTGAACACCCAATCTCAAAAAGTGACTTCTTCCCACAAGACTCACACACTCTTTTACCATTTCTTTTCTTTCCCCCCACCTTGCCACCGTTTCTTTCTTCAATTCCCCTCTTCCCCTTGGATTTATTCTCCTCTCTCTCTCTCTCTCTCTGAACAATTAATTCGTTGATCAGTCAACACATACACATCGACTTTATTACCTTAATTCTTTGTGGTCACCCCCAGATCCTCCTAAACATTTTGGAACTATTCTATTCTGGTACTTCATTGGAGTATGAAAATAGTCTAATTACTCCGGTCCTCTAAATGGCTCAATTTTGAATCTAACCCCATCTCAACTACTAAAATTGTAGAAAAATACTATAGATACTAACTATTATACAAATTACTTGCACGAAATGTGCATGTGACACTCACCAAATGAGTCTACAACAACATTCACCAATATTTATCTACTCTAACTCATCCTCCTAACATTATGGGATGTCCATTTAATTTTCCGTCAGTTTAATCCCAATTGGTTCAAAGAGTACAAAAATTGGTTGAAATACAGTAAAGGATACAACATTTTGTCTACGTTGTTATTTTTTCATCCTGATTTCCGTAAGCAAGCGAGAGGTTGCAATCTCATGTGGGAGGCAACAATAGTGCTCATAACCAAGTTGTGAAGATCTTCCATTCTTGAAATTCTGAGCAATTGAATGGGAGATCAGTGGATAAACGATTGCATGATTACTTATATGGAGAGTGATGCATTTGATACTGATGCTATTATGGAACGGTTTCGAAATATGAAAAGTCGTTGAGGAAAAATTCTAATATACTAAATATTTTGCTTTTTTTTGGTGGCATTTTTTATATTAGAAGTTTTTTTTTTTTTTTTTTGCATATGCACAGTTATTATTTTTAGAGGACTGTAGTAGAATTTCTGAACACCCTCACGAGAAATCCTGGAGCCGCCACTGCCGAGTATGGAAGGAAATCGTCATAATTTACAACGGAATGAAATCATCTTAATTACAATCAATCACGATATTGTTTTCTGCATACAATTATTGTAACAGATTCACATAGTCAAAACCCGCAGAGATTACTATATAAAATAGTTGAGATATTTGCTTTATCTAACACAGAGGGTGTTGTCAATAGCCAATTAGCCATTCTGCATTACTACTTGGAGAGACGATGGAGAAGAGAAGATTTTCGCTTGTGGACTTCTGTGCCTGCTTTTGCTCCATGTTGCCTTTGGTCTCTCTCTCTCTCTCTCTCAAAATAATGGTTCTCTTTGTTCACCAACCCATATTGATTCTCTTTTTTTAAGTTATGTCTGTTATTGGTGGTGGTTTAAGTTATGTATATATGTGTGTGCGCGCGCATGCAGGTGGTGAACGAGAATGTGACAAGGAGGAGGATTGTGATTGGGGGGCGGCCTGTGACAACTTTAGTTGTGTTGAAACGTGTGAGACTGTATATGAAGATTATTCTAGGAAGCACATACTCTTGAGTGCGATGCTTATACCTGGCACATGGACGTGCCTATGCCACATCATCTCAGATACTCTTTGTACCCTTGCTCCCGCTCCCGCTCCCGCTCCATCCATGGGAAGAGATGTAATGGATTAATTTCAGGCTCAAGTTGTAAGGACCCGTGTCTTTATATCTTTTTCCGAAAATAATGTTGGGGTAATGTGAGAAAATGTGATATATGCATAAGTGATGAGGTGAAGTGTAATATAAGTGGAATGGGGTTAAATTGGTTTACACAAGCCACTTTGGGGCTTGGGGTGTAATTGTCCCTATGTATTTATATGTGTGTGTATAGAGAGGGATATATCATCTTCCTCTTCTACCAAAAATCAGCCCTTCCTCCTCCTCTCCTCCATTTTTGCTCCTTTGAGCTCAAATTACTCCCTCATCATCAAACTTCTTCACAAATTGACCAAAGATTCATCATCTACGAGTGTTTGGGAGCTCGGAGTACCATCTTTTCGCACCGGGAGGGCCAAAAACGGGATTGCTCAAATTGGGGATCTAGAAATTCGTTTTTGGGTTGAGCTAGAGCAAGTCTTCACTTGAGGTAGAGAAATATCCAACTATTTTAAGTGTAAATGTGGTGTGTGTGTGTGTGTATATAGACTCTTGGTTGATTCATAAGCTTGTGTCTTGTGTATTTCATTGATAAACTCTTGTTTTGTTCCCAAATTGAGCTATTGCATGCTATCCCTTGGTTGATGAGTGATTCCTCACTCAATTTGATTGCTACTTGGTCTTAATCTTGCACCAATTTCATGTATTGGCTTGTGATTTGAGGGAACCCATTTGGAACCCCATTTTTCATCCAAATCTTTGGGTAAATGCTTGATTTTTGTTGACTGATGTTTCCTTGATCAAATTGAGTGTTAAATTGTCATTCTCCATCCAATTCCATTGATTTTTGGCTTTGGAATCATTCAATTTGGAGTTGTGTAGCAAAATCCCCAAAAATTCCATTTTCTGCACTTTTTCGGGTTGCTCTCTGGAAAACCCGCCCGGGCGGGATTTTTGGCCGCCTGGGCGGTTTTGACAGCTTCATGGGCAGTTTTGTTTGTGATGTTTTGGTCCACCCCCAAGCACTTGTTTGGTCCTTAAACATGTTTTTCACTTATATTTGGACTTTTTCTACCTTAGCAACACTTTGGTACCCATTGATATTGAGGGGTGAATGATGACACTTGTTTTGCGATTAAATATGAGTTTTGTGAGGACACGGTTCGCACATTGGTGTTTTGAGCGCACTAGGCACGAGTGGAGAGTCCGGGACACTTTGGAAAGGATTGAGGGACATGTGAGTCTTATGGAACATCAAGTTGGGATTACATATTGATAAGTGATAATGTGATTATGAAATGATTGGCACGGGGCCCGACAAGGGTATGCCCGGAGTGGCACGGGGCCCAAAAAGGGTATGCCTGGAGTGGCACGGGGCCCGAAAAGGGTATGCCCGGAATGGCACGGGGCCTATATGGCATGCCCGGAACATAATGAAATGATTAAGAGGAATGAGATACATATGGTAAACGTGTAGGACACTTGTGGTGTGTCGGGTACGAGTCGGGCATGAGTTAAGCACGAGAGACAATAGTAGATGGAATCCAATAGCCTTGTGTTGTTTTCAAGTCCTTAAACCTTAAAACACTCACTCAATTCTTGTTTCATGATTCATGTTTCCTTGTCTATTGCTCATGTACATTTCATTTCACTTAAAATTTTTAGATATTTCTCTACTGGACTAGTGTAGCTCAACCTATAATATTTTCAGGTACCCATCAAGGACCATGATCATGCAGTGCTTGCATGCATTATTTTTTAAAGGCTCATGGAAGAGTTATATCATCATCTTAGAAATAGTGTTTTGTCAAGATGATTTTGTATCTTATTTACGTTTTCTCTTTTGACAATGGGTTGTAAACTCACTTAAAACTTATGTATGTGTATATTTGGGGCTTGGGTGCCCGTGGACTTTAATGTATTATGTTGTTGACTTGACTTTTCTATTTGGACTTTAACGTTGTTGTGGACGTGTTGACCGTCCACGTGGATTTTATTAATGGATATTCTTTTATAATTTGGAGGGCGTGACACAAGTATTCAATGAGAACACTGTTGGATATTCTCTGCAAAGCATGTCTGTGGATGGATGTGGAATGCTTGCCTGCAGGGTAGAAATCATATAAGTTATAAAAAAATGCTTCTTTGAATTCATTGTCTAATTAAGGAGGGTTGTGTTTGGATATACTTTGAAAATTCTTTATCCGTTTTTTTCCCCATTATTCATGCTATTAGTAGATATATTGGGACGAATTGTTCGGAAAGCATGAGGACCAGGTCTTCCACAATTTACAATCACAATAAGATTTGAACCCAAATTGGCTTCTTTTGCGACAAAAGGTTATGTATGGTGACCACTTTTAGATAGTTTCTGTCACTGGAGGTTGGTCACAATATCAAGTGCTTGTAGTGACTATGTTCACTTGGTCGCCTCTTATAACACATAGCGCGAAAACATCACACCTGGGTCACCAAATAGCAAATACAACTAGCTTATTGCAACGGAGTTAGGGGCCAAGCTTTATGGTTGCTACATCCATTTGCAACCAAATTGCTCATTTTTTTGCGACCACAACAGTGGTCACAAAACCTCTAATTTCTTGTAGTGTCTCTATACTACACTTCGTGTGTGGTGTCTCTATACTACACTTCGTGTGTGGATAGCTAGTATGTAGACTAAGGACATCCATAGTGGACTCGGGCTAAAATAGCTCTTAGGTGAGACTCCTAATATTTAGTAACTCATTTGCTCAATTGTGGTCTTCAATGGACTCTCCATAGAATAGAAGCTCCTAAGGATGGTTCCTTGACATGACTCCTACCATGTTCGTTAAGTTTAGGGAGGGAATTGGGAGTGAGGAGAAGAGAGAGAAAGAAAGAAGGAGAAGGCAGAGGGAGAAATGAGGGACCCACTTACATTTTTTTTGCATAAACAATCTTTAGGACATAGTTTAGGAGCCAATTTTGAAGAGTCCATTAGAGTGCTCTCACATTCTTAACGTAGTAGCAAATCCTACGTTTTGGTTTGCCTACAATACCCAGTTTTACGTACTTATGGGATCCACCAATTGTGCGAGAGGTGTGTCCATTAGATGTACAACTTATATTGCATTGTCATGCAAAACCAATTATAAGCTCCCAAGATGTCCATCTTGGGCTGTTTTCGTGCGTTTCTTTCATGATCCGTCTAATATGCGGAATTACATACAAAATTGAATTATTAATCAAGATGGATTATTCATTGAAATTTGATTACCGTGGTAATACGATGAAAGGTCTAACTTGAAGATGGGTTGTGATTTTTTTTTACTGTGTTTCGTCATTCAGTCAATATAGATACAGGGAGGGGATACCGATTCAGTTCTAAAATATGAGAGAAGAAATTTTATTGTATTAGATTGATCAAAAATTAATGCTAGATTGATTTACACTGGAAGAAGCCTAAGAATGGAAGGAAATCGTCCTAACTTACAACATCCTAATTACAATGAAATCACAATCACAATCGATCATGATATTGTTTTCTACATATAATTATTGCATTGATTTACTCTAGAGGAAGCCTAACAATGGAAGGAAATCATCCTATACGGAATGAAATTAATCATCCTAATTACTATCAAATCACAATCAATCACGATATTGTTTTCTGCATATAATAATTGTAACAGATTCACAAAATCTAAACCCACAGGCCACATAGATTACTATATAAAATCGTTGAGAATTGGACACAAAGAGGGTGTAGTCAATAGCCAATTAGCCATTTTGCATTACTACTTGGAGAGACGATGGCGAAGATTTTCGCTTTTGGCCTTCTATGCCTGCTTTTGCTCCACGTCGCCTTTGGCTTGCGTCTCTCTCTCTCTCTCTCTCTCTCTCTCTCTCTCTCTCTCTCTGTCTCTCACACACAAACACAAAACAATTCTTTCTAAGTACTTCTGAGTCACTAATGCATGTGTATTTTTATTTTATTTTAAACAATTCCACAAAATACCAAATCTTGCAATACAATGGAAATTATGTTTGTGCGTGTATATCGGTTCTCCTGTATTTAACGTTATAATTAATGGCTCTATTGTTTTGTAACTGGTGGTTTACACGGGTAATATGTGTGCAGGTGGTTATCAAGAATGTGACGTTGAGTTGATAATCGGTTGTGGGGATGGGTACTGTGAATGCGATAACCAAACTTGTGCTGATAACTGCAAGCATACACTTGAAGGTAATGGGACTGTCTTTGTAATGAGCGCAATGTGTGTACCTGGCACTCAAAACTGCATATGCCACATCATCTCATACTTTGATGTTCCGTATGAAAATCGTTGTGCCGTGAAATCTACTGCCCCCGCTCCAGCTCCGGCTCCTGCTCTTGCTCCCACTCCCGCTCCTGCTCCCGCTCCATTCCTGGGAAGATAAGAACACTGTTGGATATGAAGGAAATTAGTTATGGATTGTAACAGAAAAATAAAGAAATGCTTAATTGAATTTCCTCCCTGGTCACTTTCTCGGCAAAGCATCGCTATGCATTTAGTAATTAATTAAATAGATGCCAGGTTAGAAATCAAATGAGTAATTAAAAATGTTGCTTTGACTTCATTGCTTGTGTTTGGATTTTCTTTGATATACTTGCCTTGCATGGAATGGCAATTAAAGTACCATTTGTTTGGGGCGGATTTAATTGAAATTTTCGGTATTCATTTTTCATCATATTATGCTATAGATATATTTTTTAAGACGAATTGATTGGAAAATATTGAGGTCTTCCACAATCACAATAACTCTATTCTTATGTTCATTTTGCAGAAAAATTATTGAGTCACTTGAGGCGCGATTACATGGTGTTGTAATGCTATTTTTCTGTACATATTTACGTGGGACTCAAAACTAAATATATATGAGTTTCACCTAAATACGTTATAATGAATGCCGATTAAAAAAATGATGAAGAATGGTGTTAGGGCACCCCGTGGTAATGCCTTAGGGCCACTGAATAATTAATTTCTCACAAGCAAGCCTCAATTCACTGAATCTTTGGCTCCAAACTATTATGTGTTTACGGAATTATAATTACTATATTACCATAAAATGTAAGTCAAAAGAGACTCCTTCTACATTCTCTATGTTGACGATAATGTGATAGATAAGCACTATTCAAATAGAAATATATCTTGAAGAAAGAGTTTAAATGAAAACCAAGGCATGTTAGATCTTACATTAGAGAGTTTTATTTTTTATTTTTTTTCACGACAAAGCGTTTTTAGATTGTGCCCTTGCTATTACTCCTACAATTTTCTGGCTACGCCACTGTCCAATAACAAGACAGTTTTTCCGTTGCCTTATGGGGTAAGGAAACTCACTGAGATTATGGAAATTGGCAGTAAATGCCAAGATCGCGGTAGTAGTTAAAAAGCTCTGGAATTCCTGTCCATACCCAAACGAGATTTATTGTGAAGGGAAAGTGAAAGGTGAGAGTGTTGAACACTGAAATACAAGGAAATAAGACTTTAATGTGGCAGATTTGCGTAATCTCAGAGATCGAGTTCCTTTAATTCCAAATACAGCTTATAAATAGATTTGACAATGACAGAGTTGAATTAGCTTAATACCCATTTCGAAATTTCTTAGCCATAAGTGAGCGTGATGGAGAAGAAGAACTTTGTCTGCAACGCCTTTTTATGCTTACTTTTCCTCAACACAATCCACGGTATGTCTTCTCTGTCTCTCTGATCATCATCGTAATTTGTAAGGGTAATTGGTTGACTCAATACGAATGTGTGGTGTTATGGGGTGTTTGGCAGCAAAGAACAGCAGCGAAAACGGCGTGGTGAAGCATTGTGAACAAGTCGTACAAGGAAGATGTGATGATGACAAAACGTGCTTTGTTCCCTGTAAAAACATGTTTAACACCACCGAAAAGGCTTTCTGTATCGTCCCCGATAAACAAGCCTGCAATTGTTATTATACCTGTTGAGTATTACTCCTACGAATTTCTCCCAATAATTCTCTTTTCTGCTTGAACAAAATTGTTAGAAAAAGATCAGCAACTGAGGTAAATGACTGTTGTGACAGGTGATGAAGGACCAATCAGCGATTGCATGGAGAACATAAAACTGGAGGGATGCAACGATGCAATGTGCTACGGAGAGTGCGTGGGTAAAGTTAAGGGAGCGGAGTCCGGGAGTTGCCTCCCGGGAAATCATATCTGTGAATGCTTTATTCCTTGCTGAGAAAGTTCCAGATCCTTCTTGGATCTCATTTCGGACGCATTGGTCTGCCCTGTTTACAAATAAATTGCATGGAGAGTAGTTACATATACTCCATGATAATTACTTCAATCATGAAATTTCAATAGACTAAACTCCTGCTCCATTTAAAGTGCTTGAATAAGACTATTTGCAGAACCTTTGCTTTGCCAAGGCTGTGTTTGTTGAGATATTCATGGAGAAAAAGTAAGGGAAATGATGAGAGAATAATCAATACAAGCTGCTAAAGCTTCAAAGTTTCACCTGAAGTCACACACCAAGGACCAAAATGTTCTTGCATGCATGTAGTAAATATTTTCTGAACTCCAAAGATGCTGAACAGGAGAAATAGATTCGAATTTTTAAATACTCCTCAAAAACAGCCAATCAAACCCACATTAATGTCTGGAACCAATATTCTACAAACACAAGGTCATGCTAAAAATCATGCAGAACACAGGATGTCATATTAGTCTGTGAGAAAGAACAACGATTCAGTCACGAATGCATAGCACGCATGAAAATTTAGAGTCGGCAAAAATTTTAACAGACTGAAATATAGCAGATATCTTGACGTAAAAGCCTAGCAAGTACTTTCTTCTTAACACATTTGGAGTTCAAAAAACATAACAGCAGGACTTCAGTAACCGAGTGAAACAAAAAATAATTCGCACTTCTTCATGAGGAAATCGGTAGGTAACAGTTTGATGCCTTGCAATTGTATGAGCAATATTAAAAGAGTTTCAGGCCATACCTGAAGTAACTCAATTAAAAGGAAATACAATGTAGAAAAGATAAAAGCTGCAACAGGCTTTTGAAGCCACACACTCGTAAATAGATACTAAAGAGAGACCATTTCTGGAGGGAAAAAACGTGTACACATGATAGAACGGTAACAATGAAGCAGGAGCACTAACACCAGGGAGTTTTCCACTGCCACTAAGGTTACAACATGTACCATAAACGAGTGTACGAGTACATGATAATGAACATCATGAAAGGTCTAAAAGTTAGTAGGGCTTGCTTCTAGTTGTGACATTAGCGTCTACTAGTTGCTTCACAACAACTCTCATTGTCGGTCTTTTCCTTGGCTCCTTCTCTGTGCATCTCAGAGCCACGAATAGCACGTCAATCACTTGTTCCATCACACTCGAATCCAAAAATTCATCCTTGAGGATCGGATCCACAATCCTCTCAATTTCTTCAGTATTGTTCCAAACAGACCGAACCCACCCAACCATATCCACTTCCTCTGAGAATGATGGATCTAAGGCCTTCTTTCTGGTTATAAGCTCCAGCAAAACAACCCCATAGCTGTACACATCAGACTCTTTGCTTTTCGTTGTTGTAAACACATTCTCTGTCAAAAGTCATGGCAAATATATGTTACTAGTCGATATATAGATATGGCTCCAAAAAGTTTCATGCCAAGAAATAACATTATACAAGTATTACCTGGTGCAATATATCCAATCGTGCCTGGAACAGTGCTGGATGATGTCGAAGCTGAAGACTGGTCCAAGAGCTTGGCGATCCCGAAATCTGATATATGAGGCTCCATGTCCGAATCCAAAAGTATATTCATCGGTTTGATATCACGGTGCACAATAGCTGGATCACAGTCGTGATGGAGATATGCCAATCCATGGGCAGTTCCGAGTGCTATCTTGTATCGGACACTCCACTCCAAATTTGGAGATGGTTTCAGCTCGTGGAGAACATCATGAAGGCTTCCATTTTCCATGTATTCGTACAAGATCAAACCATACTCTTTCCTCAACCAAAAGTCTTCCAGTTTGATTAGATTCCGGTGTCTAACCTTTCCAACAGTCTCAATTTCTCTCACCATATTTGTGTTTCCACCCCTGAGCCCAGCAAATACAAGCTTCTTCACAGCATACACTTTATCAGGAATTGCAGCCTTATAAACAGTTCCATGCGCTCCTCTCCCAATAATGTACCTCTCATGTAGGTTGTCAGTAGCTTCCATAATTTTGTTGATCAGTGTGGCAAATGCACCCTCTTCTGCATAACTTTCAACTTCTTGTGTTGGTCGTCTGCGCCAGACAAACACATAGCCCAGAACAAGGAGCAGGAAAACAACAGATAGCAATGATCCAATGGCTATCATTGCAATTTCCAATTTACGGCTTACCCCTTTCGGACTGGGATTACAATTTCTGAAATTGCTGGATCCAATGCAAGTTAAGTCTCCACTTCGAAGACAGTTGACACAAAGGCCCTGATTACCCAGAAACAAAGAGGGCGATGAATTGAGAAACTTCATGAGTTCGTCTGGTATGGGCCCAGAAAAGGAGTTGTGAGAGACATTGACCTCAACCAAGGACTCAAGTTCACCAATATGGGCCAAAGTTCCAGTGAGATTGTTGCAAGATATGTCTAACTGCTCTAGCATAGCCAAGTTTGCGATCCCTGCGGGGAGATGACCAGTTAGTCCATTCGCACTAAGATTCAATTCTTGCAGATACTGTGCCGCTTGAATTGCTCCAATAGATGAGGGGATATTCCCACCTAACAAATTTCCACCGAGCTGTATACTCAGAAGGGTTGTGGATTGAAACAAGAAAGGTGGAACACCACCAGTGAAACGGTTCCCACTTAGAGTAAGAGTGTTCAACCCCTTCAAGCTTCTTAAACTAGATGGGATTGAACCATCTAATGAATTATAACCCACGTCTAAATGCAGTAGTTCAGTACAATTGGACAACTCAGATGGCAGCGAACCTTCTAAACGATTGTGAGAAAGATTCAAACCCTGGAGATACACAAGGCCTCCTAGCTCTGGGGGTATCGGCCCTGTAAGCCTATTCATTGACAAATTAATCAATGTAATATTGGTAAGATTAGAGAAGCTTGATGGAATCACACCAGTCAAGAAGTTGTTGCTAAGATCCATGAACGAAAAGTTCGGAATTTTCACAAATTCTGGAAGAACTCCCGTGAGGTTATTCTCCTTGAGAATCAGTCTTGTCAGACTTGAACAACTTCCTACATCAGAAGGTATACTACCTTCCAGACGATTCACACCCAAAAGCAGTTTCCGCAACTGCTTTCTGGAGCAAAGGTTTGGTGGTATTTTCCCAGTGAATGAGTTGCCAGTGAAGTCCACCTGGGTCAAATTACAGTTCACTCCCAAACTCTGAGGTATGACTCCAGAAAACTGGTTGTTGAACAAAGAAATGTTTCTCAGTTGAGTTAGTTCGGAGATCTCAGGAGGTAATTCTCCAGAAAGGCTATTGTTGTACACAAGAAGATTCTCAAGGCTCTGAATCTTCCAAATGCTTATCGGAATCTCACCCGTCAAACGATTGGTAAACAACCAAAGATTCTTCAGCCCACTAAGAAACCCTAACTCGCTTGGAATTTCCCCCTCAAGTTGGTTGCCATAAAGCTGCAAATCACTAAGTGATTTACATTTTCCAAGCTCAGGAGGTATTGCACCAGACAAACTGTTTTCATTGAGGTAAAGAAGTTCCATCTCAGTGAGTAAGCCAAAAGAAGGAGGGATAGGACCAGTTAAACCGCAATGGACAGCAGCAAGTCGAGTTAAACTACTACAATTGCCTAACTCCGGTGGAATACCACCGATGAATTGGTTGAAGGACAATACCAAGGTTTCCAATTGCCTGCAACCACCCAAGCCCAAAGGAATGGTGCCCCCTAGAATGTTATTACTGACATCTAGATAAACGAGATTTTCGAGATTATTCAAACTCCCTGGTAGAGTTCCAGAAAGTTGATTATCAGTCAAAATTAGCTCTTCCAAGGTGCTACAATTTCCTATGGAAAAAGGAATGGCACCCGACAATTGATTACCGTATAGGTATAAAGATATTATCTCACTCATGTTTCCAACATTTGATGGGATGGAACCATTAAGTTTGTTCAGGTTCAGCCAAAGTGTTTCCAAATGTGGAATTCGAAACAGCGATTCGGGTATTGCACCCATCAGAGAATTAGAAAACAAGCTCAAGAATCGCAAATTCTGCAAATTTCCCAACTCCGAAGGAATAGAACCGGTGAAATCATTAGAGCTGAAGTCAATTGAGGTCAAGTGGCTCAAGTGAGCTATCTCGGGTCCCAATGGACCCGAGATTTGGTAGTTAGAGAGGTTTAGAGCAACCACAAAGTTGTGATTTTTACCACATGTGACTCCAATCCATGAACAAGGAGTGGAATCAGAAGCATTCCAGCTCAATTGGACGGAAGGAGGCACGGAAGTCCAATGCCTCATCAGTGACAGTAAACTTATCCCATCAGAGCTCAAACCAGAAACAGAATATATGGGTATATAAAAACAATACAAAAGCAATAGAAAATTGAAAAGAATTCTCATGGTTATCTTCAAATTGAAGAGGCAGAAAAGGCGGCAAATTAAGGAAATGAACAGAGAGAGAAAGCAGTAGCAGTAGGAAAGAAGGAGAACAGTAGTTCCGGAGAAAGGGAAGTTGAAAAGGTGTATAAAGGCAGATAAAGAAACTTACTCAATTAGGAAAATTCAGAAAGAAAACCCATCAAAAGCTTAGCTCTTGACAGCACTTTAGAGCCGAGGTAGGTATATTTATGCATGTGAAGAGAGAGAGAGAGAGAGAGAGAGAGAGCGCGTATATTTGTAGAGGAAGTGGGAAGATAGAGTGAGAAGGGAATGAAAGGGAAAACCTGAGAAAATATTGCGACTCTGTTTATGGAGATTCTTTCTTGCTTTGTACCCGTTTATATAGCAGTAGTTACAGTGAATGAATCTGATGTGTGGAAAAACAGGACAGGGTTCAACGCGGTTTCTCTCACGAATGTGTTCTCTCTCTCTCTCTCTCTCTCTCTCTCTCTCCCCCTCCCTCCTAGTGTGGACAAGTTCACACTTCGATCTAAGCTCTATGTCTGTCTACATGTGCCACCTCTTAAATGTCCCGTGGGTGAGTCGATGAGCGAGTGAGGAAAGTAATGGGGAAACGCCGAGCAAAAAATGAAAAACTGTAAAGTGAAACAGAAAATGAAAAGGACTTGTCTTGCTTTATATACGACTTAAGGGGTCAAGTTTCCTATTTGCTGAAAGAATATTGATAGTGACACAAATTTTGTGCCACAAACAACCACAATTCCACTCACATGGGGTGTGGGGCCCGCGTGTGGAGCCCATGTGGGACCCACACCCCATGTGAGTGGGGTTGTGGTTGGTTGTGGCACAAAGTTTGTGTCACAATCATTTTTGTTGCTGAAATGGCCATTAAAGCTGAGTTTAGCAAGGTTGCTAAAATAAATTTTATTTTTTAATCAACAATGCTAGGAGTAGATTACATGTGCTCCCAAATTGTACACCTCCCCTGAGTAACAAATGAAGAGAGGTTTACTTTTTGGGTGATGTGCATTTGGAGTACACATGTGGTGTACCCATATCATTTTCCTTTTCAACAGCTAAAAGTTAAGTTGTTAAAAACTCATTTTGTTAAAAGTACGTTGCTACAATTACTTTGGTGTTTTTAGCAAATGAGAGTTGGAAGTTCTAAAAGCACAACGGAAACCCACCCTTAAATGTGAGGGTAGAAATTTTCACTCCCTTTTTCTGTAACCACACTTCCTTTTTTCTCTTATTGTGATATGAATTTACAATTTAAACGAGAGGACATTTTTGAAATTCCATGCAATAAGACAAAGGAGGGAACGTAGTTATGAAAAAAAGGGACTGTGAAAATCAATTACCATGCAAAAAAAACGTTTAGGTAGTGTATGCTAATGCTCTTTAACTTTGTTTTTTCAGTAAACGAGGTGAGTTTCTCGTTTGCAAAGCCCCAACTCCCATTTGCTAGAAGCATCAAAGTGATTTTAGCAACTAGTTTTTAGCAAAAAAAAGAGTATATGAGAGAAAATTGGTTTTTAGTAACTTAGCTTTTTAGCTAATGGGGAAATAAAAGTGATTTTAGAAACCTTACGAAAATTCAACTTTCATGGGAAAACTCATTTAGCAAATGGTAAACAATTCCGAAGTGCGAGAAATGCATAACAAGGAATCCTCTTCTTCTGCTTTTAACCTAACATATCCAGACAAAGCTTTTTGGTTATATGTCACAATCCATCAATATTGTGAAGTAAGCACAGGGACCACAAATTAGCAGAGAACGGTTGCAGTTGGAAAAAGCATGCAACTGGTACTTCTTTCATTTTAATGTGAATTATAGTAAAAAGTAGTTGCATATGTTCTTGACAGAAACGTCTTAATGTGTGCATTGGTTTGGTGGAATCCTTTTCATACTGGAAGCTATCTATTGGTACTTGGTAGGAGGAGAGAGATGAAAATACTTCCAGTAATCTTCTTTGAACCAACCAAATAAACAAATTGTTTAGACCCATTCCCATTGCCACCACCCAGCGCCGAGTTACTCTTGCTTTTTACAGAAAAAGATTAAGCATTGTTAATGGCGGCAGCGAAGTTTGAACCTCAATCAAATACAACCACTCCACGTGCAGCCGATAGTTACTCTTCACACCATCAATTTTCCCCTACGCTTCTTTGCAACCATTTGAAAACAAATAGTATCAGAATTACATCATATTAGGCATAAACTCGTAACAACACTAAGCACAATTGATAATCTCATTAAGATGACAAATAACCAAACAAAGAATCTCCTTTAGAGGGGAAAAATAAAATCCGTCTTTATTTTTACAATAATTGACCCTCAACTCCCATTTGAAGTGTACAGGAATGACCAACTAAACTATTCCAATTCCTTCACAGAAGCACAAGGCTTTCTAATTGTACTTTGCAGGGTAAGTATGAACCAGAACTACTCCCTCCGCCTCTTTTAATTGTGTTGCTTCGTTAATCCAACTTATTAAAAAAAACACCATCATTATATATTTCACATCAATTTTTACCTTCACTTTCCAAAATTATTCTCCACTTTTATCCATCAACTCTTTACCCACTAAGTTTTCAAAAGAGCAAAATGATAAATGCATAAATTTTTACCATTAACTTTTCAAAACACACAATTATCAAAGGATACCCAAAACGAAAATGTCAACACTAAAAAAGGAACGGAGGGAGTAGTAAATTTTTTTTTTTTTGGTTTTGCCACCTTCAATCTATTGTGGTCCTTTGCTTTGTTTGTTTCTTTCATTCAGAGGCAGCTCCACCTTAGGGTGAGGGTGGTCACCCGAACACCCTAAATTTTTTTTTTTGTTAGAAATACATGTAATTTTTTAATTTTTATTTATTTTTTGTCATTTTGAACACCCTAGCCACAATTTTTGAACACCCTATCCAAAATGTTTTTAACAAATAAGCCCACAAAATATTTGAATACCAACCCAATTAGAGCCTATCCTAAAATAAATAAGGAAAAGAGAAAATCAAAAATAAAAAGAATAGAATAGAAACGGGAAACATATGGGTTTTGATTATTCCGGACCCCTGTCCGACCTTGGTGCGAAGAAACTCGAAAAATAATGTAGGGAAGTAGTATATTTTTTATCCAAAAATTACACATTTTTTTCATAGGGAAGTACTTTATTTTTACTGTGAAAAAAGGGTTTTTTAAACATGGGAAGTGGAGCTTTAACCCCGTTAAAGATCTTGATTAGTTCTTTAATTAAGTATGAGAAAAGTTAAAAAAAAAAAAAACCATGTATGAGAGTACTTCATATTTTTTTTATCAAAAAATTACACGTTTTTTCGTAGGAAAGTAATTGTTTTTGCTGAGAAAAAAGATTTTTTTTTTAAATGGGGGATGTGGGGTAAACCCCGTTAAAGTACTTCCCTACGAAAAAAGCGTGTATTTTTTGAAATAAAAAATAAATTACTTCCGCATATTATTTTTAAGTTTCTTCGCATGAAATTAAAGATTTCGATTAATTCCCTAACTTGTTACCAAAAAAAAAAAAAAACAAATCATGTACGAGAGTACTTTATTTTTTTATCCGAAAATTACAGGGTTTTTTTTATCGGAAAGTACTTTATTTGGTGGCATTTGTTAATATTAGTAGAATTTTTTTTTTTTATCTATAGTTATGGTTTCTTGATGACCGTAGTAGAATTTCTGAACACCCTCGCCAGAATTCCTGGAGCCACCACTACTTTCATTCAACCTCGGTTGGATGTCTTCTCCCCTTTCTCGATGTACCCTTATCGAGTTTCATTTATAATATTTCTTTTTGCGATAAAAAAAAGAAAGTAGTTTGAACTAATAAATGAAAGCAGAATCAACGTGGCCAAGAAATAAGGAAAATCAAGGACCCAAGCAGGCCAACAAGTCAAGTCAAAAGACGGGAAAAAGGAAAAGAGGACTCATGTTTTTCAAATAGACACAGATTATGGACTCTCTACGTTTCCCCGCCATTTAACTCCACAGCAGACAAAGCTATGGTAGTTTAAGTTTCACACATCTTCATTTCACAACGCACCCAACTACCTCCTTGGCCCCCCACATTGCACATCAGAATTAAAACATCAACTTTTAGGAATTTTGTCATTAGTACTTCTGAGAAATTACCAATGAATAATGTTGACTACCAATTAACACTTTTGTAAACAGGAACAGTTAAGGAAGAACTACCTACAGAATAAGAGACCACAAAAGAGGTGGGAAAACATTATTGAGTGGAACTTTAGAACTTCAAATGTGCACATTGACGCAAATTTTTTTCTTTTGTTTCTTATCGCACCATAATTCTGTTCATTACACAAAGAAAACCAGAATACACCATAGAAAGTGAAAACCTGTTGGCCATGACAAAAGCATGGATCAGACAGTGCTTCCCCTGCGATGAACTGTAGTTCAATTCCCCTCAACACACTTCAATCTAGCTCCACTTGAAAACATAGAAGAGAACACTTCCGACGAATACCCAAATTAGGGGACTAATAATCAGATGCCTGGATAGTAGTCTGGCCTACCTAAGAGCAATATTACCTGAAATAAAATGGAGATCCAGCAAGTGAACCACCCTCAACCAAAGGAAGTATCACTCAAAATTCCTCCATAATGACAGCATCATGTGTTACCAAGATCCACCGGTTTATTATGCTCTGAGAAGCCTGAATGTCAAAGCTTCTTTGTCTGTTTGCTCACGGGAGTGATGACGGATTCATTTCATGTAAGCCTAGAAGACAGATTGTGTAGATATTATACCAAAAGGTAATCATGACCTACGATGTGTTATCTTACATAATCCAATAGATGGTGAAGATGGTGAATGGTCATACTCATGGTCTACAATGCCCGCTCCTAAATTTCCCATAAATACATGAACTCATGTCATGAAATGGAAGTCAGGGTCATTTTCAGATGACGTGCTATGATATGTAGGGTGATGCGCGCAAACCGTGAGGAGGGTAAAAGAACAATCAAAACAATGTGGATTAAAGAAGCATTCCTAAGTTTGATGAACATGACCAAGATGGATGGAAATACATTAAAATCCATTAACACTACAAGCCCATGCACCACTTCTGTTGTATGAAACAAAACCTGAGCCATGTTTGAGTTATCCAAGCATTCTGAGATGCTGCAGACTAAGAACAAAATGGACGAATTATATGTTAATGATGGCACTAAGTGCACACATTCACATGCGCATATATGTTAATGCTGATGACTTTGATGATGAAATGGATGCAGGCAACAGCCGCATGATGCATCCTATCATGTGGTAGTTGTATTTGTTGAAGCATAGAGAGCAGAGTACATCCCCTTCCAGCTACTGGTAGGTCAGAGGTGGTGGAGCTCCATTTGTACCAACAGCAGAGGCTGGGTCATCCTTTCTTTTCCCAAATGGGTTCTTCGAGTACGTGTCGAAAGGTTAAGGGAAACATAATCTACATCTCAAACATATAAAAAAAATTATTGAAAAATAAACAGAAAATAAAAATCACCCTCCCCCTAGAATGAAGGTTCAATAACATGCAAGGTAACCAGATTGGGTGAAATTTCTTGCATCAACAAATAAATCCTACCATGTCTAGCTAGAAGGCAATTGAAAATTATGACCGGAAGATTGCTTGAATGACAACATTCTCTAATGAGGAATGAGGGTGACGACCAGTTCAAATCAAATTATGCTTCAACACAAAGATTGAGGAGGAACAATCAAATTACTCCCACCGTCCCAAAATTTTAGTCCTGCTTCGGGAATCCGACTTTTTAACAAGACACAATCATTATTCTTTAAAGAACATAAACTCCACAACTACCCTCTTTTTTGTAATGTAATGATTACATTTTAGACTCCAATAAATTTTCCCTCCATTTTTCTATTTGAAATTTAACTAGGTTGAAGGGCAAAAAGGGCAACGAGTCATTGTTTTCTCCTTGACTAGTCAATATCGACAAGTATTATGGGACATCCAAAAAAGGAAATGTGGACCAAAATTTTGGGATAGAGGGAGTATATTAAAGTCATATAAAACTGAGAAGGATATTGTATCCGCATGCCAACAGAACCAGAACTGGGGATGACGGCACCCTGCAAATTATGGTGAACATTCGTAGCGCTGTTCACATCCTGCACAAGTGTCACAAAAGATATAACTAAAACTAGAACAGTCGAATTGAGAAGTGTACAAAAATCCGTAGTAAATATAACAACAATGAGGTATATAAGAAATAAATTAAAGAAAGCTAACCTCAAACTCAATGAAGCAAACAGTGTGCCTTTCCTGTCTCAAAACTTTCATCTGCTTAAATCCAGGTTGCCTGCAAAAGTAAGAAGAGAATTAGAACCATTCAAATATAAGTAGGAGTGTATGGTAATGGCTGATAACAAAACAGATCCTAAACTACCAAAGCATGGAGTCATACATGATAAAAAGGCCCCTTAATTCGTCCTCATTTACGTTCTTCCCGAGATTGCCAATAAACAAGGTATTGCAAGGAGGGTTATCCTTAATATTCTGCAAGCAAAAGGAATAAATTAAATATAAGACAAGAATATTGGCCAAGTTTGTTACAAGGTTAATAAATATGACAAGTCATGATTTGGTTACATAATTTCCTAGCAAGATTAGAAATGAGAAAAGTGAGATCAATCACTTGCAACAACTAAACCTACAACAAACCACTTTCCATGGTTCATTGTGCCAAATTATCGGAAGGAACATGAAAATATAGACATATGAAGAGTAAAAAAATGACTACTTAAAACACAATTTGACATTTTAGAGTTTAGACATTTGAGAGGCATAGATTGTCTTTCTTGGTTGAGTTACAGGACAGACTCTCGAAAGAGCACAATACAGTGAGGTTATGCATGTTGGGAAAAAGAAGCAAAGAGACTGCAGTCGAGGGGATAAAAACAATGGATGAATCATGAATGTAATCCCAATCATTTTGAATAATGAAAAAGAGAGAAATCGACAAGCTTCTTTCAGGATAAAGAGTTATTGATTGGCTCACTACGAAGAAAATTATTGGCAGTGCTTCATTGCTCTTATGACAAATGTGTTAGTTTCCATTTATTTTGGCACTCCTCTTGTACTAAGGAACGGTGATCTCGCTTATAATTTTCTTAAACTGGAATGAATACCATATGTAAATACAGCGACTCAATTAAAAGATCAGATAGCCAACAAAGAGATTAGGCACAACTAGTCAAGACTCTAATGTCCCTAAATCTCGACAAAGGGAACATCAAGTTGGGGGAAGAGGGTAGGGGACTCCAACCAAGGGTTGGAAAAATTAAAACACCCATTGGGACAAGCCCAAAAACACCCACAGGACCAAGCCCGATAACACCTAGGCCAAAATAGGGCATACCAAACACAACAATGAAGCCCAAAAAAGAGGCCGTACCCCAAACAGAGAAACCTAACCAAAACTATCTGACGCCTCCATCACCAACACCGACGACCAGCAGCGTCATCTCACGCCCAACCAACCCTTGCCGCTAAGCATAGAAACCGGGCACCTAGCAATGACGACCAGCGGTGAGTTGGCGCTACCAAACGGAGAAAGAAGAAGGCCCAGAGACAAACAACCAGCACCCATAACCGCCCTGGCTGTTAAGCACGAAACCAGCTACACCCCACAGTGAGGCCCGCCAGAAGACCATAGAAACCGATGAAGATCAGGACAGGTCAACAAGGAGCAAGGGGGAGAGGAAAAAAGAGATGGCTAGAGCTCCGAACACGCCCTCGCAAGTCATCACGCACATGTCTGCATGATACCTCGGCCCACCTGCAAGCAGAAAAAGGAAAACAAAAAAGAGGGAGAGAAGGGAGAGAACAGGGAGGAAAGTGTAAGGGGGAGGGGGAAGAGGGAGAAAGAAGGAAGAGGAGGGGGGGGGGGGGGGGGGGGGGGGGGGGGGGGGGGGGGCTCTGACCATATCTAAATAATGGAAGGGACGATGGTGGATTTACTATGTAGCAAACATCTATCTCATCCAGGCTACAGACAAAAGGTAAAAATTAAAGAATCCTTGACTAAACCAAAACTTTCTTCGCAAATTTGGGGTGTAGGTAAAAATTAAAGAATCCTTGACTATACCAATACTTTTCTTCGCAAGTTTGGGGTGTAGCTCAATTAGACCATTTCTTATAAAGAACAAGAAGAATGCTGTCGGCACTTGCATAATACAGTAATAATATAGTGGCCCATAAGAAATCTCTACCTCAATAGATGGCAATCGATCCTCCTGATTAAAGAGCGACTTCACAACTTTTACGATCATAATACATACCATACCACATGCAGCTTTCTTAGGATTCTTATGTAATTTCTAGGGTTGCAACCAATCCAAACTGGCCCATAAAAAAAATAAAAAGATAAAAAAAAATAAAAAAACCCACACCAAACCACAAGTCTTGAGTCCATGAGATTGGTTTACCTCGACATTGACAAACTTAACAAAATTTTCCAAAACACAACAGGAGAAAGTTGCCCCGACAAGGCACATTCAATGTGCATCTTCCACAAGGACTATCAATTGTCAACTCTTAATTGTTCTTGGCCTCCTTTAAAAAAATTTAAAAAAGTTCCGGCCCTCTCCATTTTACTACTAAGAACCTACAAAACTTTCCACGTGAGTTTCAAAACCACTAATGTAGTCAGGGTTGTGAATGTGCAAATATGAATTTTGCAGTGTGTCTTCCTTAGTGTGCCTAGGTGTATTTGCTGGAGAGACAGATAGATAGAGGTGTCCTGGAGAATACAAAAGTAATCAGACTAAACCCTTTTACGAGGAAATAGTCATCGTTGATACTTGAACATTAGAAACTGACTTCCTGAAAAATATATTGTTCTATAAATAGTAACTTGATTTTAATATCGTTACAACACCAATAACAACAAACTACACACTTCCGAAAAAATGATCACCACAGGGTTCTCATTGCCTTGGCTTGGCCACCATAACCCAACTTGAAATGAGATACTGTTCAAGTTCTTCCCAGCCCAACTCAACCTTTGGAAACACCTGCCTTTCCCAGCTTCACGTTGGACTAGATTGGCTCTGGTTGAGGCATTGAGCCTACCAAGTTGCAGCAGTCCTATGTTTCCTCTTAAATGATACAAATCCAACATTGAAACTTGAAGCGAGAACAGGAAGAACTAGGATAATCTAACATTTCCTATATAATCTACGCACCGGATAGTACATAAAAGTTGTAATATACATATAGTTTTACACAAAGGGTGAATAGCAAACAAGAACCCAAATTTATGAGCACCCAACACAGCTATGTGCAATTGATTGCAAACTACTAATAAAGCCACAGATGGAGAATAAAAGATGATTACACTAATGAAAAGCGTGAATACATTTTACTGTATAAGAAATAGCAGTAACCTTCTAAATTGCACACACAAACCATATTAACTTCCAATATGAATACTACCTGAACAGGAACATAACTACTAGGTGATTGTACAGGGGCAGGAGCAGGCATTGGTACTGGAGGAACGGGATAACCTGCATATGCGTCATATGGTGGTGGTGGTGGTGGAGCTGCATATGAAGGTGGTGGAGCCATGTACCTAAGCCAGAGAAGAAATGGTGTTAACAAGAGAGATCCGATGAGACAAATATGCTCTCAATTCCACAAAAGGGAAGTAACTGCAATACCGGCTCTTCTACGATATTTTAGCTTCAACTCAACTCAATGAACCTTCGCGCCATGTTCATTTCGATTTATTACACAATAATACCATCCTCTTTCATTGCAAATCAAATATTAAATTTGTGCGAGCAGAACCTAAAAAGATCGGTATTCTTACCCATGATGTCCCCAAACAGGCGCTGGGGGTGGATGAAAAGGAGAAGGACTTGAATAACCAGTGTGTGTATAATCTCCACCAGTTCGCATTCGTTTACTCTGATCGTAGGCATTGGAATCAGCAACAATCCCTACAGACCAGTAAGAATTTGAACCAAGTGTGGGGTATAAATCCGAAAATTTAACACCGTAACAAAATTCAGAACCACTGAGAAACAATCCAAATATTGTCAAGCAATGTGCAAGTCCTAAGGAGCTTACAAATAAAATCGTATCAAATTATCCATTCTAACATATCAAGGGAGAAATGCTTTTCAGTGTGACCAATTTTTGAAGCCCTATCACAAAAGTGATTTCCATAATTGCCCCCCTAAAAATAAGTATCTAAAACTACTTTTAGCGTGCTATTAAATGACTGTTATGTCATAACCACTATCCCACTATCCCCACCCATCCTTAACCACTATTCTTCAGAATAATAGTTAATTGCTTGTTTTATAAATTATATTTTTGGTTAAGAAACGACATACCATTGATCTTGCTAGCTAACAAGAACCTTAAATAAGGCCGACCTAGGAAAACCAAGAATCAAGCGCTAATGAACCAGCACAACTATACAACCCAAAAGATTTTTCTTGAAACTATACCCCTCTTTGAACCCACCAAGAATCAAGAGCTCAACTGCACAATGAACCCGTCATCCGTTGCAAGAAAAGAAATCTTCACGAACAAACAGAAAACTCACCCCTTTTAACAAAAAGATTCTTCTTTGCCATCTCAGTGTGCAACACGGACTTAGATTCAGCATCAAACACCATTTCCTGCACCACAAAACAAACCCCAATAATCTAACACACAAAAGAGAGCTCTGAACAATCAACAAATACAGCATAAGTTGTTGTACACGAGCACCTGAAGGGCATCTCTAGCATTAATGGCAAACTGAGGAGTAGAAAAGAGAGCAAAACCCATTGGATGTTCCCCTTTGGAATTGACTTGTGAAGCTTCGTAACCGGGTAACCATCGCAGCAAGTTCTGCAATTCTCTCTCCTTCACATCCTCTGGGAGACCCGATATGAATATCGTTCGAACCTACCCAAACAAAATATAACAACACTATTGGTTGTCTAATCGATGACTAATAACGTAAGTTAACAAGATTGTTTTGAGGAGATGATGAGTGGAATGTACCTCGTCGGATTGGGGGCGATTAGGGTTTTCCATGTGCATGGGAGGAGGTGGGTAATGGGGAACGGACGCGGGAGCAGGAGGGGGAGGAGGAGCGCCGGCCGGAGGCCACTGTTGGTGGTATGGATGGATTCCGGCACCGGCCATCTAGACGGATCTTCTGGGGGTACCAACAGACAAAACCCTAGAGAGAAAGGTGGACGTAGGACGCGCCAACAGATTGCAACAATGTGTCCGACTCATGACGGGTTGTTTTGTAGAAATTCTTTCAGATTACCCCCTCCTAAAACTTCTAATTGCATTTATGCCCGCTAACTGCCCAAATCAACTCGAGTTTTCCAAATGATAAAATCAACATTTGCTAAAATCACCAGTTGATTTTATTAAATGAGAAAAGATTTTTGCTAATCAAAGATTTTTGGATGGAGAGGATGAACGGCTTGCGTTTTTTTTTAATAACTAGATATCCAGTCCAGCTTCCGCGTAACTCGACTAATTCTGGAGCCTTAGAGGTAACGACTGAGCATAATCCTTAGTGGCCCCAAGAGTTCGATGGTAAGAGAAATTGAACCTGAGACCCTAGGTAGAAGCAAACCCCTAAGTCTCAAGGCAATAACACTTTGTCAACCTCTCTAGGGCCTGGGTAAGTTCATTGCAAATAAAATATTATTGATTTGCTACGAAGCTAACTAACTCGCTATATATTACTAGCGTTGAAAAAATAACGCTCATTATTGTTAAATTTTTACTGGTCTAGCTTCGTTGTTAAAGTTGATCTCTAACATCCGCATGATGCAAAGAGTGATGAGAGTAGCAAAACGGAAATTTTCAAATGAGCACATCAATATGTGAATTATTTCGTTAACCGTTATTTATAGTTCTTTTGGTGCAACAGGAAACAACAACCAATGTTTGTCGCCGCACTTTCAATTTAGTTGCAAACTATAGTAAGGATTGTACATGTCACTGCTGTCAAATTCACGTCGCATCTCATACTCTCATAGTGATAGGAAAATCATCATGAATATGTAAAAGAGCTGCCAGCAAGGTTAGGAGGGGAATGGCCAATCATAAGAGTGGGAAAAATTGGTTGTGTTTGATTTGGTTTTTAGAAAAGTGTTTTTGAAAAAAGGTAGAGAGAGAAATGAGAGTAATGATTGTGGAAAGAGAAAAAAGGTGGAGAGAGATAGAGTGAGAAATGAGAATAATAATTGAAAAGTTAGAGAGAGAAAAGGGGGGTCCCACTACTTTTTCCAAAAAAATTTTTCCAGAAAGTGTTTCAAACAAGGTGATTGTTTCTTTAAATTCTTTTAACGTGTTCTCTCTTTCTAATAATCATATTTGGAATTTTTTTTTTAAAGAGATTGACAGCCGGTACAATTTTTATTGGCAAAATGACATCCAAGTACAGTCCTATTTTCAAAAGCATGAAAAACCTATGAAAGTGCAACTCTAGCTTGGCAGCTTTTCATTTCTCCCCCAAAAAAGTCAATCGGGTGACAAAAGCACGAACGGGCAACTCTCTCTCTTATCTGCCACGTGAGGCTTCCTAACAAAAACAGTTTTTTTTTAGGGTATCCTATTAAAATGTCTAAAAAACCCTCGGTTACCTTATGAAAATTTATTTCTTTAAATTTTTTTTACGTGTTCTCTCTTTCTTTCAATCATTTTTGAAATTTTTTTTTTCAAGACAAAAAAAATTGTCACCCGTCCAACCCACCTTGATTGGCAGGTGATTCTATTAACAACCCCACATTTTCTCCATGTAACCCACAAAAAAACTCCTTCATTTTCATTACTGTGTAAAGACCAAAATGCCCCCACCGCCATATGTAAACTTTTTCAACATATCGATATTGAAACTTTTCACTTAACCAAAATTATGCAAGACAAAGTTCAGTAATAAATTATCGACTTAAGTTACCTTTTTCATCATCATAATATTGAATTCTACGCATTACATCAACATTTGCATTCTGAAAACGATACCTAAGAAATTCACATGTTTGATTTCACGAATTTCAACATTAAGAAGCTGAAAATATGGTTATATTTCGACATGTTATTGTCGAAAACAATAATATTTTATCCACATATATTTAGTTGGACATTCAAAAGTTGAATATAGACATAAATTTCGACATGAGGATGTTGAAAAAAGACAAAATCCAATTTTTAAAATTCGACCTTCAATATAAATCGACATGTGGTTGTCGAAAATGGATGTATATTTCAACATTCAAAGTATGAAAATTGGTCGCGATGGTTAAGGGTAGTTTGGGTAGTTTAGGTGTATTTTGTGGGTTGTATGGAGTAAATTGGTTTGAGAAAATTTTATATGTGAGTTAGATGAAGAAAATGGGTTACATGGAAAAAATGAGGGGTTGTTAATAGAATCACCCTAATTGGCAGTTCCAAATCACGCAGGATTACCGGGCACCGGTGAGGTCCATTATCCGTTTTGGGCTGAATAGGAGCCCAACCAAGCCCAACTACATAAGGCAGAGCCCAAGACTTTCGCGTCTAGTTACTTGGGTCGAGTGAGCGAACCGCCCTGCACAAGAGAGAAGATTTCCCAAGTCTCACCAGTCGCGGCGTCTAGGGTTTTTGCTTTCAAGGTTTTCTGAAGGAGACGACTCTGTGGCCGACGATAGCAGCAGCCATGGCGACCACCAAAGTCCAGAGGATCATGACACAACCCATCGTACTCTCTATTCCCTCCTTCATCATATCTGTGTTTGTATATACTGTGTATTTGCCCTTTTACTGCATGTTAAGCTTTGTACCTTGTCGCAATTACTGATACCTGACTTTTTGTTCTTTGATTGATGGACGGACGGTGGTTTCAGAATCTCATCTTCAGGTTCCTTCAAAGTGTAAGTCAGTTTGGGTGTTTGACTTTACTATCTTTTGTTGCAAATCTTGTTTTCCTCTCTTCTTTGCTGATTTTTAATTGTTTTGGTATGAATCGCAACAGAAAGCTCGGATCCAGATATGGCTGTTTGAGCAGAAGGACTTGAGGATTGAAGGGCGTATTATTGTACGTATTTTAGTAATTTTTATTTATATTTCTGCTGCGTTCAAGTTAATTCACGGTCTTGCATCTGTCTTTTCCCCAACTTTTTGCTCCGTGCTGTTTAAGAACTCAGATTTTTAAACGAAATGTAATTGAATAAGTTGTTGGTTTAGGGCAAACGTAAATCTCAATGAATACCTTGTGAGTTTACGTTGTCGGAAAATTAAATTAATTGTGCCATTCGGGGGGTGACTTCGTTCTGGTGGAAGAGATGAATACAGAACTTAGAACTCAGGCGGTGTTTGGTTAGGTTTGTACTTAGGCTCGAGTAGTCAACTGCTGCGTACTCTAGATGGGGATAAGCCTCTTCAAGTTTCGGGTTCACAAATATTAGCATCTGCTTGACAAGTTTGATAATTGTATTTCTGGCCCCTGTAGAATCTGAATCAGGTTATATTTTGCATCCTAATGTGTTGGTTCGATATATCTGAAAACCCGTGTCGAGGAGAACTTCCGTGATATTGGAGAGTTATATTGGAGTTTTGAATATTGAAACAAGCCAACATGTTGCACAATTTCTAACTTGTTAAAGTTCACTTCTATACTCCGGATTTCCTTATTGTCTTTGCTAAAAGCGCTGATAACTCTCTAATTTAGAACATCTGCTCTTGGAGAATTCTGGTTTATCTATCTCATATTACATGTGCAAGAGCCATCTTATGTAGTGACCTCACTGAAGAGGTGTTCTAACTTCTAACGCTTACTGATGAATCAGAATTCATGCCTTTGGGATTAGAGTCTTTTTGTAATAGAGTTGCTATGTATGCTTGGTGCGTCTCTCAATGGAATCTGAACTAAGCACCGATAGTTATTTCGCAAGTTGCATTGCAATTGACATAATAGTTGGGATCTTTTCTTATGTAACTTAGATAAGCAAAACTGAGGTATCTAATGTTTTTTTTTGTAGGGGTTTGACGAGTACATGAATTTGGTTCTGGAGGATGCTGAGGAAGTCAATGTAAAGAAGAAAAGCAGAAAGGCTTTGGGTGGGTGATACTTTCTTTTTTTATTTTCTATAAGATTCTATGGCCGTGCATGATTTTCTAATGGTGTTCTTCTCTGTTCTTTAGGGAGGATCCTTCTTAAAGGGGACAACATCACGCTGATGATGAACACGTACGCAATCCTCCTGATTCCTTATTCCGTATGCTTGTTGAATGCATTCACGTCTCAGGCCTATAAATCCAACAATCATCCCTTTTATATTGGTTGCTGTTTTTTTCTACAGGGGGAAATGAAGATGGATTTTCGATGGTGCATGGAGTAGCAGCTTGATGAAGCAGATTATTAAGACAATCAACTTTTCTTCTGATGATTGTGTACCCTAAGACTAAAATGTAGAGCTTATATGGATAGCTTTTGAGGCATTGTTGTTCATCTTCCTGCATTGGTGTTTTTGAGTAGAGGTTGCGACAATTCTTTTCCTTTATGCTGGATTGGAGGTTATTTCGTGACAGTACTGCAACTTAGCTATTGGGAAATATGCTAATTAGTCCCTGTGTATCCGTGTTGTCTGCTTTTTTGTGACACCTTGTTGCTGAATTTTCGGTATTATTCTAGTAATTTTAAGACAAGTTAAAAGATCCATTCTTGGTCACAAAATTGGAAGATTTGACAATGTCCATCCCAGGACTGTGACCTGGGCAAAAAAGCACAACAACTTTAGACATCAGCTACTGGGGATGCTCAAACTCATATTGTTTGTTATCAGAAGCACTAACGCCAATATAAATACTCGACATCTCTGCAGTCAAACAATATTCTATTCTTGTAAACGATTGTCTTCTATTAGAAAATGACTCCTGAAATAAACGAGCATGCCTCTTCTCAAAAGAAATTTTTTTTAAAAAAAAAATGAAATAGCGTGCTTAAGTGAGGTCTTGCTATCTGTTATGTATATGAGGAGATGCAGATGACGTAAAACATCTGACTTCGTGGTAAACAGGTTAGCCATAAACCGAAGTCAGTCAATTACGGTTAAGTGGCCTTAACAGTGTGAAAACCATGCAATTGCAAATAAATGAAGAAGCATATGAATCTCGAATTTTGAAGTGCATAAAATCCTTTCTGGTTGTGCAAGGGCCGCTATGTGCTATATAGAATACAGTTGACATCTACTCCGGCAAGCTCTGCAATGGAGATGTTTGTCTACATTAGCAGTGATATTTTTGTGGGCTCAACTTCTACTAATTGCAATTCTATATGCGGATATTTTTTGCTGTCAGTATCAATTTTTGTGGGCTCAAGTTCACTAACCAGGGAGAGAGGAACTATATATACGTGCTCCAAAGCTCCTGTGACACATACATGCAGGGAGAGAGGTCTGGATCTACTATTACAAAAACTTGCAAACAAAACCTGCAAAAACTCTACAATGTTCACCAATCAAAATCTGTCCAGTATGCTACGAGGTCAATTTTGGTACAAAGTGATGAGATTTTTTTTATCGTGCATTCTTTGGCTTTGTATCAAAGAATCAAAAAATGAACTATACTTCCACACAAGCTTCGCTGTATCTTTAAAAGGGAGGTACATATCAGTGAAATGCTCAGGCATGATTGCACCCAAAAAAGAAATGCTCAAACATGGAAGCAAACTAGACAACATCAGTGGCAGCCGCGCACAGTAACAGCACAAGAAGCTCTCAGTTTGGCTGGGCTGAATTGTGTAATTCATGGCTTCTATCTCCTCTCTCTGATAATCTGCATCCCCACATATCTGTCAAAGTAAACAAACAAGTTAGCAAGCCCCTCTCATGACAACTCCATCTTAAAAACAGCGATGTACAAAAGTAATACCCATCACTCACCGTCCAAGCATCAAAACAGTAGCCTGAGGATTGGTCCCAGGAGAGATAGAGAATGTTGAACCGTCAACTACTCGGAGAGAACCAATACCCATAACCCGGAATTTGCGATCAACCACCTTCCCCACTAGGCAGCCACCGTGATAATGCCATATAGTACTAACTGTCCGACGGCAAAAGTCTCCCATCAGCCGGTCATTAGACTGATCAGCAGGCAATGTGGCCCCAACATATCTGAAATCTCTACCACCGAACCGTTCTGGAAACTTGAATTCATCCATGGAGCGGCTTCTCAACACATCTCCAATCTTCCTTGTACCATTTATACACCGCTCCAAATCTGCTGGGTCACTGAAATAGTTGAACCTGACGACAGGGTTCATCCTAACATTGTTCGAAGCCAGCTGGAGTGAACCTGCAGAGATGTTCAAAAAAAGTCATAGACTTCTCACTTAGTTGCTAGGCCAACTGCAGATTGTTTTGGAATTATAACCAAGTATTCGCTTCAAGGAGAAATCGAACCATTCGGAAGGTCTAAAATGAAATAAGAGAGTCCAAGGACGCCAAATCCTAACGAAAACCATGTGCCTGGCTATTTCGTATAAACTAAGAACGCAAAGCCCCAACTGAAATCCAATCTACAGCAAGATAAGAAACATTGATATCAAATTGCATAGAAACCATAAAAATGAATGTCCAATGAGGTCAAAAAGATCTCAGTCAGTTGTAGGTTTCAAGAAGCCAATCCCACGCCTCTCCTTTGCGAACAAAATCTGATTTCTACCTTACAATGTGAAGTTACAAGAGCGTGATATAGCATGTTATTGCTGATTCCTCCTCTCCAAAAATATACAAGGGAAACAGGTGGGAAAAAATGGCGCCTTTGATCAGGCCTCTTGAGTTCTTTTAAGCAAAATATAAAAGTCAGCAGCAGCTAGGCAAATACCAAACCAAAGAATGGCATTGATATGAGAACTCCAGACAACAAAAACACCTCTCTTAAGACACATCTGCAATGACACGAGGGCAGGCAAGAAACTCCTAACAGCTTGATTGAGGTATCAAGAGACCACAAAAAATAGCAGGAGTCTTGTGCATATTGTCTACCTCAATTTTTAGTATGTTGGGTCAAACTGGAGGAAATTCTTTCCCTTGTGTTCTCCAATTTCTGGAATTGCAGCCATATTCTCACATCGGTAACATAGCCAGGGTAAGGAGCGCTAAAGACTCTTGATGCATTCTTTTCATAGAGAAAATCCACGCACTACAATTTTAGCATTAAGTCAAGGTTCACCAGTCTTCACACAGCATCCAACTTCAGGAGATGCATGGAAAGGTACACACAACAGAAGAGATTGTGTTTAACAGGTTCACCTTATAGAAATACTGACAACAAAATACATAAAATCTTTCACCTAAGCCTTTAGATGTCAAACTGAAGTATCGGCTTAACAAGTTTGGTGTATCATAGTTAGACTTGATAACAAATTGATGGCTAGTCTTTTTCAATATCATAAACTATGCAGGAGTAAATAATTTGGAATAATACAACTAAATTAACAGAAGGAGAGTGAACCTGCAGAGACTGGTCCAATAATCTTCTCCATGATGGATGCAACAGTGACATGCAGAGGCAAAGAATACGGGTTACGGATGAAGGCAGAGCGGGCAGGGGAAGCAAAAGGTACAACATTAGAAGCTGCTTCAAGATAGGCCCCGGAATCTGTTATCCCCACAACCTGAATGAGAGAATGATTCAGTGGAATCGGAGGCACAATGGTGATCCCATTTCGCGGGTTATCATAAAGAAACTGCCCAACATCAGGCAAATGATGGACTACAGGAATCCTCCAAGATGATAGGTATGGCATTGGACCAATCCCACTTAACAGAAGCAGCTGAGGGCTTCCAATTGCACCAGCAGATAGAATCACCTCACCCTTTTCCTTCACCATAGCATGGTGGTAAGACCCCAATTCATCACGATAAACCACTCCTATTGCTGACTGTTTCGATCCACTAGTAGCTGTATCAGAAGCTACAAGAACCCTCTCCACACTCGCATGGACCGCAACTCTGATATTCGAAGATTTTGCATAGCTAAGCAGATCAGCCGCGCTGTGGCGGCGGCCAGAGCTGTCAAAGGTGGAGCCCCCAATCTTGGTACCCAATAAATGGTCCAAACTAAACCCATTATAAGGATCCACACCTGATTCCAACAACCCATCTCTTAAGGCCAATTGCCAGTTCTTCAGATCAGGATGAAACACAATGGCTCGTTCGACCCACTGGTAGGACTGGTTCACGACGCGTAGGTTCCAGGTGATGCCTAAACGACACAGAAATTCAACGTTAGGTGAGCGAACACTACAATAAAATCATAATACACAGAAGGCGATAAAAATTCTTTCAATGCAAAATGTAGAAACCTTGAGTTGCTAAAAATAACAATTGAAACAAAACCAGATAATACATAGAGGATTACAGAGGGAAAGCCTCAAGAACTCTCAATTACCTGAATTCTTGTAGAAATCTTGGTCGGCTCGGCTGTAGAAGCCGGCGTTGATGGCGCTGCTGCCACCAAGAACCCTCCCTCTGGCGTTGGGCACGCCGTCTTCCGATGTGAAGGCTTGAGCCGGCGAGGATACGGTGTCCACGTCGGTTAGAGTGGTAAGGAACCCTTCTTGTGTCATCGAGTCAGGGTAGTCGTAGGGAATCCCGCCTCTTTCGAGAACAAGAACTGAATAGAACTCTGACAGTGTGGCCGCCAGGGGGCAGCCGGCGGTGCCTCCGCCGACTATTACGAAGTCGTAGGAGTCTTCGGATGGCATCTGCGTGGCGTTGAGCACGAAATGGAGATAAGTTGGACCTGTAAGAGAGGCAAGAATCGAGTGAAGACAGATTTAGGGTTTAGAGAAATCAGAAACGGAAGAACAAGGAATGAAGAGAAGAATTGCGATCTGGAATAGGAAATTAGTGGTTACTTTGTTGGGGTTGTGCGGTGGCCATTGAAGTAACTGCGATTATCACCAAGAAAAGTACGAATTGAGAACGCCAGAAGTTGGATTTCGCCATTTTTTTCTGTGCTTCAAGATGGTTCGCAATGAGGATTTGAGAGAGAGAGAGAGAGAGAGAGAGAGAGAGAGAGAGAAGTGCAGGTAAGTTTTTGGTGGGAAAGGCAGTTGGATTATCGTTATTCGTTTACAGAGTGAACATATAAACGAACGGAGCCTTAACTGTGAACGCCGTTAAATTTTGGATCGGTTTTCTTGATTTGTTCACCGCCTCAACTCTAAAAAGATTTCTTTCATTTTTGAATATTTTTCTTTTGAATTCAATTATCTTGTTTTTTAAATAATAAAAAAAAACTGTCAATTCTCTTTCCTTTTTTTCTCTTTTTGGAAGTTTTTGAAACTTATTATTCAAATAAACTTATTAATTTAATTACTTAATTTCCTTCTTCTTTTTTTTTTTAAATCATCATTTTCATACTTTCCTTGAATAGCCAAAATCAGCTGATCTAATTTTCCTTTGCGTTTGAATCTGTTAGAACTATTATCCAAATTATGTCATTTGGCACTAGAATTTTCGAAACACGTACAATCATGAATTACAATAAGTAAAATTGAATAGAATATGAAAATAGTGAGAGTAGAAAAGGTATTGTCCGCGAGAATAGGAGGTGCACTTAAAATATTGTCTTAAACCTAGTATTCTTCCGTCATGAAGGTTCAGTCGGAGTGTAATAGTCCACATCCAAGTGCTCAATCACTAGCATCTTCGTCCACGTTCACAACCACTAGGAGAATTTGAACAAGATGCCGATTAAAAAAAAAAAAAAAAGGATTTAAACAAGTCAGAAACCAAATTGCCCAGCAGTATAAGAAAATGTTTAGACGTAAAATGCTCATATGAGATTCATGTATCTCTCTAAGTTGTCCCCTCTATTTTCTACACTTCTCACTTCTTTAGAGAATACCCCTATATGCATTAGATTTTTATCTCAATTATTTATAATGCTCCAATATTTAAACATAATGATGAGAATAAATCTTATTCATATTTGTAACAGACAATAAGTTTAATACACGAGGAAAAATCTGTCCGATTGGTATTCCTTCGTTCTTAGTCTAGAACGGGTATCACATGATTATTGTGAGAGTCAGGGTCGGCCCTGACATTTCGGGGGCTTAAGGCCAAATTTGAAAATGGAGGCACTTAAAAATGCTAGCAAAACTAAATATAAAGTCGATAAATCAACATTTCAAAACTACACATATGTATATTTGACATCGAAAAAACCCCAAGAAATACAATATAATACGGAGTAGTATAATCAAAAGCATCGCTCACCATCATCCCTTAAACATTACTCTTCTTGCAGTTTTAGCGGCAAAAATATTAATTAGGCCCTCACACTCAATCTATTCTGCCATCTCATTGTCAATGGATAGGATGGCTATTCCATATAACCTCTCTTCGTGATATGCAATTCTCTCGTTCCTTTTTGTTCTCTTTGCAATAAGAATCTCATATTGGGCCTATCAGCTCATGGCCATTAAGTGTAAATTGGTTGTTTGGGTTTTAAATAGGCCTCTATGCAATAAATAAAAATTTAGGCTTATATACTGGGTACTAAACAATATTAGGGGGCCTATTTTTGCATCATTTTTGGGTCCTAAGAAGCCAGCCTATTGGGCCTTAGCCTAAGGCCAACACTCACGAGGGTGTTCAAAAATTCTATTACAATCTTCTAAAATCATAACTGTACATAAAATAAAAAAGAAAAAATTTGAAGATACGATCTTCGTATTTCATCTTTATCATTAGGATGATATCACAAGATTTTTTGACGGAGCCCAGGATCCGATGGAAGATTTTCCAAGTCAGCAAGGCTTCTCTTTGACAAGTTTTTGGGGTTGCTCATCAAAAGTTTGAATAGGAATTGACTCTTTAACCGTTCTTGATTTTCTTATCACAAACTTGTCCATAATTCCAACTAACCAAACAAAAATTTCATGTTCGACTTTCGTACCGCTAGTGTTTTCTTGATTCTTTCCATTTTCGTTTTGTATTTACAGAGATGAGAGCCCAAAGAATAGAATAGACTTCAAATTCTAGATCCGTCCCCACGCCTTTCTCTTCCCAGGGTCGACACTCGCGAGGGTGTTCAAAAATTCTACTACAATCTTCTAAAATCATAACCGTACATAAAGAAAAAAAAAATGAAGATATGGTCTTCGTATTTCATCTTTATCATTAGGATGATATCACAAGATTTTTTTACGGAGCCCAGGATCCGATGGAAGATTTTCCAAGTCAACATGGCTTCTCTTTGACAAGTTTTCGGGGTTGTTCTCATCAAAAGTTTCAATAGGAATTGACTCTTGCACTATTCTTGATTTTTTTATCATAAACTTGTCCATGATTCCAACTAACTAATAAAAAATTTGATGTTCGACTTCAGCCGCTAGTGTTTTCTTGATTCTTTCCATTTTCGTTTTGTATTTACAGAAATGAAAGCCTAGAGAATAGAATAGACTTCAGATTCTAGATCCGTCCCTACCCTTTCTCTTTTTTGATAAATTACAGATCTTTTTTTTTCTTTTTAATTAATAACATATCAGTCTTTAGACTGTGGGTTGACTAACTTGGGGGTGTTCCATTAATTAGTTTTTTCCAAAAACTAATTAGTTTTTTTCAAAAACTAGTTTTTCTCAAAAACTAAGACTGGTCATTCTCTCACAATATATCACATAAAAATGTGTGAACACAAAAATCAAGGCAGTTTTAAAATAAAACTCTCTTAGCGGAACACTCCCTTTCTGAACCAAGATTTGAATGGGTTGGGCTAAAAAAAATTATGGGATAGGCTAAAATGTATCTATCAATCTATCATTGGGATTTGGTGTTCAAAAATTTTGGCTAGGGTGTTCAAAATGACAAAAAAAAAAAACTTTTTTAATGTATTTTTAAATTTTTTTTTAGGGTGTTTGGGTGACCACCGGCCGCTCCACATGGAGCCGCCTTTGCATTCCGGTTTGGATGGTTTGGATTGTAGAGAGATAAACAGAAGAGAGAATGGGAGAGTAAGTGTTTTGATCTGGACCGTCCAATATACTTTTGGATGGTTCGGATGCTGAGTTCGGACATCACGTGAGCTCAGCATGTACCGGCGTACAAAAAAAAATTCGTCTAGACCACATCAACGGAGTCTCTGTCTCTGTCTCTCCCTCGGAGATTTCATGCTAAACGTCAATTCCCGCATGAGAAAAAATCTGCCCGATTATGGTGGTGGTATGCCTTCGCTCTTAAGACTGATTCAGCTACCCATCTGCTGCATATATATCTCATCAACGGTAAATTTGAGCGTTTGAAGTCCAATTCCCTCTCAAAATTCAATCTTCAGGTGCTTTCCCATTCCTTATCCCTCTTTCTCTGTCCTTCTTAGCATCGTTGCAGACATATCGAATAATTTTTGCTATATTACTGAGGTTCTCTATTCAAAGTTGTATTACTTATCTTCTTTGTATTGTGGTCATTTCTGCTTCGTCGGTTATTAAGAGTTTCTCTTCACTTTGGGCTGGACCGGATTATCAAATTACCCAGGTGTTGATGATCAACATGATTTGCAAACTCGAAAATATTTTCAGCATATGAAACCCTTTAACTCAAATTGGTGGATACAGGTTTGACGAGTTGCAATAGTCATCTCCCAAAAAGAGTTCAGCTCGTGTCAATTGAAATTTGAAATTTTAATTGAGATAATGCAACACTTATCTAAACTGGTACCAAGTAGATTCGCAGTCATGATTTTGTTTTCTCGATTTCTGTAAGACTGGTATTAACCACAAACCTTAGGTATTATAGCGTTTTGCTATTCCTCTATGTATTGAAAACAAAACCAGATTACCTCGAAGAGCATCTTTCACCTTGTGAGCCTGTTTTGTTGTTTATTCTGCTCCTCTAAGGAAGTAGTTAACGATGACATTATATTCTCTTTTCTTTTCCTTGCGTATTTTATGTTCGGCACAAGTATTTTCATCTTTGTGTGTGTTTGTTTTTTGAGAAACCATCGTAGTGTTATTTAAAGGCTCATTTTTGGAATCAGAATTCAAACTTACATCGGTTGGCTGTTCCAGTGAACAGATTGTGGTGGTTTTAAATTTTTGCATCAGATTTTGCCCATCAAAATGGATCTCAATGATCTTAACAAGGTCTGGGAAATCAAGACTCTGAAGAAGATTCGAGAAAGTGAGGCAAGGGAAATTCTTCAGAATATTGCAAAACAGGTGCAACCTATAATGCGCAGACGAAAATGGAAAGTCAGGGTCCTTTCTGAATTCTGGTACTGATTGTTCTAATCTTCCCTTCGTTTCAATATTTTCCTCAATGACTTGTCAGTTTGCTTATCAACAATCTCATCTGCAGCCCTGGAAATCCCTCTCTTATGGGGCTGAACATAGGAGGGGGCTCAGAGGTTAAGCTCAGATTACGGAGGCCAAACAATGAGTTGGATTTCTTCCCTTACACTCAAATTCTTGATACCATGCTTCATGAGCTCTGCCACAATGAATATGGCCCTCACAATACTCAGTTCTACAACCTTTTGGATGAAATAAGAAAGGTTGTTGCCTTGTTGGCTATCTTATGTTCATACCTGAACAATTTCATTTATCATTGTTTTCGCTCTTATTCACTCCTCCTACCAATAGAAAGCCAAAGAGTAAATTACCTCTCTATTCAGCAGTCATTTGGAGAATCGAACATTTTAGGCATGAAGTAGTTACTTTCGGACATGATATCTATGTTCGTCTGGGGATCAACTGCTTTCCTCTCCCTTGAGATTTTGTTTAAGCTATTGGCATTGATACATACAGCCATGCGGTGCCTTCATGTTATTACTAATTTTACTTAGCAATTTCCCTAAAGACTGTTCTGTAAAATTAGAGAAGAGTTGATTCTAATCCTAACGAATATACCGGCTGGGGAAACAATGGAAGAAAGAGAAATGAATAAACAATTTCTAAACCTAATCTGCTTGCCATGCATGACAAAGCCTTTTAGGCTTTGAAATTATAGACCTAGGGCATTGTTCCATCTAGTGATGATACGTGTGTGTGTGTGTGTGTGTGTGTGTGTTTATTTATATATGCACCCCTTTCATTTTAGTCTTAGATCCAGGGTAACATTCTAGATCATGGACCTCAATGCAGCTTCTCAAGTTCCATAATGGCCATATTCATGGCTTTGAATTATTAAAGTTTCATAGAGGAAAGGTAATACAATTCTGCTGACTATTCCATATAATGGTTTTTTTTCAAGACTATCAGACATGCTGTCTTTGTGGTAACTATGGATGCAACGTTGACCTTGTGCTTTAAACCTCATTGTATACCCTCCCAATAGCTCCTATCAACAACATTTTATGTCATTGTTTTTGTTTCTTCCGCACTCCATTTCCCCTTTATTCTGTTTTGGTTGTAAGTTTTTTTAGGTTTTTAGCTACTTAACTCATTCTTTCTTTGGTCAATGGAACCAACTGCCTACTTTTCTACAGGAATGTGAGGAACTGATGGCTAAAGGGATTCCAGGCACTGGGCAAGGCTTTGATCTTCCTGGGAGACGTTTGGGTGGGTTTACCCGCCAACCACCTTTGCCATCATTACGACAGAATGCTCTTGCCGCTGCACAAAATAGAGCACAACGTGGAGCTTTGATGCCATCTGGGCCTAAACGTATAGGTGGTGATAGCAGCATTAAGTCCGCACTCAGCCCAATACAAGCTGCTGCTATGGCAGCGGAAAGGAGATTGCATGATGATATTTGGTGTGGATCTGAATCTTCTGGAAGTGAAGGGCCTTCTGAAAGGTCAAATGATGCAGCATTAGGGAAGGATGGATTTAATCGACCTTCACATGTTGGATCCGAGCATAGTCCAGAAACTACAGATGTTCGGTTCATGTGGCAATGCGATACGTGTACCTTGCTCAATCAAGTAAAGCCTTTATCCTTCCTTTCAGCTGTTTCTCCTTCTATGCCCTGTGCTACATTTTACATTATTCTTGGGAATTCTTGACATTCATTACGACCTGATGAATCTCATTACGTTATTGATGAGGGCATGAGGCTTTTCTTAAGAGCCTAATCGTTTTAATTTCTCTTTCTAGTACTACTGTGTTTGTGTTTCTTTGAAGTGTAGTACAATATGATAGTAGAAGATTTACTTAGAAATGACCAAATTTGGAGTATGTCTTTTATTAAAGCATCCAACTCAAAACTAATTGTCAATTAGTGGAGTGGCTGCTCAGGATCGTATACTAGTTTTGGAGGTTATAGTTAACCAATGTGGGACAAGCTCCTACACTCCCTGCACATCCGTTCCCTGTCCCACACGTGGAGGGATAAACAGGATCCGTAACATATGGATCAGCATGAACAAAGAAATAAAGTGCACTTAAGGCACAAACAATGGGGCAACCAATCGAGAGAGTCTTATCCAAAAGCCTCCTAAAACCTTGCTCTAGTGCCATTTTAAGGCATCCAACTCAAGACCATTGGCAATGAGTGAAACAGCCGCTCAGGATCATAAATTAATTTTGGAGGTCATAATTAACCAATGTGGAACAAACTCTAACATCTTTCATTGTTTTAATATGCTTGCCTCTATTCCCTATGTGCTCCCATCCTGAGATTTTTTGTTGCCTTCTGTATAATAATGCTTGATTTTTGTTAAGTGGAAAGGCCAAATCCAATTTGCTCTTACAGAAAGTTTTTGGAATAGAAAATAGTTATGACCATCCAATGACATTGATTCTTTTCTTCTTCTTCTTTTCTTAATCGGCAATGACAGATTCTTGCAATTCGAAACTACTTATGAACCATCCAAAATGTGTTAATCGTAAGATGCTTCTCCCAATTACGGACTTACGGTTAATAAATTCAAGGAGAAATACATCTGTTTATGTGTGCATATTTGTTTTTACTTTGTGAAAGCTATCTTCTCAGGAAAGTAGGAAACTAGTCTTTACCTAACATTCTAGTGGATATAGCATTCTTGTATTTGGTTTCTATTAATTTTCTTTAACCTCTGCTATTTCCATTATATATATATATATATATATATATATATATATATATATAGTTTGTTATTGGTAGTTTGTAACAAGAAGCGGATTTATTTGTTTTGAGCCTGTAGATTGCGCATTGATGGCAGGCATGTTACTTGATAAGAAAAATGCATGATTTTTGCGAATACCTTACCACTTAGAATTTAGAGCTGTTTCTGTGACCATTACATGAAGTAGTAAATCTCCTTTACTTAAAAACATACTGTCATGGGGAAATGATACGTATCACATACTACATAAGCGAACTAAATAATGATGCACTGCATCTATTCTCCATGAACTGCCAACACATCCTTCCACGTCATTCTTAGTATCACTGGTGGCCATCTCTCTCTCTGTTTGTGCATGTGTTGGATAGATGGTTCTCACCCCTTTTGATGTAATTGCAGCCATTGGCTCTGGTATGTGAAGCCTGTGGAACTCAAAAGCATGGTGGTCCTGGACCGAAGACCAAGGTCTGGTCTTGCAAATTCTGTACATTGAATAACAGTGTTGTGGTTGAGAGATGCATAGCTTGTGGAGAGTGGAGATACTCATATGGCCCGCCTGTCTCTGCCAGTGGACCCTCTCTTGGTACCTGAGATTGAAAGTGCTAAATGGCATTCGAATGAAAGAGCCAAAACAAATACCTGACTCTGAATGCTGCTCTGTTATGTAACTCTTTCAGACTTGTTCATATAGTCACATTCAGACACTTATACTGTCCAAATTGTACCTCTTTTGATCCAAAGAGTGACTGCTATTTGGTTTTTGAAAGCCTCTTTTTTTTGTATCTTGAAGTACTGATGATTATGTGGTGTGAAGCAAAATGATTTTAAGATGCTTAGAGGAACCTTTTCATTAAGTGCAAAATCCGTTAAGGAGTTTTGTCATGCGATTCATAGCCCGATAGAGACTGATGATCACCCCTTTGGTGTTATTATAGCCTTACGACTTCAAAAGAATTCCTTTTTGCTTCTCTCTTCGACTAGCAGCCTCCCTTCTTTCGTCGGCGTGGGTTCACATCCTAGCCCAAAGGTGTGGTCTTGAAGAGCAACTTCCCTGAGTTTACGCTCTCCTTGTAGCTATGTTCCTAACCCTTTCCCCAGATGGAAACCAACGATTAGTTACCATTGCTATAAACAAGCTCGTATTTCACCTTTCGTTTACCTAAGGTTAGGCTCCAAGACATCAGGGTAAGATTTTGGGTATTTTCAATATTCTTTGTTGACAATTTGTATCATTTCCATTATCAATTTCTTCTCTCATTACCGAGTACAATGCACTCTTTCAATAATTTTGGTTTCAACGAGACTTCTAATGTCCCGTTTTATTGAATCTCACTTTTTATTTATTAATAAAGTGAATTTTCACAATCGTATATCTAGTTGGCATTTACTCCCTCCGTTCCATTTTAATAGTCTAGTTCAGTCTCCAATGCAATTTTTAAATTATTAATGTGCTCTTGCAAGTGCACACACATCGAGTGTGCTCCCTTATGCACCCCCTACGTGCAGAAGGGTACATCTCACAAATGAGGCTGTTTTTGCCTTTTATAGCCATCTACCTCATCGAGGGACGCCTAAGATCATCTCCAATAGTACTCTAGTAAAAGCAATGTATTTTATGACAAATGTGTCGTCTAGTGTTTATCAATCAATTTAGGTTCGATTACACTTCCTTTGTGATTGCGAAGTTGAGAAGTACGATGGTACTGGTTTTGAAGTTTTGGCGAGCTGTTGGATGCTGAGAACAACGAATATGTGGGGCTTATGTAAGCATTTGAAAAGGCGATCAAGTAAGATGTTTCGACAGAATTATTTCTTTCCATGTTTTTTCAAAGCTTGGGGCGGGTGCTCTTATCTATTTGTGATCTGTAGCAAATAATTGAGTTCACGCGTAAAAAGGTTGACATGAGCATAACAGTCTCTAAACAAATTTTAAATTAGCAAATTTTGCACTGAATTAGCAAGGTTAAGATTTGTATATTCAAAGAGGGAATCATGACTTGACTGGGTAGGAGAGGTATTCACTATTCATGTCTATGTCAGGACAGGGCAGGGCAGGGCATGACTTGACTTAGTAATACAAGAGTAAATGGGTTGGGTTTAGGAAAGAAAATGACTTTAGACTCTTTCAAGGTAGTAATATTTTCTTTCTTTTTTCCCCATGGGAGGAGGCCTTTGCAGGTGACCTGACACAATTATTTATTGTTTCTTAGTTATCTGAATTACAAGTTACTACATCTCCGTTGTATATATGATCGTGAAAGTTGATGACTCTTAAAAACATATTTGAAACATATTTCATGGCTCGGATCGTTGAAATTTAATCCGAAAAGATGAAAATTCAGTGACTCCCGCACTTTAAGCTCCGGGATCCCCCACTAGAAGTGAGCTATATATATATAAAGTAGTTTCCAATGAAGGCTCCCTCACAAAAAAAGTACGGGAAAACAGTTGTGAGCCGTTGGATCCTATGCCCTTCACGAGATCCAACGGCTCACAACTGTTTTTCTGCACTTTTTTTTTTTGGTAAGGGTCTAAGGGAGCCCTCATAGGAAACTTCTTGATATCGCTCACGGTCAAGATAATCATTTTATTTGATATAAGCCCTTAAGGCTTTGTTCGGGGAGGGTTTTTAGTCTAATGAGTAGAGAGAGAGAGAAAAAAATTTTATTAGAGACCGTGCAGGATGGGTCTTGAGACCCAAACCGAACAAAGTGTAAATTGACACAAGAGCCCGAAGCAAACGGGAAAAAACGTTATATAAAAGCTGGTAAAGCATTCCCAATTCTCATAGATTAATTTGGAGCCCCACAAGTCACTGTTAGACCAATCTAGCCAACCAAATTAACAGAAAAAACACGAACAAGTATTGCGCATATGTCTAATTTTCTTAAAATTTTAGTTTGACGTAGGTATACATCTTTTTTTTTTTTTGCTACGTGCACATACTAGACATGACAGATTGGCGTTAATAATACGACATGCATGACCATCAATTATATACATATCGTCATCGTTGGCACCAATACCGGCTTAGACACATATCCTATGAACCCTAGGATTTAGGCCCCCCAAAAAATTAAAAATTTTAGGGCCCCCAATTTGTTATGACCCCTACATATATATACTAGGCTCAATACAATTTTTGTGTAGCCCATCCATACAAAAAATGGCCCAATTTGTCAATTGAGAAGGATATGGTGAATATGCTTGATTATGAAGACTTAATTAGTACGTTTGCCGCTAAAAGTGCGATACGACAAATATTCAAATGATAGATTTTGAAATATTGTAGCGGTTGTATATTTTTGGATAGCTATAGTTTTGCATTTGTAATGGTAAATCTTTTGTAATAGTTTTTATAAAGACTCTTTATTGGTCAATTTTTGTATGCAAAATATAGGGTGGGCCTCATTTAATTAGTTCGATTTAGGCCCCCGAAATGTATGAGCCGGCTCTGGTTGGCACTATATTCGATACTGTGAGTACATGTAATTCGCACGTGAAAATTGAAAAAATCACAATGGGAAATGTACATACAATAATTTTGAAAAGTTTGACCTTCAATTAACAAAACAAAGAGTTTGTTACTCCATAATCAAGCAATTTTTATTACTACAATATATTTACCTCTTTGCTGGCACTTTTGGTCAGAAATTGGCATGAGGGAAGCAAAGAGATAGTAGGTGTGGTGTGGTGTCAGGTGCGGGTGTGGATGTGGTGTGTGGTCTCGGTACTTCACATTCAGCTATAGTTGCAAGAGATACATGAAATTGCCAAAACAATTCTGTGGAGAAAGAATAAAAAAAAAAAAAATTCTTATCAAAGTTAAATGGATTTTCAAAGTTAAAATTGCTTAAATGGATTTTCAAAGTTAAATCGAGGGAAGCAAAGAGACAGTAGGTGTGGTGTGGAGAAAGAATCATTTTTTTCTTAAATGGATTTTCAAAGTTAAATTGTTTTTTTACTTTTATCTTTCCAAAAACCCAAAATTGCTTATCCAAAAAAAAAAAAAAAAAAATTTTCAATTGTGCTCAACTTTTTAAAACTCTTGCTCAAAAAAAAAAAAACTTTTTAAAACTCAATATTAGGACCCTAAATAAACTGGGTTGTAGTTTTGGGCCTAACTAAATTGGGTTGTAATTTGTACAATTCAACTAGTACTTAGAGGCCCAAAAAACGGGGTCCTTTGGAGAAGAAAGCCCTAGACTGCTCCATGTTGGGCCTTGCCCCAGGGCCGGCACTATGCCCTTGCCATGTGGACGTGTAGGTATAGGACCGTACATTTTACGTGGAGGGCAAAGCAAAACATATCATACTCCTAAGCAAAAATGGTTGGTTATTATGTGTCTATATTTTGCATTTTTAAGGGAAATTGATCGCCACTCTAGCATGAAGCAGCGATTGGCTCCGGCGGTTTTCTTTCTTTCCTTTTTCCTTTCTACTTTTATTTTCTGTTTTTTTAATTGCTGTTTTTTTCCTCTTTATTATAGAGTGGTTGTATTTGTTTGGATTGGTTAATTAATACATTTTCTCTCTTCTAGCTAAAAAAAAAAGGGGGGGGGGGGGGGGGGAAATTGGAAAAACAGTTGACTCTCTCTGGTCTACTTTTTCATGGAGCGGTTTCAAAACAGCTTGAACTGGGCCCGTCCAAATGGACTAGAGAATCCAACTCTATTACAGAAGAATAAAGAATTTGAAAAGTAGCTCAAATGATTTTTTAATTTTTTTTGGTTTTATTATGGATTTTGTAGTCCTTCAATATTGAATAAGTGCCCCTGGCTTTTTGCACTTCTTACTAGGGATGACGTAAAAACACACAAAATCGAACCAGAACCAACCGAAAAAAATTGTTTTGGTTTGGTTTTTTCAAGCTATTGGTCCTATTTTAGTTTTTGGATTTTGGAAAAAAAATTAAAACCGGTGTGCTTTTGAGTTTGATCACAAAGTAATCCAAATAAAATTGGTAATCCATTACCTAGTAAACTTACAACACCCATTTTTTATGACCCGAGTCTTTCTTTTTTAAAGATTTGGTGGATTTAAGATATACACATTGTCATGTATGGCCATCAATTATATACACATCGTCATTGTTGACACTGTATCCAATACTGTGAGTACATGTAATTTGCACGTGGAACAAGTATTTCTTAAATGGATTTTTAAAATTAAATTGTTTTTTACTTATATCTTTGAAAACACCCAAAATTGCTTAGCAAAAAAAAAAAAAAAAATACAATTGTGCTCAACTTTTTAAAACTTAATAGTAGGATCCTAAATAAATTGGGTTGTAGTTTTGGGCCTAACTAAATTGGGTTGTGGTTTGTACAACTCAAGTAGTACTTGGAGGCCCCCAAAACTGGGTCTTTTGGAGAAGGAAGTCCCAGACCGCTCCATGCTAGGCCTTGCCCCAGGACCGGCACTGTTCACTTGCCATGTGGAGGTGTGGGTATAGGACCATACATTTTACGTGATGGGCAAAGCAAAAAATATCGGAAGGGGGGATTGCTTTTAGCACTCCCTGGAGAGCGGCCCTGGTGTGCGGTACCAGGGCCATCGTATGTGTTTTCAACGGCTCCGATTTTACCTCAACAATGGACGGTTTAGATCAACAAAGTGCCGAGGTGAAATAGAAACATACAAAATCGAACCAACCGAAAAAAATAGTTTGGTTTGGTTTTTTCAAGCTATTGGTGGTCCTATTTAGTTTTTGGATTTTCAAAACAGTTAAAATCGGTTTGCTTTTGAGTTTGATCAAAAAAAGTAATCCAAACAAAATTGGTAATCCATACAACACCTAATTTTTATGACCCGAGTCTTATCTATTCATGTTTGCCCCATTGAGCTTTGTTATTGGATATGAACCGAAAAAATCGAGTAAACCAAAGCAAACCAAAACTGAAGTTGTTAATTGGCCCAGTTTCAGCTTTTGAAATATCGAAACCAAATAAACTAGTTTAATTCTAAAATGTGTAAGAAACAAAATCAAATTATTAGACCCAACTAAACTATAGTATATATCGAGTAAAAATTAGTAAACGTCGCGAGTTAATAAACTGGCATAGTAAAATTAGTACTCCACCGGTATCACCCGTACTTACAAACCAAAAAATGTTAGTATTTATGTAATTTGCGCACACATATGAACTATACACAGAGATAAATCATAGATGCCTTAAATATCCAAAAAAAAAAAAGAAAAGAACAATACTTAAAGGGTAACATGGTTAAAAATCATAATTTCTCTCTCAGATTATCCTTTTAAAAACTATCGGAGTATATATATGTTTACGTACATTTTGGAATTTAACATCCATGCTTCAAAGTCCATAATTTTATAGAAGTAGAGAACATTTTCGCAAACATAGTAATGATATATGACAACATGACATTTTTCATTGGTTATGGTACCACCACACGTTAATACCGTTACATGTTTACCTCGTTTTGTTTTGAACGGGATTCTTACCTCTTTTTGAGTCCTATAATTACACGACGATATTTTTCTTTCGACGGTTAGGCCATCTGGGCCAACTTTCTTCACCGATCCGTTCAGAGTCAGGCCATCCATCTTGAAACTAAACAATTTACTCAAGATTTTTGTCACATAACCAGACTCTTATATGGTACTAAATTTCGAACTCAGAATGTATAAATTTACATACAAACGCGTGTGAAAATATTAGTGGCTGTGTTCGTTTGGGGGTTTTCCCCCAGTTTTGCACTATTCCAGTTTTGATTACATCATCACTTTTTTCACTTTTCTCTCTATCTCTCTCCACTTATTACACCTGCTTACATTATCAAAACTAAACTAAACTAAACTAAAATGTCTAACCGAACAAGGCCAGTGGAATCTCGATTCGCTCCCCTCTTTTCCGATAGCAACCTCTCCCCCAACTCCCAAGTCCCACCACCTTCTCTCTCCTCCTCAATATCTAATAAACTATACATTAGTAATACCCCTCTCTCTCTCTCTCTCTCTCATTTCGTTTTCTCAGATCAGCACCCCTTCATTCCTTTCCTCCCTCCTCTTCCAAGAACCTTCTCTCTCTCTCTCTCTCTCTCTCTCTCTCTCTGCACACATGGAAGAAGACTGGTTCCATGGGATGCGATTGGTTGGAACTACAAAACCCATCACCAAACCCTCTGAAGTGACAGAAATTTAGACAATAAAGCCAAAAACGACTCCTGCTAATTGTAATAATTACACTTCTCCAATCCAACGAGGAGTATTAAAATCCCCCCGCCCCGCCCCGCCCCGCCCCCGCCCTACATACCAGCTTTATTTCTCAATTATTTGATTCCATATAATTCGTTTAATAAAAAATACTCCATATACCACCGCCCAGCCCAGCCCAGCTACTAAACTATGAGAGGAATCCAAACCCCACCACCACTACCCGCAGCAGCCGCCGCCGCAGCCAATCGCAACCAGCAACGTCGGCGGCGACCCGACCTTACCCTGCCCCTCCCCCAACGCGACACATCCCTCGCCGTCCCTCTACCCCTCCCTCCCAGCTCCGCTCCATCCTCATCCAACTCATCAACGCTGCTCCAGGTGAATTTCTCGGAGCTGGATCGGATCAACAGAATCGGGTCCGGGTCAGGCGGCACCGTCTACAAAGTCCTCCACCGCCCATCGGGCAAAGTCTTCGCCCTGAAAGTCATCTACGGCCACCACGAGGACTCCGTCCGCCGTCAGATCTGCCGTGAAATCGAGATCCTCCGCGACGTCGACAACCCAAACGTCGTCAAGTGCCACGACATGTTCGATCACTCGGGAGAAATCCAAGTCCTGCTCGAGTACATGGACGGTGGGTCCCTCGAAGGAACCCTAATCCACGACGAACCCTCCCTATCCGATTTCTCCCGTCAGATCCTCTCCGGCCTTTACTACCTCCACCGCCATAGAATCGTCCACAGAGACATCAAACCCTCCAACCTCCTCATAAACTCTCGTAGACAGGTGAAGATAGCCGATTTCGGGGTGTCTAAAATCCTATCCCAAACCATGGATCCGTGTAATTCATCCGTAGGTACGATTGCGTACATGAGTCCTGAAAGGATTAATACAGATTTGAACCACGGCGGGATGTACGATGGGTATGCTGGGGATATTTGGAGCTTAGGGGTAAGCATTTTGGAGTTTTATTTGGGGCGGTTTCCGTTTGCGGTCGGCCGGCAGGGGGATTGGGCCAGCCTTATGTGTGCGATCTGTTTGTCGCAGCCGCCTGAGGCTCCGCCGACGGCGTCAAGGGAGTTTAGGGAATTTATCGGGTGTTGTTTGCAGAGGGATCCGGCTAAGAGGTGGACGGCTGCGGAATTGTTGCGCCACCCTTTCATAACACAGAACACCGGAGGCGGTGGCGGAGGTGGAGTAGCAGCCAATAATCATACCAGTCAGGTTCATCAGCCTCACCAACTACTACCTGCACGTCGATATTTTTCTTCTTCCTGATGATTACTTTGTTGTTGTTTTCTTTTTTTTCTTTCTGGGTTTATTAAATTGTGTAATTTCATATGATGGGTGGGTGGGTGAGAAAGGTGTTTCGAGGTTTAGAGAAGAATTTGGGGAAATTAATTAATCTGTTGCATTGAGGTTCCAATCATCAATGAATCCATCTTTTCTAATCATAGTAATGTTTACCAGGAAAAAAGGGATAATTTTGGCCCAACTTTTTGCAGTTAAAACGTGTTTTTTTTTCCTCTTAAGAGGATGGAAATGGAATTTCCAGATTGGATTTTTGGCAACTGAATTTCCTTTTCCTGCTAGTTTTGGTTAATTTGCTATCCATTGATTATAACAGCACAGCTCATTAAAAGAATCCAATATACTATTCTCATTTGGTAGATTTAATAGATTGCCTTTGGAGGTATGATAAAATAAGATTGCTTTTGGAGGGTTAATGCATGAATCTGTCTGCCCTCCAGTTTCGCCTATTAGATACCGTATCTTGTCAATCGAGTGATGAATGGTAAATCTGTCGTTATCGCCATCATTCGTTTAATTAGCTACGGGGTTACTGTTTTGTTGTCTTATTGTTAGCTAGAACAGAGTTCTAATGGGTAAAGATATGGTTGGATTTGCAAAAGATTTTGTATCAAGATATGGAAGAAGCATTTTCCTTTTGATTTAGAATGTGTTGTTTCGGACATGCTATGCATGGGTTTAGTTGGACTATTATTGTTTCCCTATCTCTTGCCTGAGAGAAGCTATGACTTATCTAACTGGTAGGGTCCTGGGGTAGGAGCAAAGTTTCAGAAAACAGATGAATTTAATCCATCACTGCATTTTTTAAGTGAGCAATGCTCTTATCATTGTTTTCACCATTTTATGTCAGGATTGACGTTTTTTATTTATTAAATGGTCTTCTTTTAGTAATATTTTCTTACGTAGGGTTTGTTAACAACAGATTAATCACAGTAATTTATTTGAGACAGAGTGGTAGGAGAAGGTATGGTAGCAGGTACTTTTGACTTAAAAAAATTGTGGGGTTTCAGAGAGAGAGAGAGAGAGAGAGAGGATGGGAAGATGACAAACTGTAGAGAGATGCTAGATAGATTTAACCATGAAAAAGATGACCCCCAGGCCCAAACCACTGAATGCCGAAAAATAAGTTATAAACCACCGAGGTGGTTGCCGGGATGGCCGGGGTGTGTGGCACAAGTGTGTCCACTTACCTCCACGTCTGGAGTTCGAGTCCTGCGTGCCCCAACTACACCCTTTGGGTGGCCAGTTGGTGCAGGACATAGCTCTCCCTGTGCCGTGGAGGGCCCTCTGCCATCCTGTTCACACGGTGGTGCCTGTGGTGACGGCCTGTTCTCACGGACAGTAGCTATGGCTCGAACCGGACATTCCACAGGCGGGTCGGGAGCCCGTATGGTCACGCCCAAGGGAGTCTGCAACGCTGGTCGCCCCCTCCCACCCTTTTTCTGATCAAAAAAAAAAAAAAAAAAAGAATAATAAGTTATAGGGAATTCTCATCTGATTTGGAAATCATCTCCAATCAAGAGAAACACAACAAAAAAATTGTGGAAGTCCCACTGGTTCCGGGTCTGTGTCTGAGTAAAACGAGGCAACTGTCCAACATTAAGTTTTTGTGGGAGCCTGTGCTCTTGCATATGCTTTGGCGGCATCTTCAACTAGGACGGCCCATCGGTTGGTTTCCTCGTCTACATAATTGATCAAAATTTGATTCTTAAGAGTTAGGTGGTAAGAAAATATTTTTTTAGTAAATCCCATAGTCTGTTTTGTGACAGAACCAAGGAGGAAATTAGCCGAGTTGCACGTAAATTAGTCTAGACACTTTTGACCGTCGCAGCAAAAAGTAGTGAAGTCTTTCTCCATGTGACACGCCCTTCCGTGTAAATGCCGGTGGAATACATTCATAGTGTAAACACAAATGGAAGCGTTGACAAATTAATTACGTGATGGAAGAGGAGAGGATCCTCGAGGGGCAGAGAGTCAGAGGCAGCTCTCAATTATGGACATGACCGTCAGCTAGCTAGCTGTGATTCTAAATTTTGGATTGTAGCGTTAGGTTGGGGTTTTTTGGGGTCTTTTTAGTAGTATTTGTCAAAAGCAAAATTGGACTTGTTCAATTTCTTAGTGCCCGCATGCAAATACTCCTACTTATTAATTCATTGAGAGACGGAGACCCGGTAACGGTATTACTACGTGTTAAACGAGTCTCAACAGTGTGGAAAACCTCATCACTTCCAAAAATTAAAAAAAAATGTAATTAGTGTGAAAAACCTGATCACGGGGGCTTAACTGGAATTCGTTGGAGTCTTCCCTAATGATATGAAAAGGTCAGCAGCCCTGCTATTATTATACTAACACTCCACTACTACTTTTCACATCAGATGTTCTTGTAAAACCACCGCCCCCATTTGTTACTAACAAATCGTTTAACATCAATTACCAAGACAATAATATAGCACACAAATAAAGACTTTTGTTTTTCCCTGAAAAGAAAGAAACAAGAAAGACTATTTTTTCGCAGTAACACGAGGTGTCTGGTCCGAACCAGCTTGCATTCACTTCAAACTAACCCCTCCCATTGTATTTTCACTCTTACTGTAACCGGAATAAGAGAGCCATACGTGTAAGGAGAATCAAATCTAAGACCTTAAGAGGAGCAAACCTTGGTTACTTTGGTGGTGCCAATCATGTTTGTTCTGATTAGGGACGTAAAATGAAACGAGTTACTGCATGTACTCGATTTGTGCACATGTTCAGCTCATTAAAAGTTTGCTATATTTAAACGTGGAATACTTTTGATTAATGGGAAAATTTCAAAATGACCCTTGAACTTCACCCAAATGTCTCATAAGTGTATATACTTCACTTTATTTCAATTAAACACATACTCCGTATAGTTTACATACTCCTTAATTGCCATGGGTCTGAGACTCTGAGTCACCATCAAAGAATGCCACTTCATGAGGGAATAGTGCCACCTCAGCCATATCGGTTAGCAATTGGACGGAATATGACGTCAGGTGTAAAATGTAAAGGGTTTTTGTAAATTACTGGTGTTTAATTGAAGTATAAGTGCTTGTGAGACATTTTGGTGAAAGTTCATGGCGACTTTGAAATTTTTCCAATTCCCTTCGGATACTTCATATAAGGAAAATATGCTTGAAAAATTGCTTAGAGCAAGGTTCAACGATATACGAATCCGGAAAGGGGGAAAATGTCATTTGTTACCTACATACTGCAAATTATTATTTTAATTTTTTTTTTACTTTTCATACTTTACGAAATAGATCATTCTCTTCACATGCACACATCAATTAAAAAGTTCAAAAAACCAAAAAGATAGCTCAGTGGAACAGGCCAAACACAGACTAAATCAAATTTGTCGAATGCATTTAAGCCGTTCAAAACACAATCGGACGCGGTAAAACTATCCGCGGAGGAAGGTGTTTTCGAACTGTATTGACTATTGAGTGCTCGAATCTCCCTCTATCATACTTGCAACAAAGCTAACTGGGGAAAAAAAAAAAAGAGCAAGGGACAGGTAAAGCTGATTCACTTATTCCCTTTCACTTTCTGGGTCTCCACTTTTGTACGTACGGCACCCTTTGGTTCACTGTTCTTTTGGTATTTTCCAGAAGAGAATTCCCCTCCCCCTTTTTCCCCCCTTGCCAACAATGCCATTGCGTCTGTAACTGTGCATGAGAGAGAGAGAGAGTGCACGTCTATGGGTACCGGACCAAAAGCTATACTAGTAATGAAATGAGTAGATATGGTCGGATTTTGTATAGGATATGTATCCCCCATTATGCCAGAAATATCTTTGTCATGTTTCCTTTTTATGCAAAAAGTGAAAACAAAGTGTTGGATACTAACTTTGCACATATGAGCTCACAAAGGCTGTAATAATTCCGTGGGGAAATGCACCTCACTTACTACCCTTTTTTACATCAATTAGGTGAGACATGGAAGAGAAGTCACTTGGGTCTCTTTTATTTTGATGAAAGAATAAAAAAAAGAGTGATTAAAATGGATGATTAACGAATGAGTATAAGGTAAGATTTCCTTTTCTTGATTCTTCCACTGTGTTTTGAATTGATTAAGAGTAAACTCAATGATACACCCCTTTTCAAATTATAATTCCAAGTGTCACACGAGTACAATAAGAGAATTTTATCGTGACTCTGTAAGGAGCGCGAAACACGCTTAAAATAAGAGAATAATTCTCTCAATTTGCACTATTTTGCATTTTAAAACAAAAGGTTTACCCTTAGATCAAACACTTACAATTATCGAATCGAGCTGATTTTTTATCAGGTAATATGGATAATTATTTTAAAATTAATGAAAAACTCGTATTATTTGTGTAGGACTCAAGAGTGAGCCCCATAAACGTGATCTATACATATTGGGTGTGTTTGATATATAGTGGGTTTCGGTGGTGGGATAGGATTCCTAAGGAGGTCATGTATGGTTGGAATTTTATTGGGTGGATTATGACTTATGAGTCCCAAGGGATTGCCAATCCCCCAATTTGATTGGGACTAGCCAACCCATGGGGGAGGTGTTGCTAGTTGCTACCAATCCTGTCCCATGGGATTGAAGACGAGGAGACTTTTATGCTCTCTCTTTTTATGTCTATTCACACAATTATCCTTAGGTCTAGTTCTCCAATAGATTTTAGGCTTATTTACCTTTTTGGTCCCCAATGTATTAGCGAATGGCCAATTTGATCCCCAATGTATAAAGTTGTCCAATTTAATCCCCAATGTTTAAAATGTGTGTCGATTTAATCCCTAACCCTAACTCCGTCCACCTCGTCTGTCAAAATGAAGGGCACGTGGGTATTTTACCACTCCCCTCCCCAATTCATCTCCCCCAGGCCCCAGCCGCCTCCCCTCTGTCACCACTCCATACATCTCCCCATATCCACTGATCATCAAGCCAATTAATCACCACCATGGACAGAGAAAAAGGAAAAATGTAATTCTTAGGGCTCTTTGGCATCTACCTGGAGTCCTACAAGGCTACAAGATCATCCTCTCCTACAAAAGAGTCTTCTGCAAAATAATCTTAGCCCTAATCCTCCCCTTTTCCTTCATCTACCTCGCCCACATCGAGGTCTCCGAGTTCCTCCTCAACAAGATCATGCACACCGAGATCTAGATGCACCGCACCCGCCAATACTCGAGCCGATACGAGCGGCTCCGCCGTGCCTTCTGGCTTCTTCCTCGTCTTCTCCCTCCTCTCCACCTCCGCCGTGGTCTACTCCATGGCAAGCATCTACATTAAACTTTCTTGAAGCCAATCGGAGTCAATGGGGAGACCCAGCCCGGTGACAAGATCCGACAAACTAACCCGAGTTTAGTGCTCTTAGGAGAATCAGCGAAAGATTGGGTGGATTTCGATGATGCGGGTTCAGGTTAGCGAGGGGGTGGGGGTAAGAGGAGAGATAGAGGTTTTCGGGGCTGAGAGGCGGGACGGCGAAGGAGCAGCACCATGAGTGTGGTCGATGCGATGGTTCACGGCGCCGGGGTTTGTGATTGGTGGAAATCGGATAGCCCATTCCCTTACCGATGAGGAAATAAACGCCAAGGTTGTTTCTGTTGTTGGTGGAATTGAACAGGTTGATTACATTCTTGTTAGGAACCACATTATCACGAAATGACGTGAGAATGTTTCACATTGGATCACAAAAGATATGTTTGTTGATGTTATACCTTAACATTGTACTGCTTTCATTCTTCTCTCTTTAATTTTTGTGGGTTTTTGAGAGAGAGAGAGAGAGAGAGAGGTTAACCCATTCACAACTTTTTATTTTTTATATTTTTTGTTAACCCATTCACAGCTTTTTGTTTTTTATATATTTTTTTAATGTTTCATGAGGTAAAATACCATTGTGCCCTCCATTTTGACGGAGGAAGTGGACGGAGTTAGGGGTGGGGATTAAATCGACACACATTTTAAACATTGGGGATTAAATTGGACAACTTTATACATTGGAGACCAAATTGGCCATTCGCTAATACATTGGGGACCAAAAAGGTAAATAAGCCTAGATTTTATCAAAATCTGATAAAATCAAGCCCTTGTTTTATTCATTCGTGAAGAGAGTTGATAATATCTTAGATTTTTTAATGGATAAAATCAAGGGCTTGATTTTATCAACTCTCTTTACGAATGGATGAAATCAAGGGCTTGATTTTATTAAATTTTGAAAAAATCTAGATAAAATCTATTGGAGAACCACCCCTTAGCCTATATAGTAAATCTATTGCCCAAAACATCAAGCCCTTGATTTGCATGTCCGATCTGGGCCGCCCGTACTTGGCGATGGACTGCTCGGATCACCTCTTGTCCAAGCACATCTGAACCGTCCACTACCAAACAAATCCGAGCCGTCCATTGCCGAGCACGGACGGCCCAGATTGGGACAACACGAATGTTAGGGACAGCACCATCCCCCAATTGGACAGTTTTGAAGGATACTGTAAGTAAGATAAAGAGTTAAAAGACTCGGGTAACCAAAGACTTTGTTAAAGGTTGTACCAATATTGGAGAGATTACTCAGGGCACTGTAGTGTTGCTCTACTCTAATAGTGTGTGAGTATTCACACATTTGAAATTTCTTTTGTTCAAGAACGTGTTAATTTATTAGTATATCCTCAATGAAAAAGTTAAGTGAGGTTATGGTTTCAACACTCATCATATCAAGTGCCAACTCAAGTCTCCTTTATTTGCCTAATCAACTGGGCTCACGTATGAAAGTTTGGTTCACCCACTATTGTGATGGATGAAGCTATAGTCCAGTAGCATCAATTAGGTTTATTTTGACCTAAAAAGTTAAGTATATTTTTTGCTTTTTTGAGTTTCAAAAATTCATTTGTTTTTTGTTGATAAGTAACTTCTACAGCTCTTACAACATTTTAGGCTAAAATACGTCAAAAAAAACTTTTTGTTTTTCCCTCTAATAAGTCAAAAAGAAAAGGACATGCTTAACTTTTTTGGCCAAAAGAAGTCTTAAATATTGCATTGTTGAGTAGATCTTGTTTTAACTTGTTTTTGCATCTTATTTTTGAAGTTGGCTAATGATTCACAATTGTTTATTTGCATAGAATACACAATTGTGAATCATATATAAAAATTGGAATATATTAAAATTGTGTTTGAAATCGTCTTAAAAGATTTAAACCACTAAAACTATGAAAATGGAATTTTATTTTCCTCTATACAGATATCATCGAAATTGCACGAAGCATGGCTGTGTGGCACAACGTGGAGTGGGAGTTGGAATATAATAAAGAAAAATGATACACGTACAACAGGGTTTTCCAACAAAGTTCTCCAACATGCCAAAACGACGTCGTTTTGGCATGCTGACTTAAAAAAAAAAAAAAAAAAAAAAAAACCTCAAAATCAGATCTGGCTCTCTCGCCCTCCCCCATTTCCGACCAAAACCTCCCATTCCACCACCACTATCGCCGGCGACCCAGCTCCTCCACCCTCCCTCTCCACCTCCGGCAACCGCCGCCGCCTCCATTGTTAGCTATTACGTTAGAGAATTCGATCAAGACCCAGAAATCTAATCTTCTTAGGCTTGCTGGGATTCCAATCATGAGTCGATTGATGAACATCTTCTAGACATAGAAATGGCAACCACATGCACCAAAAGAGAAATAAGACCAATGAAATAGAAGCTACCTGAAATGAAGCCGAAATTTTTGCTGAATTCGGTGATCCGTACGTGGTCTCCTGTTATTTGCCCAATTAATTCAACAACTTCAACTTTAAAGAAAAAAACCCCTCAATAATCAACTTCTAGAATACATTTTGGTTTTTTCTGCTTCACCGATCCAAAAATAAGAAAGCAAAGCGAGACAGCAAGGAGAGGGAGAGAGAGAGACAGATTATGGGGGTGCCTCAAAGGCACGTTGGAGGCTGCAGGGTGTTCTTGGCGGCGGCGATGGAGGCGGCGGCGGTAGCCGGAGGTGGAGAGGGAGGGCGGAGGAGATGGGTCGCCGGCGGTGGTGGTGGTGGAATGGGAGGTTTTGGTCGGAAATGGGGGAGGGGGAGAGAGCCAGATCTGATTTTAAGGTGTTTTTTTTTTTTTTTTTTTTTTTTTTAAGTCAGCATGCCAAAACGACGTCGTTTTGGCATGTTGGAGAACTTTGTTGGAAAACCCTGTTGTACGTGTATCATTTTTCTATAATAAAACCCCTCTTTTTGTCATGACATCTCCACTTCACAAAATAGATAAGGCTCCACCTAATGGAAAATATAAAAATATTGTACTAATGGTACAGAGTGTAATTCACAAATTTTCATGATATATTTTTCTTTATCTGAAGGCACTCCATGTATATCGTTACTCCTACTGGGTAATCACCAGGTTTATACCATTGACAACCCTTATCGATTCGAATAATGATGGTGACACAAACTTTGTGCCACAATCAACCACAACCCCACTCATATGGGGTATGGGGCCCGCAAGTGGGGCCCATGTGGGACCCACACCCCATGTGAGTGGGGTTGTGGTTGGTTGTGGCACAAAGTTTGTGTCACAATCATTTTTGTATCGATTCGACGGAATCCATTCAAAAAAATTATCTTGCAAATTAAGTTTCACATAACGCTAGGAAAAAAGTATCATACGGATCATTCTGTTTTAGGGGAAGTAAGTTTGATGAATGATGAGAAAAACGTACCAGCAATTTCTAACAATCCAATTTAAACATTCAGGATTAATAACATCTCTCTTGATTTAGTTGTCTTTTTTTTTTTTGTAACAAAGTTGCAAGAGAAAGCTAAAGGTGAAACTTTAATTAAATGGAATACAAAAAATACAGTGACAATCATGTGAAATTTCATGATCAATTGGTAGTTAAATAAATCTATGAGTAGCCTCTGCAAATTAAATTGCATCAATAGATGAACAAAAGAAAGCATATCAATTTATTGCATGCTAATCCAAGGTAAACTGCTGACTTAATTACAATGGGTAAATTGAGCGACATCAATTTCTATCGCAATGTGCATCACCTTTTACACAAAATAGGTAGATGACACTAATTTTCTCCACACAATTTTATTGTCAATGTTAGTTGTTGTATTATCTTAAGATACAAGAGAATGGTCATGGTTGGAGTGGAGTCATCCGTCAACACATTGACAATTAATAATATTACATAAATAATCACCAAGAGTATAAGAGAGGTGGCAGACAAAATCATTCTACCTTCTTCTTTTCTACCGCCAAATCTACCCTTGTGTATCCTGAAAACAAAAATGAAAGGTACACCCAAGGAGTGTATGTATCGGCGTTCTCCTGAAAAATTATCTAAAAGGACAAACAGATAATCAAAATTAAAAAAATATGTAAACGGAAAAAACTATCCGTAAAAACCTTTAAAAACCGTTGGCATGTCTTAAACAGGAAATAATACAAAAAGTAAGGCAACTGATTTTTTTTTTTCTTTTTTTGATCTGCAGTAAGGCAACTGATTCGTAGGAGTAGATTAATTAAATACTCCCAAATCAATTCAAGTTATTATTAACTTCTAAACGCTACTTCGCGGAACCTTCCTTCCCTCCTACCATTTCTCTCTCTCTCTCTCTCTCTCTCTCTCTCTCTCTCTCTCTCACTACGATCTAATATCAAGTTTCCTTCTCTCGCTGTAACCATTCGCATATGCATTTGAGAACCTACAGGCGCTTTTGTATGCATATCAAGTTCAAGTGTACTGTATATATTAAGGGCACGGACTACTACTACAGGACGTGACTGAATCTTGGATAGTTGGATCAGTTTAAAACTGGAACCCGGCCCTTTCAAATCCAACGAATAATTCCAGGTTACTCTCTCTTGTTTTCTTCTTGTACAAAGAAATGGTTTCTGTGGATTCCTTTCTTGCTTCCTGTTAATAATATGTGTAATCAAATATATGTGTGAATTAATACATGAGTGTACGTACCTGTATGTGATCCGTCTTTCAGTTGGCTTTTGTTGGAACTATAAGTTTGCCTCCGTTGAAACCATGGAATCACGTGGAAAATCTCTATCTTCTTGTTCATCTTAGACTGTGGATGGCTGTGTATAACTCTAATAGTATACATGCTACTGGATTGGATTCGTGGGTGGCTGTCAAACAAGCTCTTAACGAGATAGTACACCTTCACCGATTCGTCATCACTACCGAGAGGTAACTCGTAAGATAACACTTCCGCTGCGTCAATTCTTTACAGTGGTATCAGAGCATGTTTAAGGTGTTCTCCTATTTTTTTTTCATATATATATATATGCTCGTGATTTTTGGTGCTGCAAAAATGTGTTTTGTTGATGGTTTGGGTTCGAAAAACGTGATTTTTTTGAAACATATCTTGGAATCGCTTCAATTTTTACACAACGTAGCCCATAACATGTAGATGAAATCTAGAAAGTTTCGTGTTGATCGGATCAACCATTTTTGAGAAAAATGAAACCCTAGTTTTTTTCCCTGAAACTTTGACAAGACTGCGTTTTTTTGTGTGTTGTGATTCAGCATGCAAGCTTTATATGTATGTGTAGCTATTTTCAATACCTTTCCAACAATTTATAATAAGCTTGTTTTGGAGTTGTGGTTGGAAAGTTATGAAAAACCCTACTTTTGGATCGTTTTTTGACAAAAATTTCCGTAAAGATGAAAAATACCGGAGGGCTCTGTTTGGCAGAGTGTTGATTCGAAAAGTTGTATTTTTTGATTGTTTCTGACTCATACGAACTCCGTTTTTTACTTGGTTTGATCCATTGGGCTCGAAATTCAATTTCCCATGTTTCTAAATTTTTTCTAGATCTTTTAGAAATAATTTGTATTCTTTAAGAATTTAATACAAATTGGAGGATGGCTTTTGGACACGTATGAGGTTCAATGGGATCCAAAATTTCTGTGTGACCTCCTGGATATATTACCTATTTAATGGTATAGTTGGGGTAAAAAAAAATTTCCAATACATGTCGATATTATTTTCCAATTTTGACCAGTTATTTATTCTTGTGCATTAGAATAAGTCCTGAATATTTGCAATAATTGGATGTGAGCAACTGAAATAGCATGCTTTAACTATTGGATTAGATTCATATCATTTGTGGCATGTTTGAATAATTTTGGCTTTGATTATTGATCAAATTATTCAAATTTCAGCTGATTAAATTGTTTAGTATATTAATTGTGTTATATACTGTTAGGAAATTTATTTCATGCATGTTATATGTCATATCTAGTGGGAGGTTGTTCAGTGGAGAAAATATTTATATATGTTTTTCCCGAAAACTTAAATATTGCGCATGAGTAAAGTAAATTTAATAATAAAATACGTATGTTAGGTTTTTGATCTTGCGACATGTATGTTATTACTAGTATTTAATTTAGATTTGTGCGGAAAAATAATTTTGTGTTGTATTATTTATTATCCCAAGTGCACTTTTTTTGATAAAGTTGAGAAATTGGGAAGCGACAATTATAATATTTTAGTGCTGTGAGATCCAGTTTCTCCTCAATGAGCTTGAGGTCTTTGAGACCCTTGGCCATGAGATGGTAGAGCAAGCATAGTGTGACTCACCATAGTATCTTCGTGATCTTGAGTTCTATGAAATATGGTAAAAGAAAGATCAGTGTGAGCAAATTAATATGATGCGCGGCATGCATAATAACTTGATATGTGAGTTTTGAGTGCTATGTGGGTGCTCATAAGCTGAGGATATTTATCAAATAGAAATACAACATCGACTTCTTGACTAAGATGGTCTCAGACATGGGATGCGATAATAAACTGAAATATGAGGCAATAATGGCTTAGCCTCAAGAGACAACTAAGCAAGATGGTTCATGCATCATAGTTGAGACTAGCCCTCGCAAGTCTAGATATCAGCCAAGGAGGCTATATGCGCCCTTAGGATAGGAGCTGTTGTAGCCCTGGTTTTTTTAAGTGCAAAAGAGGTAAGAAGAAGAGTGGCACTAAAAACCAGGCTAGAATGGCGTGTGCTTTAACTATAAAAAAATTGGTAAACTTTGGTCGTGAGTGCACTGAACCTAAGAAGGTACTCCCTATTTATTTTTTGCGTTGATTGTTTTGTTACTTGTCAAGGTTTAGTTGTTCATTCTCCTCATGTGTGAGTAGTAGACTAAGAGCAACCAACCACTTGGCGAGAAACAAAGTTAGATATGAGTATAGTATGCAAATGTTGGAAATGCAACATATGGACGCATCTTGATTCTTCATGATATACTTTATGTTTCACAAATTCGATGAAACTTGTTAGTAGTTACTAGCATGATGAGTCTAATTTTTCAACCTCTATTGAAGAGTAGCTTAGTGAGTATTAATGAGAAAATTTATTATGGTTTTGGATGGTTTTTGTGATACTTAATGTTATTAATCTCAGTTTTATTAATAATACTAGTGATTTTATTTGCTATAATACATCTTTTGGTGATGTTGATTCTCTTAGATGGCATCCAAGATAAGGTCACATTGGGCAAGAGGGTATTTTTGAGTCAACATGCCCCTGCCCATTTGTGACCATTGCCTTACAGGAAAGCCTTTAGAAAAACCACAAGGGCATCTGCTCTAGGTCAAGCTTATCCGTTAAAGACATTTGTGGCTCAATGAATGTAAGGATAAGGCATGGTGTATCTATTTCATCACATTAAGAGATGACTTCATGTGCTATGGTCACACCTATTTGTTTTCTCATTAGTTCAAAGCATTGGATTGCTTTAGAAGCTATAAGCACAAGTTTGAGAATCAATTAGGGAAGAGCTTTAAGGCTCTACGAACTAACCACAATTGCCAGTATCTATACGAGCAATACAAGGTGCTCTATGAAGAAAAAAGGACAGTTAGGTGATTAACAGTTCCTGGCACTTTGCAGTAAATTGGTGTGGCAGAGATGAAAATTTTGTATGTTGCTAGATTGGTTCGATCGATGATGGTGCAAGCTAATCTTCCCATTTCTGATTGGGGAGATGTGTTGTTAACTACGGCCTACGTCCTAAACTGCAGGCCTTCCAAATCATTACCTCCTACACTACATGAGTAATGGATCGACAAAAAATCTGATTTGAGTAATTTGCAGCCACGTGGGTTGGTTGCTTAAACACATAGTACCTTCTCATAAGTATGGAAAAGTAGGCTGTAAAGGCAAGAAGTGCCTATTTGAGCACTTTTGTGGGCTATGTATTTGTTAGTGAGCAACCTGATGAAAGTGTGGGTGAAATTGAGTTATGAAGTGTGGATTTCCCTCAAGGAGGATTTCTGGTCCTAGCAGAGGAGAGGTAGTAAAGATGTAAAGTTCTATGAGATGGAGGATCTAGTGGAAAGTGCACAAAGTCGTTTAGTCGAGAATGGAAAAGAAATTCTCCTTATCTCTTGGGGATAATGGGAGCGACTTGTTGTGGATACACCAAGAGTAAAAAAGGATGCTGAGAAAATCATTCTAGTGATTATATCCCTACCTACTTCTTTATCTGAAGGCACTCCATATATATTGTTAACTCCTACCGGGTAATCACCAGGTTTGTACCATTGACAACCCTTGTAAATTCAACGAAATCCGTTCAAAAAGATTATCTCTCAAAGTAAGCTTCACGTACTACCGGGAAAAAAAGTATCATGTGAGTAATTTTGATTTAGTGGAAGTATATTTGATGGGAAAAAAGTACTATCAATCTCTATCGTTACTTTCACTGGCGGAGCTACTTGGAGACAGTAGGGGTCAGTTGACCCCTATGAATTTCAACTTTCGGTAGGAATTCTACTTGTTTACATCAACAATTTGCTAATTGACCCCTATTTGAATTTTTTTATTTTACCCTAGCCTATGTTAGATATTTAGGTGTGGCGTGGAGGGCATTTGTTAACCATTCACAATTAACAAAAAACAAAAAAAAAATACTAAGATTATACTCCCTCCGTCCTCATTTATTTGTCCTTTTTGGGAGTTCGTGCTACTTTTTAATTGATTATATCTCGTAATTTATATTATTTTACATGATTTCGAAAACATTGTCTTATAAAACTAAGTGAGATCTATCAAACAAAATCCATATTGAATATAAAATTTATTACCGATTTAAATTATAGCTAGTTTTTTTATTCTGTTAGATTAGGACGAGAGACCAAAATTTGGGAACGGAGGGAGTACCTAACAAAGGAGGCAGAGAAAACCATTCTTGTGCATGCGTGGCAAGTGGCAAATACTAATATAAAAGGTCACAAACGATAATCAAAATTTAAAAATACGTAAAAGAAAAAAACTATCCTTCTAAAATCCTTGAAAAACCATTGGCATGGCTTAAACGGGAAAGGAGAAGGAAAGAATATAGAAAAGTAAAGAAAGGAAAACCCCCCCTCAAATCTAGCTATTTGTATGAGACATTCAACTTTGCTGGAGTAATTATTGGATTATTAATAGTACTAAATATCAATTCAAATTATTATTAACTTCTAAACACTGCTTCGCGGAACCTTCCTTCCCTCCTGCCATTTGCCGGCAACTTTACGCCTTCCTCTCTCTCTCTCTCTCGGAAAAGTAATTCACGAATCCAACTCTCTCTACCTCCGTCTCAGTATCAACAAGATCTCTCTCTCTCTCTCTACGATCCATCAATTTCACTCCTCTCGCTATAATCATTAGGATATTCATTTGAGTACCTGCAGGCGCTTTTTGTATGCATATCAACTCCAGGTGTACTGTATATATTAGGGGCACGGAATACTACAGGCGTGACTGAATCTTGGATCAGTTTATAACTGGAACCTCTCAAGTCGAACGGATAATTCCAGGTTACTCTCTCTTGTTTTCTTCCTGTATAAATATATGTGCGAATACGAATGTTTTCTGTGCATCCCATTCTTCTTTCCTGTTAATATTATGTGTAATTAAATATCTGTGCGAATACGTGAGTGTACCTGTATGTGATCCGTGTTTCAGTTGGCTTCCATTGGAACCGTGATTGTTCAATCTGCACTGGGAGTCAATTGGTGAATTTGATTCATAACTTGCCCTAGTTCACTCAATTTAGGTATTTGTTGTTAGTTTGTTCTTTTTAACGACTTAGTAATGTTTTTTAAGTTACCAATTGTCGAAAAACTTAAGCTGTTTGAAAATGGGCCAAATAACATGTAGTATCAAGCTATCCAACAATGTTAATTAGTTGTTGAATTGCTTGCGCACTTGCTCTCATTTTGCCTGCAGTTAATAGTAGATGATCACATTGACGTAAATGTGTACTTTCATGAGTGTAGTTGTGGGTAGATGGATGAGTGTAGTACCGAAGAAGATGGCATAAGTTTATTGAAACAGCTTTTGGAAATGGGTGCAATTGAGTTTTGTATCATTCTTTGCTTGTGCTACGATATCGGAATCTCTTCTGTCTCCTGGAGTGAAGATTTTCCTTCTTGAACTTGTTTCCTGGATATGTGTTTCCGATATTGAGCTACTTTTCAATCATGTAGCTTTCCATTCATAGTAATAGGTTATCCTGCTGGCTGCTAGAGTATAATTAACAGTGCTTCCATGGTTAGAAATGCTTTACGTATGTAGAAACTTATGTGCGTCCCCGCATAAAATTAAGTAATCATCAATTACATACCCAACCAATCTGGGATTGTAGTCCTTAACATCCCCTCCCGTGCACCAGTGCTTGTTGTAGATACCCGTCCGTTGCGGCACGAGTTCGCACACAAGATGGCCAATGGCGTTAATGTGATAGCGTCGATCGAGGTGCCCGTTGCAGCACACCTTGCTTGTTTAGAGTTGCCACTTGGTTTTAGGAACCAAGAGACCGAAAATTGAGATCCCATGTATGGGAGCCAAGGGTATGAAAAGGGAAAGGTGTTAGACACCCCTTTTTTCCCAACCAAGCGGCTGGCCTCTAATTGTTTGACATAAAATGTTTCTATTTATTCAATTGATATCGCAAATAATTGATTTTTAGCCATTAAACAGTGTGATAATATGGACAGAAAGTAAAAAAGGGGATTGGGGAAGGGAGCATGCAATGAATAAACTAAGAAAAACAAAGAAAACAAAATGTTCTGGAACATTCTGGAACAGAACCAACTGGTGGCCGACATTACTTCTGTTAGCCTAACTAGCGGCCGCCACTTAAGTTCTATTGGCCGTTACAGGCATATACAACAATCTGGCGGCCACCACAACGTGTGGCGGCAGCTACTCTTCTTTATACAAGTAGCAAAAATAATGGGGAAAAAAACAAAAGCTAAGAAGGGTTACCAAAAATGAGTAGCAAACAAGAGGGCTAGCCCGTTGGGGACTAAGAAGCACATGCACGGATACGGAATACGGACACAATAAGATAAGAATACGCAGACACGTTATTTCTTCAAAAATTAGGATACGGACACGTCAGGGACACGCTGAATATAATTTTTTTTTGTATTATAGAGGTATGTTATGAATTCGTATAAAAGACAAAAACTCTATTTCTATCAAATTTACGAACAATAATACAATGAAGATAGATTAACAGTCCACATATAAGTATACATGACCTATACATCGGTGGAATTTTCAACTCGTGGCCAGGTTTTAAAAATTAGATTTTGACCTTTTATGTGTCCTTAACATGTTCCAAGAGTTTTACCATCGTGTTCTAGAGTATCTACAATGTTTCGAAGTAAAATAAATATACTAAAGAAATCAGACAAGTATTTAAGCATGTCTTACACGTGTTTGGAGAGTATTGTGTCGTGTCCGCCACCGACACGTGTCGGATACAGATATGTGAGGCCTATAGACGTGTCCGTGCTTGTTAGGTTGGGGCTATTTGATCATCCCACCTTGATCCCTCAGTTGCTAGGTATGTAACTTCGCTTGGTTTCTGAGCCTTTATCAATAACAGGTGGAAAATCCGATGATCATTGCAGAACTCTTCTAGGTTTGAAGGGTTTTGGTACTTTCGGGGTGTTTTGATCGCTCCTGAATCTCTCTTTTCCGTGGAACTTGGAGTTGTGTGTTTTAGGGTTTGAAGCTACAACTTCGTGTGTGGAAAGGCAATGGAAGGGACGGTTGTATAGTGGAGATGAGAGGAAGAGATTGATTGAAAACCTAGAAAGGAACTGGTATTTATAGATTTTTAGAACTAGGGTTTGAGAGAAGGAAAGCAAATAAAATCTTTAAACTTGAATAAAATCTCATCAAGATCCTTTCTTGAAGTGGTGGGCAAGTAATAGAGCCAGCCCTAATGTGTTTCGATCAACCTAAACATGTTTCACATTCATCTGCCTTCTGGAATGTTTGCAGCACTGAAATGAGTGCAAGCCGCCACTCACACCAGCGGCCCCCACTTGTAGACAACACGAGGCCAAATTTTGCGGGCTCGCCCTTGGATACTACAGAACTCTGATTTACGCGTCGGTTGAACCGTTGGAAAGCTTGTTAAGTCTATTTTCTAATCCAAGTGGTTTGGATCCAAAATAATTTGTACATCAAAAGGTGACTATTTGACCCTCAAATGGTTGGAAGATGAATGATTTGAGTTAAACGCTCACATCTCCCTCATTTAACTTGGATTGAGACGTATTATATATAGGTATAGGTAAAGAGGGATTTGAAACTTGAAAGTACTAAAAGATGATGAAATTCAACCATAAAGTTTAGATAGTTTAGTTTATAAAAATTGGGTCAAAAGCAAACTAAATCGAAGATCATTGGTACCACTATGGCCAATACACGTTTCCACTTAGTCTAAGCGTCATCTGGCACTCACATACCTAGTTCTAAGGTGTTCCTTCATTCCTTAAGGTTCCACAAAATTCGTAGGACTTTCCACACTTCATCAAAGCATACGGAATAACGTTTCATCATCAGGATTCGCTTAAGGCGGGGGGCTTAAATATTTGCTAAGCCAAATTAAGGTGTCTACACTTGTGGTCTGTCACGGGTAGCCTCTTTTGGATTCTATCATCGTGCAGTCTTTTTCTAGGTCTGTTATTGTGGGGTTTGGGATTATGAATTTTAAAAAAATATGAAATCGAGTAGCATGGCTCTGGTATTATTAATAAACTTTATATCCAACCAAAAGCTTAAAGCTATTATTTAGAGAGGTTGACACATTATATTAAGTGATGACCTATTCGATTATATTCCTACATATTAAGTGATGACCTATTCGATTATATTCCTACATAGTTCTATACCCAAATCTCCCATCCAGAGTCAATTTTTTGTGTTGTTTCACTTTCCTTTTTTAATTTTGTGGTCACATCATATCAACTCTTCGACATTTTCACGTAACTTCAATACTCGAAAGTGGTGAATTGTAAGATTGCGGACATGCTTTGTGTAAAGTTTTTGAGCCAACATAATACTTGAAACTTGTGGGTATTGTGGTCAAGCAAGTAGTGTGTTTCCGTAGGATGCGATGGGGTGTATCTTAGTTTTGGCACATATATTGCTTCAAGTTGTGCTAAGCAATGGTGATTTCGAAGTGCTAGTTGAAGCACAGCTGTTGACTAATGAAATCATCAGGAAAGCTCTAGTAGAAACCATACAAATTATTTGAAGTCAGAAATTGGAAGTGGAGAGTGCTATTGTTGGAAGGACGGTGGTATCTTTGGCTTTTATGCGAAGATCGAGGAGAATAGATGGTCTCATTTACACACTCTGTACTCCAGTGAGACGGGATGGGCTTTCATTCCATGGGACTAAGCATGATGACTAAGCATGCGATTCTAGACGATGATATCTCATTTGGTTGACCTTTGGAAAGTTTGCCATTGTCCTTTCCCTGGTTGGGAAGAATTCATGTGTTTCGAGATGCATTTAGGTGTTTCAGACTTTCAGTGCTTGCAAAAGTTTGTTACCTTCCAAAACACATGCTTGTTCTTCCAGTTATTATTTTGAGATTTTGTTTATTATTTTCTGAAATAATTTTAATCTTAATATGGTGGTGTTAACGAATTCATCCTGTTTTGGATGCAGGTTCATGAGTTAGCATAGATGGAAGAAGAGTCATTAATATGGTGGTGTTAACGAATTCATTCTGGTTTGGATGCAGGGCGAGTTAGCATAGATGGAAGCAAAGTCTTAAATAGCTTCTGTGTTGGGCTTTCATTGTTGTATATGAGTGACACTTGGGTTGGTTAGTAAGATTATCAGTTTCTGCAGATGGTTGATCTAGAGGAGACGATAGACCTCGTATCTGAGGACGAGATCCCTTTGACCTCATCTCAAGCTATGAGTAAAGCCCACACTTTTGATTTTGAGGCATCTCATATCGGGTCACATGCAAAGCTTTCCAATTCATGGTTTTCTGAGCAGATGCGGATCAGAATTTTCAGGAGTATTTACATAGTCTTGGTTAAAGCAAAGATAAACGTTTTGCTTCCTTTTGGGCCCTTGGCGATATTACTGCACTATCTCACTGGAAAACATGTAAGAAGTGCAGACTTTTGCTGTCATTTTCTCATTCGCTTGAATCCCAAGGACATTGATAATGGAAAATAGGTGGTTGACTACCAGACTTCATGTTTTTCTTTTTTTCAATATGTTTAGTTTCCATTGAAATGTAAATTGAGGACCTCACAATAGTGCTTATAGTTTAATGAGAAGTGGAGTAATGTTAAAGCATCATCAATTACCGTTGCAAGTGGTGATTCATGATGCCTTCTGTCTTTTGATTTAGTGATTGTTATATTGCAGGGATGGGTCTTCTTCTTCAGCTTGTTGGGTATTACACCTTTGGCGGAGCGTCTGGGCTATGCAACTGAGTAAGTTTTGTTTGCTAAGTTCTACTATTTGTTTTTTGTTGCTTCTTTCCTTTAACATATAAGTATTCTTTTCACTTGCCACTTTGGTGCAGGCAGCTAGCATTCTATACAGGACCCACAGGTATATTTACTGCTGGTTGACCATGTGGAAAAAATACTGCTAAACCAGAATATTTGGGAACAGAAACTAGATTTCTTGATACTGGAATATATTGTGATGATCTGCATGAGTGAATAATGTGTAATGCCCAGTTGTCCTTCTAAACTCTATAAATTGACGGCTTGTTGCTTGTTCATGCTTTAGTTTGTCTTGGTTTGGAAGTAAAGAGTCACAAATTTGTCTTGGTGTATTTTAAAGCATGAGGATTGCATTGTTGCATCAGAGCTTATGAAGATGTTCTTGGAATCGATTGGGAGCAGGAAATACTTGTCATACAATTGACCATTTAAGAAAAGTTAGAAGGTCATTTATGCAGTCATCTGTTGTTACTACTTAAAGCTAAATAGTAAGTACATTATTGGCGACTTGTTGAGCAACTAAATAGTTCAGATATTGGGCACTGAATGATTTCTGATTGGTATTAGCAGACTCCCTTGCATGCATTCATACGTTCATGTCTATGAAATGGATTTCGCTAGGGCCCATTGCGTTCAACGTAGCCTTCTGCAAATCTGCGCTCTTGCCAGAATTGTTTTTGATTCATTTGTGTATACATGTTTCATGTGCTATGTTTACCCCACTGAAAGTATACTGTCAAATGAAATTTAAACTGCCAGAGCTAGATATCCTTCAAGTAACTTACAATTAATAGGATCTCATTTTTTAGTTTACTTGGGCCTGGTTCTGTAACGAGAAGACAGTTTTCTGTTGAATCTGCAGTTGGGGGTCTTCTAAATGCTACATTTGGAAATGCAACTGAAATGATTATTTCGATATATGCATTGAAGAATGGGATGATTAGGGTAGTTCAGCAATCATTACTTGGCTCCATCTTGTCGAATATGCTTCTAGTGTTGGGATGTGCCTTCTTCTCTGGGGGTGTCGTTCATCACCAGAGAGTGCAGCATTTCAATAAGGTAGATCATCGTCATTGTGCGTTCATTTTCCTGAAATGCTTTATTTAGGGAGTTTATTGAAATACCCATTATCTTGAATCTATTGAATCAGCATCGCAGCTGGCCGTGTATGCTTCTCGCCCCTAACAAATTAGAAAAACCAAATCAATAGAAGTTCAAGAAAAGGAAATCTGATCGCTATATTAATTTTTTAAAACAGGAAGCTGCCATGGTGAACTCAGGATTGTTGTTGATGGCTGTCATGTGCATACTGTTTCCAGCAGTACTTCATTTCACACATACAGAGGTGCATTTTGGGAAGTCAGAGTTATCTCTTTCTAGATTTAGCAGCTGTATAATGTTGGTGGCGTATGGCAGCTACCTTTTCTTTCAGCTTAGGAGTCAACGAAACATTGATGGTTTAGTGGATGACAGTCCTGCTGACGAGGCAAGTTCTTTTGACTCCGTATCATTAGTTATTCTGGCCCATGATTGGTCTAATGTGAAAAGTTAAGGTTGAATCATGATTCCTGCTTTACTTAGATATTCAGTTTTCTATTTCTAATGCACAAACACGTAACCCTTAAATCTCGCAAGGCACATAATCATGTTCTGCAAAAAGTTTGGTGGATTCGTTAATCATTCATTGTAGGACCTTGAAAGACACATCACCATCATATCTAGGGGACCACATCACAATGCTTTCTTTCTGAGTTGAATGTTCAGAAATGGAAGTGGTACATTATTACATTCACAGCATAGCAAATTATCTATGTATCTTTGTTAGTCATTCATGGCGTGTGTTGCAGGGAAGAAACATTAATACAGACGACGCTGACGATGAAGAAGCTCCTGATATTACTCAGTGGGAAGCAATTGCGTGGCTTGCCATTTTGACTTTGTGGGTGTCGTTATTGTCTGGATACCTTGTTGACGCTATTCAGGTAAGACCTACCATCGCTCATTTTCCTTGGTTTTGTGAAACTGGCAGCGCTTTGTCAGCTTATATGGATTTTGACCTTTACAAATGGGAAGAACTAAAAATCTTCCTAGTTTTATGATATCAAGGTTTTAATTACCATCGGAACATTCACTTATCAAAGTAAAAGAAAGAGGGGATGAAAAAGAATGCTACCTGAACCCGGGTTCTGAATCACAGTATCAGGAAACGTGTCCATAATAGTGATACAGCCATGTGTTGCCCCGATATCAGACAGTATGGGAAACTTGTTAATATCAGCACAAGAGGTCAAAAATCTCCTTAGCTATCTTTTGACATGATACTGCAATGGCCAATATTTAGAACCCTAACATGAAAAAGCTGCTTCATGTTGCACTGACATTTGACCAAAATCAATCTGATAGTCAAATTTGGTGGCATTCCTTTTGATATGTATTGTTAAGCTCTCTGTAAACTGATATGTACTTAAGGATTTTATTGATAATCAATTTACGTGTACTTTTTTAGGGGGCATCTGATTCATGGAAAATGCCTGTGGCTTTTATTAGTGTCATCCTGCTTCCAATTGTTGGAAATGCTGCAGAACATGCTAGTGCTATTATGTTTGCCATGAAAGACAAGCTTGTGAGTGCTTGAAAAACAAAAATCATTTCTTACTTGAGTTTATTCAGCTGATTTACCTGATTTGTTGTATAGGATATCACACTGGGAGTTGCAATTGGATCGTCTACACAGATATCAATGTTTGTCGTAAGGCCGTGATGCGAATTCCATTTTGACACCAATTGTTGACATCTGCAAGGGTTTTCTTATTCTTGTTGCCATTGCCAGTTATCTTTTTGGTGAAAGAAAATTAAGACAATTTGCATGTAGTTGGGGAACATTCCCCATTTTCCATGCTCAATTGTGCTAGATTTGGTTTTACATAACAAAGCTGAGCAATTGAAACTGCCTTTGTTTTCCGTAAACAGCTTAAGTTCATACGTGCTGCTTAGTGGCTTACGCATATTGTGCTCTGGATGAATGCAGATTCCCTTCTGTGTAGTTGTTGGTTGGTTGATGGGAAAGCCGATGGACTTGAATTTTCAACTCTTTGAGACGGCTACGCTCTTTATCACGGTTATAGTGGTGGCATTCATGCTGCAGGTTTGGTTATTTGTTTTTTGTCACGTATACATGATATATAATGTTTTGTACCTTTCTTCATAGAAACAAATCATGTATCCTCTTCCTTTGTAGTGCTTTTTTTACCACTGCACTTTGTTCATTTCCTGATTGTGGTAGGCTACATCATTTTCACTCCAGCAGCTTTTCACTCATATTCATAAGTTTTTTTAGCTGGGGTTGAGTACTTGATGGTATCACATGGACCCCGCCATTCTGTCGACCTGCTTGAGGTTGTGGGGGCAGGATATTGTTTGAGGCTTGATTTAGGAAACTATTTGATTGATTGTCTTTTTCCATTTTGGGAAGCTTGTGGTAAGCCTATGAATATTAGGCGTATCAACTTGGAAAGATATATGACATTCAGCTGTTATTACTGTTAGGGTTTCTTTGTTTCTTTTCTTTCGGTTGTTCACTTACATTCTGGCCATATAGAATCACCATGTCTTTTAGATAGCACATAGAATTGCACGTAGAATAGTAGTATATTATTTTGTGTTCCTGTTGCAGGAAGGAACGTCGAACTATTTCAAAGGATTGATGCTGATTCTAAGTTATCTCATTGTTGCCGCCAGCTTCTTTGTACATGTTGACCCGTCAACTGGTGCGTACAACTAAACTAATTTTTGTTACGTTAATTTGGCATGGATGGACATTGCTGTGTGCACTATTTACAATTTTGAATTAATGATTTAGTCCTTTAAAGTTTAATGTCCTTCCGGATCGAAGGCATCATACTCAGTACACGTGGGTGGGATGGGGGAGAGGTATGGGGCTTCTAGTATATGCGACTGTGTAACACCTCGTCCCACGTCCTAATCAATGGAATATTATTGATTATTGAAAACGAAGGAGATCATTTTTGGGGGGAAACTTAGAAGGTAGAAAGAGATTCTTCCTTTTACTAAGCAATAAACTCAGCTAAGTAGATTGTGAAAAGAAGTTTTTTCCTGATAGTCATTTGAAAGATATAAAGATACATCTTTGTTTCACCCCCGTGTTTTATCTCAAAATCTTATTGAATAACCATATGGGATAATGGGAGGAGGGAATCCATTTTAGTTTTAGGGGAACTACTATCATGCAAAGTTCTACTTTTCGGAAGAACTGAGAAGTTGCTTATATTTGCACAATACAATTCCACGCCCATTAACACAAGCTCTATTATTTTGTGATAAGCATGTTACCATCAGGCATTGAAGTGACTTTTAAGTAGCTTTCACTTGAATTTTGTGTTTGTGGCTACCATTTTTTTCATAAGTTATCGTGATCAGAGTAACGCAGGCTCTGCCGGAGCTGCTCGTTTGTGCCAATACACAACAGTATAGGTTGAGGGGCCCCATTTGGTGTGGGATATAGAAAGCCCCATTTGGTGTGGGATATAGAAAACGACATTTGCGGAATCTGTCATTCATACGTTCAGATTTCATGCAACTTTGTGCATTTGGTAACCTCTGATAATTTGACGAGATTTAAAATTAAAGATCGCTTATACGCTGGTTCACTCTTTCCAATATGGGATCTTGTGTTGATAAGGGGGTAGAGACCCTTTTCTCCCTTGATGTTTCGTTTCCAACTGGAGAAATATAGCTCGAGGGCTCAATATTCAAGTGGTCAACTGATATTTGTTGGTTTGTGCTTTGATGTAGATGATGTCTAAATCTTGATGGAGGTTGGCACCCAGTGACCCAGAATATGTTGTTTCAGCAGTGAATACATATGGAGGACTTGTAAATCTGAAGTCTTTTTGTTCCAAACAAACAAGTGGGGTTTTATTGTGTATCTTTGATCATGTGATCAGCAATTCCTATGTTCTCCCTGGCATTTATGAGGGCTGGAATTTGTGTTTTCAGCTTATTTTTGTTACAAAGCAGGTGGAATTGTGTCAAGTGTTATTTAATTCTTCTCAATCATTTTTAATGCAATAATTTCCCTATCAAATGACTCTCTACTCTCGACTCAAGAGTCTAGTGTTGCTTTGTTTATGTAAAGTCCTCTCTTTCTTCACTGGTTGAGGAGTTGAGCATCTACTGGAGTTTGACTGTGTTTGTGATTACGTTCTGAAAAATCTAGATAAAGATACCTAGTACACCATGACGTTATCATGACATGCAAGTGAGGTGGGTAAATCAGTCTCCGTTCTTAGGGCATTTCTAGTGCACTATCTAAAAGAGTTCCCTAAAGTGCCCTAACTAGTTATCTAAGAAAAACTCAAAAAATGATCTCTAGTGCACAAAAATTGATTCTCTAAAATTCTACCTAAAGTGCCTTAAGTGACTACCTAAATTTGGGGAGAGACTTAAGGAGAGAGATAGAAAGAGAGAAGGGAAGGAGGAGAGAGAATATTACCTAAATTTGGGGAGAGACTTAAGGAGAGAGATAGAAAGAGAGAGGGGAAGGAGGAGAGAGAAAGAGGAGAGAGAATAACTTTAAGGAGAGAGAGAGAGAGAGATAAGAGAGAAAGGAAAGATTTAAAGTTAATGAACATTTTTAGGGAGCCTTATTAAAGTGCATTTCTCTTTAGCTAGCTAACTAAGTTCTTAGCACACAAAATGGGGTCCCACATGTGCTTAAGTGTACACTTTAGCAAACATTTTTTAGATAGTGCACTAAAGATGCTCTTATGAGGTTTCTAAAGATATTGCGAGATTTGAGGGCCGATAAACGAGCTCTGATAAACAAGCTCGTAAGAGTGGCAGACACAAGATTCCTATTGCTAAGGGACCAATTTATATATATATATAAATTAACAACAAAATATTATCATTATATATAAATAACATAGTTTTGAGGGGATCTTTCTTCATAATTTGTACAAACAAAACTTAAAATATTGTAGAAAAATTGGGATAATTTGGGAGTGTGTGGGGTTCGGGCTCCCACTTGCACCCTCTTAGGTCCGCCCCTGCCCGCAGGTTGTTTAAATTTGGTTAGTAAACTTATGAGTTTGAAAAGCAAGTCAAACTTGGCCTCTTTGTAAGGCGAACTAACTTGAAACGACCTTTATCAAGCCAATCTTGACTTGGTTGAAATTTGCAACCATCATAAACATAGCGAGCTGAGTAATAAATTGTTCAAACTTGGTTTAGTTGGTTAACAAGCTTCAAAAGAATATTCAAGCTTGGTTTATTATGTAACTATAAGATCTCAAATGGTTTTTTAATGAGCGAACAAGAGTTAGAACTCAAATAATTTGGTTCATTTATTGGCCCCAAGTGTGATTGAATTTGAATCCGACAGGTGTCAAACACTTCATGAAAATGCTACGGACATAACATTTGGACACAACACTCACATACATTTGGGCACAACACTAACATGGGATGACTGGTGAGATCCAGATTAGAGTAGGGTCTTTCGATATTAAAAAAAAAGAATTCATGTTTCCCATGGAAAAAACAAAGTATGCAAATGTAAAATACTGAGTTACGAAAAGGCAAAAGGAAAAATACATCCTTTCCTTGCAATTATCGAAAGGAAACTGAAAACCCACAATTTTTATTTTCCAAGTACATTTTTTGCTTGACTTTGTTCAGCAGTTTTTTATGCCTTCTCTTAGCTCTCGAGTATAGCCTGAAACGTGATTGAAGAAGAGAGTAGACTTTTTGAAAGTGATCCAACAAGGATTTTATTATGGGTGGTGCAGGTCAAATGTTTTTTTAATCTTAAAATGCTAAAATAAAGAGCAACTTGGAGAATATATATTTCTCAAACACCTCTCTCTACTTTTACCTTTTTTTTTTCTTCTTATTTTTCTATCTCAAAGCTAGAAAGATGCGATGAAAAATGAGTACTTTGATCAAGTCTTTTCGTGATAAATTAAAACTTCTCCAAATCTGATAATTCTAGATGTAAAATTACATAAACTATAGAAAATTTGTACCATTTGTCAACCGTTGGAAAGGAGCATTGTGACTATATTGGTTATGTTCTGTCCCACTTAAAGACCTCATAGATAGGAATGTAATTATCAAATTGGTGTCACAAAAATTCTGCAAATTAATGCCCTAGCCCCTAGGTAATTATAATAGGCAAGTAGTAGGACCGGCTCATGAAAATTCTGTGGGCCAAAGACCAAATGGAAAATGGAACCAACAGATCAGGTTTAACTTAGAAGTCAATCCTCATTCTGCCAAGGGCTGGATTTATTCTTTAAGTCCCAATGGCTGGATTAATTATTATTATTATTTTGATAAGTTTCAATGGCTGGATTGTAATTTGCTATTATTTATGTGTCACATATTTATATGGGTCCCAATTAAAGGGTTAATATCGTATGATTGAGTCTAGGATGCATGCTACAGATTCAAAAGAATACATCCCGAGGCTTATGATTTGATCGGCAATTCATTTCTTGGGCTTGTTGAGTATGTCATGAACCCAATATTATTTATGTGTCACATATTTATATGGGTCCCAATTTAAGGGCTAATATCGTATAATTGGGTCTAGGATGCATGCTACAAGTTCAAAAGAGTACATCTCAAGGCTTATAATTTGATCCATAGTTCATTTCTTGGACTTGTTGAGTGTGTAATTTATGTACATAAGTCAAACTAATTAGATATTGGTAAGTGTATGATGTCATGATTATATCAGTTGTTCATTTTTTTCAAATCAATATGCTATAATCATGCGTGTCAAACATTGATCAATTTAGTTTTTCACTGTCAATCAAATCAGGTTCACGATATCTTTTTCATGATTATATCAGCTCTTCATTTTTTTCAAATCAATATGCTATAGTCATGCGTGTATCAGCTATTTGTTTGTCGTATTTGTTTGAGTTCTAGAAATGTTATGATAAGGTCTCTACCAGATAATTTCTTAGGGGCGGGGTGGCCGCGGCCCGGCTGGCCCCTCCATTTCGTATTTTGAAGTATATTTTACATACTTTCTTAGTAGATGTTTTTAAAAATATTATAAAATTAAAAAAATACTTCCTCCGTTCTTAAATAAGAGCCTCACTTTCTCTCTCTTGCCATTTTTCAAATAAAAAAATGAAGTACTTTCGTGTATCATTTTTCAAATTTTTTCGCACCAAATTAAAGTACTTGTCAAGTACTTTAATTTGGTGCAAAAAAATTTGAAAAATGATTTACGGAAGTAGTTTATTTTTTTATTTGAAAAATGACACGACTTTTTGTAGTGGAACATTATTTTGGAACGGAGGGAGTAATTAATAAGTAAGATCAATTTTTATTCGAGAACACTAAATTATAGTGAATGATGCCGTGCGACAATGATACTGTGTTCATCAAATGATATGATAGCAACAATTAATACTCGAGTTTAATTTTTCAATTTATCAAAACTGTCCTATAAAAACTCGAATGATTAGATTTAGTCTTGAAAAATACCACCAAACTAAATTTTTCTTTCATAGTTCGCCCCCTCCAATTTTGATTCCTATCTCTGCCACTGACTGTCACGATCATATGTTCTAATCTGTAACTTCTGGGACTCCGTTACGTGATTAAATAATGATAGGAAGTTACTAAAAGAAATCCAAGTGGGGAGATTAGTTTTAAGCAAATTCTGACTTTTGAATGGTAGTATATATTAGTATTAGAAGTACTGAGATAGCAGTTATATTCAATTTTTTTAAACCCCAAAACTTCTGCTCTTGGGTTTCTTTCTAATTTCAAAACAAAAACTATCTGGTTCTGGTATTACTGTATCGGGTCAACGAGGCCTAGATTAATGTTTCTCTAGATGCTAGATTTAGATCTAGAGAGAGAGAATAGTAGAAGTTGTTACAACATGTACATCAAACGCTTCATTCCACGAAATTAAGTCCACCTTAACAGATCCAGAAAAACGATCAAATTTATTTTCTCTCTTCAAATGCACAAGTTTGTTATCCCACAGACGTGCTGATTCTCGCGACTCGAGCCGTGCCGCAACATCAAAGGCAAATGGAGTGACACTAATAATAATCACAAGAAATCAATATACCTCTATTCTAGGAGTATTCCTTTAAGTTATGCTAGATTTGTGAGCTTACCAAACAAGCTTCAAATGCACAAGTTTGTTAGTCCCAGCATGGCTTGTCTTTGACCAAATCAAGGTAGATATTAGTCAAAGTGTGCATAAGCTGACCTGAACATTTTGACCGTCCGAAAAAAGAAAAAATTGAGAGAGAGACGCCACCTGCTAGGCTGTCCCCAAAAAGTAAACGCTTTTTTTTTTTGTTGAGAAATAAGACCCCCATCCTTTTGTGATGCTCTCCACGTCCCCATCAACCATTCTCATCCCCCACATCTCTCTCTCTCTCTCTCTCTCTCTCTCTCTAAATGGGCGGTATTCCAAAATTCTGCAGCACAAACTCGAATGAAAAAATGGAAAAAAGGCCCACATGATTGATTGGAGGACTGAGTATCTTTGCCATATTGTAATCAACAACGTACCCTCATCATCAATCTGTCTTCTCTCCTTTTGTTGTTATCTGTTGTGATGAAGATCAAACATACTAAGCACAACAGAAACACAACCACCATGCTCTTTCACACCAATCTCAAACATGTTCATCTCTTCTTACCAATTCTACTCATCTCTCTCTCAAGCTTTGCCAATCTCATCCACGCCGCGGCCTGTAACCAACTGGATCAAAATTCCCTTCTCTCCTTCTATTATAACATTTCCAGTCCTTCATCTCCTCTGAATTGGTCTACTGCAGTTGACTGCTGCTCCTGGGAAGGCATTGCTTGTGATACCAGTCATCGGGTCACCGGTCTTTCGTTACCCTTGAGAGGTCTCCGGGGAACACTTTCGCCCTCCCTCGGAAACCTCACCAGTCTCTCTCAACTCAATCTCTCGTATAATTCGCTCTCAGGTTCATTCCCAGATGGGTTTTTCTCATCATTCAATAGAATTCAGATCATAGACTTGAGCTTTAACCGGCTGCTCGGACCACTACCTGTATCTGATGAATTGCCCGCTTCCATCCAAACACTGAATTTGTCCAGTAACCAATTGGATGGGCCAATTGAGTCTTCATTTCTCCAGTCAGCTAGCAATTTGGCATCTTTAGATATAAGCAACAACAGTTTCAATGGCTCTATCCCTTCCTCTATTTGTGTCACTTCCCCATCTGTCACTCTCCTGGATTTCTCCTCCAATAACTTTGGTGGCCAGGTTCCCCAAGGATTCGGAAGGTGTTCTCAACTGGAGGTATTCCGGGCAGGTTTCAATAACCTCTACGGGCTGCTCCCAAGCGACATTTATAATCCCGGCCAACTGCAAGAAATCTCGTTACCTGCCAATAACAACCTCGTTGGACCCATCGATGATGCAGTCGTTAACCTAACCAGCCTCAGAGTCCTTGACCTCTATGGTAACCAATTGAACGGCACAATCCCGGAACATATCGGGAAGCTTGCCAGCTTGGAACAGCTGCAGCTTCACATCAACAACCTGACCGGATCTCTGCCCGCTTCGCTGATGAATTGCACCAACCTCATCATGCTGAACTTGAGGGTGAACGCCTTTGTGGGTGACCTCTCATCCCTTGATTTTACACAACTCACCCAACTTTCCATAATTGACCTTGGGAACAATAATTTCAATGGTAGTCTTCCGGTTAGCCTTTTCTCGTGCAAATCACTAACAGCTATTCGATTGGCCAGTACTCAGCTGAAGGGACAAATCCCACCCGAAGCAATCGCATTGCAATCACTGTCGTTCCTCTCCGTTTCTATTAATTACCTGACCAACATCACAGGAGCAATCCAGATTCTCATGGGTTGCAGGAACCTCAGCACTTTGATCGTCTCGAAGAATTTCTACAACGAAGCGATTCCAGAAGATGCAAACATATTGGATTCAGAAGGGTTTCAAAATCTCCAAGTTCTGGCTTTGGGTGGTTGCCTATTTACTGGCCAAGTTCCATCTTGGTTTGCTAAGCTGGTGAAGTTAGAGGTCTTGGATTTTTCTTACAATCAGATCACTGGTTCCATTCCAGGTTGGTTCGGGACTTTTCCGAATTTATTCTACCTAGACTTGTCTTTTAACCTTCTTGGAGGATATTTCCCTGAGGGACTCACCCAAATGCCTGGATTGGTATCAGAACAGGGCTCTGCCCAACTAAACCGGACTTATCTGGCGTTACCTGTCTTTGTTAGCCCAAACAATGTCTCTCTACTGCAATACAATCAGCTATCCTTTCTTCCACCAGCAATTTACTTGGGGAACAACAGCATAAGTGGAAGTATTCCCAATGAGATTGGACAATTGCAGGGTCTTCACGTGTTGGATCTCAGTAAGAACAACTTCTCCGGCAATATTCCGACACAAATATCTAATCTGACTAATTTGGAAACTCTTGACCTCGAAGAAAATCATCTCTCTGGAGAAATTCCACCGTCACTGGCGAGTCTCCATTTCTTGTCTTCGTTCAACGTCTCGTACAATAATCTCCAAGGACCAATACCAACAGGAGGTCAGTTTAATACTTTTCCTGAATCCAGCTTCGTAGGGAATCCATTATTGTGCGGTTCAGTTGGCAACCCTTGCTCCACTCAGCCCAATTTTATGCCCCCTTCTGCTCCGATGAGAAACCCCAAAAAGTATGTCATCCTTGGACTCGTTCTCGGTATCTGTTTTGGCATTGGCTTTACCATGACTATGCTAGCAGTATGGATTTTGTCCAAGAGAAGAATCCTTCCAAGACGTGACCCTGAACAAGACAATGAAGGAGCAATCTCGTTTAACTATAATTCTGAAATATCCAGCGAGTTCATTAAGGATCCCAGCATAGTAGTATTCTTTCCAAGCAATACTGACGAGATCAATAACCTGACAATATATGACATTCTGAAAGCCACTGACAATTTCAACCAAGCAAACATCATTGGCTGCGGGGGTTTTGGATTGGTCTACAAAGCAACTTTAGAGAACGGAACGAAGCTGGCTGTTAAGAAACTATCAGGAGATATGGGTCTGATGGAAAGGGAATTTAAAGCGGAGGTCGAAGCTCTATCAACAGCCCAACACAAGAATTTGGTTTCCCTTCAAGGATACTGTGTGCATGACGGCGTCCGAATACTTGTGTATTCATACATGGAGAACGGAAGTCTTGATTATTGGTTACACGAGAAGACTGACGGTGCAGCTCAGCTAGATTGGTCAACTCGGTTGAGGATTGCACAGGGAGCCAGCTGTGGGCTGGCTTACATGCACCTGATATGTGAACCACATATAGTACATCGGGACATCAAGTCCAGCAACATACTCCTAGACGATAAGTTTGAAGCACACGTTGCAGATTTTGGATTGTCGCGATTGATTCTTCCTTACGATACACACGTCACCACTGAGTTGGTAGGAACTCTGGGTTACATTCCTCCGGAGTATGGTCAGGCATGGAAAGCCACTTTGAGAGGGGACATGTACAGTTTCGGGGTAGTCATGCTTGAGCTTCTAACAGGAAAGAGACCCATAGAGGTATTCAAGCCGAAGATGTCGAGGGAATTGGTTGTGTGGGTAGAGCAAATGAGAAGTGAGGGAAAACAAGATGAAGTGTTTGATCCCCAACTGAGAGGCAGGGGGTTCGAAGAACAGATGCGGCAGGTTCTTGATGTGGCTAGCATGTGCGTCAATCAAAACCCTCTGAAGAGGCCGACTATTACAGAAGTGGTCAATTGGCTCCAGAATGTAGGGACTCGCGAACAGACACCAAAATGCTAAAAGCAAAGTAGTTCATAAGCATACTTTTATGAAATCTGGTTTAATTGTTACTGCCCATTCTATGCAATTACAGTTGTACATTTGGTTGTGGATCGCGGATGTGAGCATATTTTCCTTGCGAAATTTTATGTAATGATGTGTGATCGTGTATATATGGAAATTAAAGATGCAAACTTGTGACCCTCGATATGCAGGAAATTAAAGATGCTTAAGTGCCTGGTGCTAACACATTAACATCATCAAATTCTACATGAATCATGAGTTTGAGTTTCAAGCATCAATACCAATCTCTTATATGCCTAAATCTTGTTCTATAAAAGTCAACAGCCACCTGGATTGTGAGCATCCACCACGCAATCAAATCTGCTCCATGCCATTACTGAAGCATTTGAACATTCATCAACAACACATCACTGAATCGGGCTGGACTTTGATATGTAAACAATAAGTTAATAATGATATTATTAAATCTTTCTCCTGGAGTTTTCACCAATCATTCTTAATGAATCTATGGAGAAGTGTGATTTTGACCATCGTAGTCCAATGTGACATTATAAGGAGGAGCCAAAAGCAAACAACTATGAGACTTGCAATAATGAAATTTTCATCCCCTTAAATATTTCCAATTGCTTATTGTCAGTTTTAACTTTCACATTGTCATATGTTTGTATGCTTACAAGTAGGAATCAAAACAAGTTAACTATGGCACTACTTCTTTCCAGTCAGGTTACAACCACCAATTGTTATGCAGTAGTTAATGCACTATTCAAAAAGGGAAGGAACAAAAAAACAGCATTCAAGTTGAGTACCTTATAATAAATGAATTAGAAGAAGCGAGAAGTTACCCGACTTTCATGTGATAATGCCTTTCGTGATACTGATATCGAGTCTGCTCATCTAATAACCTTGACTTGCCAAAAATTAGTTCCTGTACCTGAGAATTCCAATGCACCTTTACATTTTCAAGAAAATTACATACTAAAAACAGAACATTCATAAGAGAGCTGAATAATATATGTAAGAACATCGGCAGTGGACAGTTATACTAAAGAATTGCAACAAAAAAAAAAGTTAACGGCAGGAACCCGCAAAAAGAATTCCTTGACAAGGGGAAGACTGTCGAAGACACTACCGGCTATAGAGGACTGATCACTGAGAAACTATTACATGTACGCCATAGCCCACATTAAACACAAGAACTTGCGAGAAGAATTTCCTGACAAAACACTTGTACTTTTATCTGCGGAATGTTCAGCGAATAAGTTTGAGAAACCAGATATGAGATATCAAGCTGAATGCAATATGATCTTAACATCTCACTGTGGCATTGTCACGAGCAGGTGGGGGACAAATGAAACTGGGATAAAATTCAAGAACGCACATTGTCAATGTTTGAAACTATCCCTTTAACAAAGCAGTAAAAAACTTCTAGACGATCACGGAGCAGGCAAAAGAAGGGGTTGGCGTGGCATTCATCAAAATTACCTTTGACGCGCTGGTTGCCTGAAAGAGGCCCCTTTAAATTCAGTTATGTAAAGGCTTGTTATAATTCAGTTTAATTCTGTTGAGTGTGATGTCTGTTTTGGCTAAAGCCACTTGGATTATTTTTTTTCTTTATTCAAACTTTTCTCGCATTTGTTATTTTCGCCTCAAATTTTCGTGGACTATAGATTTTTCTCAACCAAGAAAATTGAAAAAGAAAAAATTATGATCCATAACTTGAAAATTTTAAAATAATGACAAAAATCAACCAAAAAGTCAGATTTTTTGGCATTATTAAAAAAAAATGAATTTGGATCACAATTGTTTACTTTTCCAATTCGTATTGTTGAGAAGAACCAATAATCTATAAAAATTTGACGTAAAACTATGCAAGAAAAATTGAATAAAGACAAGAAACGAAAATTGGATTATTTAGTTTTATACTGGTTTATAAAGCACGTAAGCCAAGGGGAAATAAGAGGTAGAAGAAAAGATCAAAAATAAAGAAAATTCTTCGAGTTGCAAAGGGTGTCAAGATGAGTTTTGCAAACTAATTTCTTAGCACTATGAAAAATATATTAAAAAAAAGTGTAGTTTGTTGTACTAATTTGGTTTTAATTTTATGTAAGAATTTTTGTAAGGTAGTCCACAGATAAAATGACTTTATAATTTAACTACCACTCAATATAGTGTGTCGTGCAGGCCAAGTGAGAGAATATAAGAAATTATGTAATGTGGCCTACATGTCACTTTATATTTATTAATTGAAGTTATGAGTGATAATTAAATTGCCCATTTATTTGGTGTCTAATTGTGTAAATGTGTCTTATTATGAAAAGACATATCCTATGTGAAAGGGTGTGTCACAACTGAAATGGTGTACTTATTGAGAATTAATATACCAAGAGTCATATCCGTTAGGAAATGATCAAGAGATACACCCATTGAGAAAAGACACATTTTGGAGACAACTTTTCCTTGATGGTAGGAAATGTGTTGCCTATAAGTACCGCATGCATAGTGTCCCTGGCCTAACCCGAAAAAGAACAAGCCTGTATTTCATCAATAGAGTTGATTACGTGGGTAATAGGTTAGAAGATCTCTTTGTTTTGTTCGGCCACTTGAACAATAATGGTTAAAGGTACGAATTCAAGTTTTCGCTGCGCTCACAGGTATTAACAATTTCTTTCATTTTACACATAATTCTTTTTAAATGCAAATTAGGTGAGGGTTTTTTTTTCCCGGAAAAAGATAAAGATGGTATTTTATTATTAAGAAGAAAGACGGTCCAAGGACCGTAAATCACCAAGGGCAAGGTTCGTAAGCCAAAGAGGGACAGGACCCCCATAAGTTGCTTATGGTGAACTTTATTTTTTTGGTGCAACGGAAGTTCATAAAACTGAATTTATGGACTTGGTGCCATGTCAGAGCAAGTCTGCCAAATTGCATGTCAAAGTTAAAATTTGATATAAAAAGGGCAAAATCATCTACCTTTATATCAAATTAAAACCTAAACTTTAACAATTGCATACATTGTACTACATTTTTACAAAGAAAATCACTTTTTTTTTTTTTGGAATGAAATTTTTTTCCATTTGGGTGGGGTGCGTCAAGGTAAGGCAATAGTGTAGCACCAAGGCCACGCGTGAAGAACCTAGAAGCAAACTGTTGTGATGGACCCTCCATAAAATTAATTTAATGTCATTGTGAGCCAATGACACACAAATTAGATATTAAACTGATAAGCACATCACATTTGGGTTGTTAGTAGACTCGTCCAAAACAATTAATTGCCATTTTATTTATGAGAAGACACATAACAAATTTTTTTATAAAAACAAAAAAAAATGAGTATGAAAATTATTTCAGATGAAGAAGAATCTGAAAACTGTATAATATCTAGCCATATAATTAATTTTCGCAATCTCCTAATTTATATTTACACTCTTTCTTTAGTCTTTATTCTTGTAAAATTGCTCTATTGTCCTTCACTTGTACAGTTTTTGTATAAATAAAAGGATATTGTTGCAAATTTAAATAAATAAAAACAAAAAAAGTGTGAAAATCACACTCCTAAAATAATCTGCTTAATTTCTCTTAAAATACAAGTATTTCATATATTCACTATAAGTAATTAATGGGGTCAAAATCATCTAGACCCCATCATCTATCACTCATCCACACATACACTCCCTTATCTTTAAAACCTTTCAACTACACCCCCTTATCTTTCACACAATGCGAAATGCCAGGACGCATATTGGGAATGTATAGATATTTTATTCCACTGGCCATTCTCTTTCGATTTGTTTAACCGCTTGTGGTCTTTGTTTTTCGATTTCTTCCATAATTCTGGTCTCCGTTCGTATTATTTGATTTTTTTACTCATGATTGTATGGTGGTCCTCCTCTCCCACAATTGTATAATGGTCCCCCTCTCCCACAATTGTATAGTCGGTAAATGTGGTAAAAAAAAAAAAAGTCCTATTTGGATGGAAAATGAGAATTTCCGTTATAATTATTGACGGAAGGGTATTAATTGACACGGGTTAAAAGATGAGGAGGTGTGGTTGAAAGGTTTAAAGATAAGGAGGTGTATGTGTATATGAGTGATAGATGAAGGGTGAGGTGATTTTAACCCTTAGGCCTTGTTCTTGAATGGATTTTCTCTCATAAAATATAGTTTTGATAAAATTTAACATTCTCAACGGATTTTAGCAAAACTATATTTTATCAACACTTGATTTTATGACACAAAATCATTTACAAAACACCTTTATCAACCCTACATTCAATCCATTGGAAAAATAATGTCATTTTATCACATCTATAAACAAAACTATATTTTATCAAAATTAGATTTTATCTCATAAAATCCATTCAAGGACAAGGCCTTAATTAATGTAACAGTTAGGCCTAGTTTTCCAAAAAAATTTAGCAACCTAATTGCTAAAATCAACCAGATTTTAGCAAATGAGTTCACCAGGTGCTAAAATCATGGTATTTCAAATAAAAAAAATTAAGTGTTTCCGTGTATTATTTTTTGAATTTTTCACACCGAATTAAAGTACACGAGAAGTACTTTAATTTGGTGCGAAAAAAATTGAAAAACGAAACACAAAATCACTTCATTTTTTATTTCACAATCATAATTTTAGCACTTGGTAAACTCATTTGCTAAAATCCTGATTGATTTTAACAACTGAGTTGCTAATTTTTTTTGGAAAAACTAGGCTTAGAGCATCATTATCACACTTAACAAATTGCTTGAAAGTTAAATTTGATGAGTGAAATGTAACAAAATCCTTCAAAATCAGAGTTAACAAATCTTTTACAAATTTGTTAAATTTGTAGCTTTGCTACAGTAACACCCCATCTTTGTTAAGTTATTGTTCACTAACCTCTCTAAGTTTGGATAGAGAGTCTGATTTTGGAAATTTTGGATAAGTGACTTGCTAAATTTGTAAAACGTATTTTTGAAGTTAAATTTGGTAAAAAATTTGGTGCTCCCGATAAGAATGCCCTCAGTTTAGCTAGCTGACGACAACAAATAGTAGCATTATTTTAGTGAAATCGGAATGGAGAGTATAGGAAACTAGAAGCGTTTTGGGAACAAGAAACAAGTTGATGCGGCACGCAGGAGAGGAGGAGGATGTGGAATCTGACGGTGGTTCTGTGTCTAATATGGGCGGCGACCATTCTTTACGGCGAGATGTTCGCTTTCTGGGTCCCCTCTTCCTTGACTTGCTCTTGGCCTCATGATCTCCATCACCAATCCCCTTCTTCTTCGGTAACAATTGCCTATACATTCCCCTTCGCTGAACACTTGTTTTTTTTTTCCTCCTCTTTTTTAGCTGTAGTCCTGTTCTTGATGTGAGCTGGTACGACCATTTCCAAGATCTTCATAGGCTCTTTGTAGTTAGATAAGATCGAATCGGATTGTAAAATTGATTTCAAACTTGTGGGTCACTATTTAGTATACTGTTACAGTGCGCTCTCTCTCTCTCCCCAACGTTGACTTGGTTTGACATGTGGGTTTACGTTCGTGATTCAATTCTTTCTAGTGATTCGACCAAATTAAAGGACAGGTCTCCAGGCTATTATACTGTCGGACATGGATATGTTTTTCCTCTAACAACTTTATATAGAAATTTGGAAGCATAATTGGCTGGAAAGGGTGTTTTTGGAATCCAAGTTCCTTTCTTGAAGTTCATGAAAGCCTGTGACTAATATGTCCTACAGATGTGATGTTTGCCACAACCAATGGCGATTGGCCGGAGTTGTTCTTGTGGAAACATGTGGTCGCTGCATATGATTTACTTGGATCACTGTTTGTTAAAACTATACAGGTCACAAACTTAAATGTGCAAGTGCATTATGATCTCTTCTGACTGCCACTTTGCTGAATTATGTCTTTTGAGGGTCAAGCTGGCGAAGATCAGGGAGACAACATGAAGAGACTAGGTCCCGTTTTAGTAGACCGAGAGAGATTAGATTGACTAGAGGTCCCTATTTTACCAATGTTAAATGATCGAACAGTTGATTGTCTTGGCGTATATTTCCCAAAAGTATGGCACCTTACACCAATTTTTCTTCCGCTTCTGTGTTCCTATTATAGCATATCCCTAACTTTCCTCATCTTTTGCTCTTAAGAGACCACAGTTGATAGGCCTCCCCATAACACTCTATATCATGGGCCATGGTTTACATTTCTTTAGCTTAACTGAGTCCTAGCAAACCAGTAAATTAAAGCTGCTGCGAGCCCACAAATATGAAGTGAAAGGTGGAGTTGTCTTGAATTAGCATTGCGATAGATTGGACTTCATGCAAAAGTTCACATACTGTTCGAGGATCCCACGGTGCATAAGCATACAAAATTCTTGGCTAGGCAACCGGTGGAAGTTGTTCAAGCTGTAATAAATTATTAGACCCAGATTAATAATAAACTACGTCAAGGGTTGTGGTGCAAACATTTAATAAAACACTAGAATTACGAGGTAAACAAGATTGAGGAAAGCAACTGGAGTACTAGGTTTGGCACAAAACTTCTGGTCGATAAACTGGCATTGGCATACGATATAACTCACTTGTGAAGCAATAAGGAACTTTCTCTTGGATAGAAATTCAAACCTTTTGTTAGGTAGCATGTTAAAGGCTCTGCTGAGTAGTAGATTTTCTATAGAAGAAGAGTGGCAACAGTTAACTTTTGATGCAGAGTATTGCAAGCGATTACCCAAAGAAGTATAAAAATTTGAACTATATCATGCTCATTGTCTCTTTTTTTGGTCAGTCATTTGAGAGCATTTCACTTAAGGGACAATCCAAGGATTGTATCGCCCTCTATTCAAATCCTTTCCCTGGTGAATAGATTATAGCTACTGGAACTGCTAGTTCCCCTTTTACCTTCCACATGTCATTCTATGGACACAGGAACTCTTTCCTATCTACCAGTTGTCAAGCAACAGGCTGCAGTGATTATGGAGACATATTGAGCATATTCTATTCCTTGTAAAGACAGAAGAGAAACAATGTAACAATCTTATTGCATTAGAAAGCTTGAGAGATTATAAGACTAATGAAAGGGTTATATAGGCTAACTCTAATAACCCTAGCAAAACCCTAATAACATAAAAACAACTAAACTACCCTGAACATAAAAGATAAATAACAATTAACTAAAACCCTAAATTGTACTTCAACCCCCCTCCCAAACTCATGACCGAAGAGCATCATGAGTTTGCCAAGGAGATAACAACTGCAAATCAACTGCTGCAAATCAACTATTGCGAATAAACTACTGCAAAGGTGTTGAACGATGCAAAACTAGAACATACGAATAAGAAGAAGAACCGATGCTGAACAAATGCAAATAGGAGGAAGAACCGATGCCGAACATATTTCGGCTGCAGATTTTAGAGAACTACACCGGAGTACAAAAACTAATTGCCAATGTAGATTTCAAAGAAGACATACGGGAGAAGAGAGAGATATGCAATCTGGGGAGAAACAGATATATGCGATCTGGAGAGGCAGAGATATGTGATCTGTACTACTACTTAGGGTTTCGAATGGAGAGAGGGAGAGACATGCTATCTTGTTATGAGAGAGGGAGAGAGAGAGAGAGAGAGAGAGAGAGAGAGAGAGAGAGAGAGAGAGAGATGCGAAAACAGAGGTTAGATTAACTTATTCCGGCTCTGATACCATGTGACATTGCAAAAGAGAGAAGAGAAACAACGTAACAATCTTATTGCATTAGAAAGCTTGAGAGATTACAAGACTAATGAAAGGGTTATATAGGGCTGCTAACCCTAATAACCCTAGCAAAACCCCTAATAACATAAATAGGACCCGAGCATAAAAAATAAATAACAATTAACTAAAACCCTAACAATTTAACACTAATAATTTAACTGAAACCCTAACAATTAACTATATACTTCACAGATTGCATGTGTCAAACTTTAACAAGTTTCTGCTTGCTATTTCAGATAAGTGGAGCAGAATTTTCAAGTGATTACATGAAAGTTGCTGTTCTTGCTGATCCACAGGTTAATATTTAAATTATTTTTTCATGTGGTGTCCATTTTTCGGTCTTGTATAGATCCACAGAGTATCACTTCCAGGTTTGCCATATTGTGTAGGTCATGGACAGAACATCCCTTCACCTTGCTCCAAAATCATTGGCTTTGGAGATTGTACAATTCTATACGGACTTGTTCATGCGCAGAGCAATCTTAGAATCTGTGTTGCCTTTCCAACCTGATGTGATTTTGTTTCTGGGTGATTACTTGGATGGGGGACCTATCCTATCTGACGAAGAGTAAGATGTGTACCCTTTAATTCTTCTTGGAAATTGAATGTATTGGTAATGATTTGATCATGATTTTGTTTTGGTTGCTAGGTTTTTCTTTTTCATTTTCTGATATTCATGAAGTATCTGAAGACATAAGAAACGCTTTTAGTCTAGTTATTCCCCATACATACCAAGCACCTTGGAAAACTGTTTTTTGGGTGCTCGACATATGGTTACAAAACTGCAACACTCTTTATATGTTTATTTTTAAAGCTATCAGCGAACAGCTAAGTATGGGTACTTGCATTATTTCTTGATTGCTGGAGAATGTAGATTGGAATTTTATTCTTTCTGCACTGATGTTGGAGTCATTTTACTTCCAAAGTTTCATTATTTTGACCCACTTTTGATTTGTGCCTACTCAAATCGACTTTCTGCATTTTTTGTGACTGTTTTGGGGTGATGGATCTCATTTGTAGTTTTGTGGGCATTTCTATTGCCAGTTTTCCACTGTCAAGGCCATTGATATTTTTATAGATGGCAGGAATCTTTGAGCCGTTTTAAGCATATTTTCAACCTGAATATGCTTGAAAGAAGTGCAAAAACCCAAGTATATTACCTCCCTGGAAATCATGACATTGGCTATTCAGCTATTCACTCACGAATGCCAGAGGTACGTTTATTCATTTTTTTCATGACCCTTTTAGCAGGATATGTGGCCCTTGTTATTCCAAACTCCCTTTATTCCTTTCAGTAGTGTAAAACAACCTACAAGGCTTTCCACAAATTTCATGCCTCACCTGCAAGTTAAAAAGCCTCAATACGGATTGAACATTGACGCTGTTCCAAGTTGGCTCGATTCCCTTGCCTTGTGCTGCTGCATGTAATTGGGAGCATTCAATTGGAAAATGAATTTCATTTCTAGAGGGACTTCCTAGTTTCCCAAAAAAATTTATCAAAATTCAAAAAAGCTGAGATTTTACCAAATCTCTTTCTCATTTGATAAAATCAAGGGTTGATTTTAACTGGATTCATAGCCTACGCAGTACATTGCTCCTCCAGATGCACCCTTGTACACATACCAAATTGAAAATGAAGTGTGGCAAATTTGTACCTTCATTCCAAAGAAAGTATATAACAGCGTCTGTGGCTTGTACTGAGCTTGCCACAGTGCACTCTTAAACCAATCCTTATCCATCACTGTGCTCCTTAGCTCAGCTCAGCTTATTACGACAGCCCACCTAAGGGATATAATCCTAAACAATCCAAACTAGGCAATTAGTGCTGCTAATTTGAGGGTTTTTATTGATGCAAACAATCATATTCATGACAATTACATGGGATTTAGAATTCTTTATGCTCGGGGTCTACAAAGTCTTCTTTATATGACTAGAAATTCTAAAGGCTATTATTCAGCAGTGTGATATGAATTGCGTGCTGTATGTTTTATATTTCATTGTAAACAATACTTCTATGTACTTGACGTCTACTTCATCATTGATATGCAAGTTGGTCCAATCAATTGCCCTTGTGCCATAATTTCTTGCTGGTTTAATATTTTTACCTTTATACAGGTTATTAAACGCTATGAGAGAGAATTTGGTTCAAGGAACTACCAATTTAGTGTTGGAAAAGTGGATTTCATTGCGATTGATGCTCAAACTCTGGATGGTAAAGGAACCTTTGCCTGTTGACTTGCCATCGGTCACTTTATGCTACTTTCACTATAAATACACGAAGAAATTGATGAATTTGATAGCCGTAGGACCTTACGCTTTAACAATATGGTTACACAAGCTCGTTTCTAGTTAATGGTGTAGCTCGTAGCCTAAGTGGGAAAACTCTGGTGGAGGATAGGTTGAGTTTGTGCTCTCCATATCTTTGCCAATTAGTTGCTTTTTTGGCTTTCATCTTCTTCACTTGTAGAATATGTTATATCTGTGTATTATATGAAGCTTTACCATACATATCATAGGTGCCATAAATGAGATTGAAAACCCTCCTTACAAGATGGCCGTGCAGCACAAGCCCCTTTTCCGTGCATTTTTATGAACTAGGACATTAAAACAACTGGTCTTGTGCCTCTCCCAAATTAGTGTTTCTGTTGTTAGGGGGTTTTGGAGTCAGAGATTTGAGGAAATTCTTGAGAGGAGTGAACTGAACCAACTGGTAAGTAAATTTATTACCCACCCTCAACTTGTCTAAGTTGTCTATACTTCAAATTACTTCAAATTCGTGGGGCTTATATTAGGTCTCCAGACCTCAGCAGGGTATACCTTAGTGGGAATAACTCAGATTCTCTGTTTGTAGAAGGAGTTGATTGTATCAGAAGTTCAAATATGAGGGCATTTTTTCATGTGCAGGGCCTTCACAAGGGAACTTTACTGCTGCAACCTGGGATTTTGTAAAAAACATCGCAAAGGGTAACATCAAGTTCGCTTTGTGGCTTTTCATTCAGTGTTTCATTGATTTGGTACTGATGAATAAATCTTAAAAGGTCTTTTTGTATTTTTCAAGATGTTAGTTTGACTCCAAGGGTTCTACTGACTCATATCCCATTATATCGGCCGGATTGGACTTCCTGTGGCCCACACCGTTCGTCCCCAGTTATCAATCAGGTACAACTGGTGTTTTTACTTCCTGTGCTTGATTTTGGAGCTGTGATTCTTGGATTTTGCACCTTCGCTGAACCGCACTTCATATTTGTTTACTTATGGGCACTGTAGCATTCTCATTTTGGTGAGTTTTAGTGGGTTTTGAATTAACACGCACAAGGTCCTGAGACTGCTGTCAGTAGCTGAACTTGCAATTGCTGTTTCTTTTTCTTCAGTGGGTTTCCAGAGATGCTGAGACTGAAGAAATACTGTAACTTCTGGCCTCATCTTTTGCTTTCTGCCTTGTAGAATTACATTGTTTTACATGTTTTGGGTGATCACACACTCAGTTCGGTGATTTATTTACTGGTGCAGGTATCAAAATTATGTCACTCAAAAGTCGTCAAACTCCTTGTTGGAAATGGTCAAACCGGTAGGTTCACTCTGCGCTTCTTGATTCACGGCCATGAGAAAATCAAAAGCACGAGAGAGAGAGAGAGAGAGAGAGAGAGAGAGAGAGAGAGAAATGGGAGCTACTCTGTATGTGACCTAAGCTTTATTTTTCCAGGTACTCATTTTGTCTGGTCATGATCATGATCAATGTACAGTGAGCCACTCATCGAAGCATGGGCAAGTGGCAGAGGTAAGCACCTGAGTTCTGAGGATATGTTGGTTTTGCTCATGGTATGACATTTGCTTGGTAACTTTGTGCAGCATACCTTAGGGACCATAAGCTGGCAGCAGGGTAACCTGTATCCATCTTTCATGCTATTATCTGTCAGTAACCAAGCGTTGGATGATCTATCCAGCAAAGAGGATGCAATATTGACTCATCTGTGCTTTCTTCCTATGCAAACACACATCTACATATGGTAATTATGATGTTATAAGTCATGGCGGTTTCTCTAGTGTGCTCCTTTCTTTCTTTTTTCTATCTTTTTTGTTTGCTAGTTCTGAGCTATATTTGCTTGAAATGGCAGGTATATTTGCCAATTTGTTCTGACCCTTCTTGTGCTCCTCCTTTGGCCAACAAATGGCATAGGCTTCTCACATCATCTTGGTGGTATCGTTGGGTATATCAGAAGCCTAATTAGCTGTAGCATTTTCGGAGATGGTACGAAAGAGAAAAATGAAGATGAGAATTGTGAATATGAGATGATTTGGGATGCAGAAGGATCTATGCATCTTATCAAGAAAACTTCCAAGGCCCCTACTAAATTATCAAATGACAAGGGCGTGGTGGAGAGGTATGTTTCATTTGTTTAGGCCAATGTCTGGCAGTGAACAAAGTTTTAGACAATCTTTGTTTTCTTGTGCATGCCTCTACCACAGTGGCTGTGCATTTTCTTTGATTCTAAACATGGATTATCTTAGTGAATGAGGTGCTGATGATAGAACCAAGAATGAGAAAAGAAATACCTAACTAAAGCTAAGAATACATGTACTTCCATTGGAGGTAATGAATATTGTGCACATATTCGTGGTATGTGCAAATTAACAATGCTACACACACAGGGCCGGCCCTGGGGGTAGGCGCACTAGGCGGCCGCTTAGGGCCACTCAAATTTGGCCCAAAATTAGGTCCCCTAACTAGATATATAAATCCTCTAGATATGCAATAAATATTTGTTGCAGCGAGTTCACAACAGTTGAACCTCTTTGCCTAGCGGAAAGGCATTTCCTTCTTAGAATCTTAACCATCAGGTGAGCGGACCGAACCTTAATGGGCCTTCTTTGATACTTTTTTGAAACTCCTGCCATGCTATAAACCTTTTACTATTGATTTGAGGCTAAGGCTTTAGTTTTTTTTTTTTTTTAACATGCAAGAAGTTTTAGTTGTTAGTATTTTGTTAGTGGGACTTGAACCTTGATCTTGTGCATGGGATATAGGTGGAGCGCAAATTTGTTCACCCTTACCTAATCAGGGTGAACAAAACTCACTCTGATTGGTGGAAAAGGTGTGAGTCTACCAGAAAGTGATATCATGCTTACCAAAAAGTGATGAGGTCCACGATAAAATGATGTCACGCTTACCAAAAAGTGATGTGATTCTATGGACCACACCCTTTTTCCACCAATCAGAGTGAGAGTTTTGTTCACCCTCGTTAGGTGAGGGTGAACAAATTTGCACTCGATATAGGTGTCTTTCAACTTGTCGAACACTCCACTTGCCTGGGGCTTGAGTTGAGTGAACACATTTTGTAGACTTAATTACTAAATTTATAAAGTCAAGTCTTTGATACTAATTTTGAGCTGAATCAATTAATTGTGGATAAAGAAAATCATTTAATATAATATTATGCAATTTTATTCTGATCATAGTCAATATATATTGATCTGAAGAGTCATAGTCGAAATGTTGTGTGATTTTCATTTGTTTGAGTTGTTTCTTTACTTCTAGCAGGGGAAATGCTGTGATTCGTTCGGCAGCTAAAAAACAGATCTCACAAGAAACGGATGTCTCTGTCTCTGTGGATGTGAATGTACCACTTATTAGAACAAACAAGTCAAAGGCAAAAATGGTCATCCGGAGATTGGTACGAATAGTTCGGACACTTACAGTCGTGGCTGCAGTTAACGTCCCTCTATATATGATGTTGCTCTTCAAGGATTGGATTGACAAATGAAGTCACAACTGAGTGCATTTTGCTTTGCTTTTGCGTGAGTAGTGCTCTTAGATGGATTGGATATCAGGCCCATTCGAAGAATCCATGCCCGTTCATTCTTCGTCACTCCCCGTTGTTTTTTTTTTCCCCCATAGTTGAGGAAGGCCAATTTGAAGCTCCGTTGGAGTAGTTTGTTATGCGTCCTGAACAGGTTAAATTGTTTCGGTTAGTGTTGTAAGCTCAAGGTGAAGACATATGTAGCAGTATGTCGTATAAATTTTACAAAGGTCTAGTGTTATAAGCTGACATTGCCCTCTCTTGTGCACAATATATCAGGTTTCATGATTCAAGCCGAGTTCATAAAATTCTCTGGAGGACTTTATTGGGGTTTCATTGTAATGTGGATTCAAGTTCTCTGCTATGGAGCAGGCTCTGAATCAAAGAAAAATTTCTTCACATGTCAAACAACTAGGTGGGCTTCCAAATACTCCCTCCGTTCTTTTTTAAATGATCCATATGGGAATACGTGTAATTTCAAACCCGTAAAAAAATGCTCATTGAGTACTTTAATTTGGTGTAAAAAAAAATTTAAAAACGTTATACGTAAGGGACTCTTCTACCCGTACCGACCAAATAGTACTAACGGTGCCGGGGAGCCCGTTGTGCCCGTTGTGGGTCCCAAACGGTCGATCCGAGCCGTCCATTCACATTTTTAGAATGAAATGGGGTGATTTTGGATCGAGCACTTAGGAGCATCCGATTGAGGTGATTCCCACGTGGGCCCCCTTGGAATTCAATTCCGGAGTGAATGGACGGCTCGGATCGACCATTTGGGACCCACAGCGGGTTCCCCGGCGCCGTCTGTACGCCGTCGGTACCATGGACGTCGGTACCTCTCAATTTACCGATACGTAAGCTCATTTTTTAAACGTCCGCAAAAATACATGTTTCCCAAGTTGATCACTTAAAAAGGGACGGAGGGAGTGTGTGATAAGTCAAGGGTTCGAACATTAAGGACTAGGTCAATAGTTCCATATTCCATTTCTCACTTTCTTAATTAGGGTCTGTCATGGTCATGGTCATGGTTTAGGTCTTGTAACTTTCCCGGTGTATGTGAGGTCAGAGCATCTCCAGTCCTTACTCAAATTTGAGTAAAATTTGAGAAAAAGCTTAGTTTGGTGTGAGCATCTCCAGCCCTTTACTTTGATTTTAAACCCTAACAACTATACACTGCCAATCACCACAGCAAGCCCTCTCTCTCTCTCTCTCTCTCTCTCTCTCTCTCTCTCTCTCTCTGTGCGCGCACACGCGCTACCCTCGTCGGAGTTATGAAGACGATGAAAACTTCCCGGCGATGAACGAAACTACAAAGTAGCCATTAGAAATTTGGTATTCGGTTTGAGTCTCCCTTAATTTAGTGAAAAGAAATTTGGTATTCAGTTTGAGTCTCCCTTAATTTAGTGAAAAGATTGAGTAAAACTGAGTTTAAGTAAAGGAGTGGAGCTGCAATTTGAGGGTTTTTAACTCCCAACTTGAATCTGATTTTAAATTGAGCAATGCTAGGTCCCCCAAAAATGTCCCCGAAAGTGAAATTAGTGGTTCACACTTCAGATTCAGTTGGATGTTAATTTGAATCACCGATTTTACTTTCGGAGATATTTTTCGGAACACTTAGCATTTTCCTTTCGGGGTACTTAGCATTTTTCTTTCAAATTTGGGTAAGAGCCGGTGATGCTATAATCTAAGGAGATTTTTTTTTCCCGTCAGCCCATTCTCTTCTCTAATATATTCACCACTCCTTCCTTTTTTCTTGATAAAAATCGTTTACTAAAAGGTATTGAATAGAGATCATTTGAATCCACGTAACTTGGTGACATAGAAACATGATATATAGCATTCCTCAATGAATAATTACACAATCCTCACATTAATAAGCCAAAAATGAGACAACATAACATTTTATTCCAACAATTGAACAACAGAATACCAACATAACAGAATAACAACTGAATATTTCAACATTTCCAGGGTCTCTTGGGACTAGACCACAAGAAAGTAATTTCTTGTGAATTTTTTAGTCTCGGCATGGATGACCTGCCTTTGACCGATCTGGGAAAAGGTTTTGTCGAGGTGCGCGTAAGCTGGCCTGGACACCTGATTGTCATAAAACAAATAGAGAGAATATTAGAACACTTGGACAACTTAACACTTAACAGTACTTCTTGCAGAGCTCCCCTGCACATTCTTATTCTGGATCTTATTCATCATTACTTCCATGGATCCCTCCCTCCCATGTATTGAACTATTATCCATATATATTGAACCATAACATGTCCTTCATTATATGCTTGGAAGAAGGTGCATGGAACTACAAAGACAGGAGAGCCCCTTATTGTCAAACCCTTGTGCTACTAGTACATGATATTCTTGAAATGCCACGAGTCATCTTCAGATAAGCAATGGTAGAAGATGAGTTAAACCCGCATGTCAGCTTCGCCGGAGTTCATCCGTGGCGGCCAGTCGGTTAAAAAGTGGCGGAATGCTGCCGGAAACCTCTCGCCTGTGCTCATAAACCCAAATGGTCTGTCACCATTTAGGTCAAAAACGGGGGAGGGCACGTAAGGAGGGAGGAAACAGGGACAACAAAATACAGCCCATGAACCAAACCCGAACCGCCTAGACGACAAAACCGACAAGAAGGAAAAGAAGAGGGAGGAGATCGTGTTTCCCTCACAAAACACATCTAGCTCGCGAATCTTAACTTAAAGGCTTCTCGCTTGTAGAAAAATTTAACTGGTCTTCCCGAAACATGGATCACGTTGGTAGTGCGTCCGGTCAATAGGGAAAAAAAAAATCACGTGCCAACTATTGATAGGACACTCACCAACGTGCTGTTTCAGGAAAACTAGATGATTTTTCCATTTTGAGAGGCAAGTGTAAGATTTGGTTGCATGATGAGTTGTTGGTTTAGAAGGAGTGATAGTTGTGGTAATTATATAGTAGATGGGATAAAAAGATAAAAAGAGAAAAATTAAAAAAAAAAGGGTTTAATGGGATGTGGGTGGTGCGCGGTGGTTTAATCATCTCCTTGAATGTACCAGCAGAGAAGGATGGTGGCGCAGCGGCGGAGGATGTAGATTCGGGCTCTTTGCTCCTTAACCAAGGAAGCAACCTTCCTTGTGACTCCATTTCCCTTTCTCTTGGAAGAGGTTTTGAACTGTGACTTTTGCTCAGCCATTTATGGTGGTTGGTTAATGAAGAAGAAATAGTGAAAGAGCTTTTGAGAGAAAATGGAAAGAGTTTGAGAGATGGTAGATGATAGGGGAAAAAAGGGAGAAAAAAGCCCAAATTTTGGAGCTAGACCCTGAGGAGGGTAGGGTAGAGGGAGTCATGTATTTATATCCAAAATCAACAAGGGTTGACTAGATTTTTTAGAGGGTGGAAGAGAAAATTATCCGGTGTTGCGGGATCATTAGTCCTTAGGCTTTACATCTATACATTTATGTAGAGTCTGTCATCAAGTGATATAATCAGAGATGGGCATATTACAAAATTTTCAGAAAAACTTAATTTTCAAAGGATTCAAGCTAAGTTTCCACTATGATATTTTCAGTGGTATTTTTTATATTCTCTCGCACCTAAGTCATTCTCTTCACATATATCAATTGATTTCATATTTACCAGAAATAACACACTTTTGACTACAGTGGGAAGACGATATTTTTAGTAAAAACTTAGCCTCAGTATCCACTATCCAACGGCTTAATTTTTATGCTCAACCTGGCGAAAAAGCCACTTGTGGACCGGTGTTGCGGACCAGGGGATAACTTCTCAAAGGAGGGGGAGTGAACATGGTCTGGTTCGAAAACTGAGGTAATTTGCATGGAAAGGTGTAGCAAGCTCAGCAATTGTTTTTGTGACAAGGAAGAGGAAGGGGGCGAACGTGGGCTTGTTTTTTTATTTTCTTGGATTAAATTATGAGCAAGTACAGTAGAGTAAAATGTAAATTAAAGGTTTGACTTTTTGTAATGTGTAATTTTGAGTTTATAAGAATAGAGAAAGGGTAAAGGAGGGCATGAGAAAAGGAAGGGTTTTATAACGAGGACAAGGCAAATGAAGGGGCCAAAGGGAACAGGGTGTCGGCCAATTTATCCCAGTTTTGAGGTGGGTTTGGGGCAGTCTTTGTTTTGGCTCACAAATCCCAAGTCCCTCTCAAAACACCAGTCTTTGGACTTCACAATTCTAAAATTGATATCTCCACATCATTTTGCATGAACTTTCCGAATTAAATTCTGCCTCGAATGATTTTTTAATTAGCACTGCTACGAATACAATTTTAAACATAACGATTTCGACATAATTGTGCGTAGAGTCGTTCGATTCATGTGGTCTAGAGTTATTAAATCAACTCCAGACGCAATTGTGACCGAGAACAAGAGTAAGGGGTGTTTTTTTTTTTTTTTGATCTGCGAGTAAGAGGGTGTTCGGGATACTCCTTTTTGCCTTTTGGATTGCTCATTTTCTCGTTTTGGTTCTTGGCATCGAAACCATGATTCATTTTCTTGTAATCGATTATCGGTTTCTGAGTTTAGAAAACAAAAGCTAGAAGTAGGGAGAGAAGAGCTTTTTGATTTCTCATTTTTTACTCTCTCATTTGGTTAACCTAAAAGACCTACATAATATATTTTGCATATACCACCCAAACACTACTTCAAATGCAAAAAGTAAAAAACACCCTAATACAAGATTATTCTAGGCTTTTAGCTTCTGAAAATGGTTTAAGCCAACAGTTCATGCATTAGATAATGCAATTTGAACCGGATCTGCCAGCGGGTTCATGCGTTCTTGGAAACAATTGGAGGAATATCAGTACTTGCAATTAAAAACTATTCTGTTAAGATGCTTTTTGGCTTTTGTGATTTATTGCGCTTTTCGAAACAGATCATTTTTTCATGCACAATACATCAACTAAAAAAGCACCAGAAAACCAAAAAGTCCCTTAACAAAACGGGGGAAGAACCAAACTGCAGAATAAAAGCTTCTTAAGGCCTTTTTTCAATTCCTGACTTAAATTCAAAACTGCGTTATTGCGCTTTACGAGATATGTCATTCTCTCACATTAATAATCTGCAAGCCAGTTCGGGTGTTAATCTTAACCCATGTTTGGCTTAAAAATAATATTGACTTAATTTTTTGTCTATAACATAAAAAAATCATATTTGTTAGTTCCTCATCATATTTTTACGTATTATCAGTTCGTCTCGACAAAATTTAAGAGCCAAACTAATTTCTTTGAATAAATTAAAAAAAATTCTTTTTTTGTTTATTTTTGTCTTTATTAAAAAAATTGGATTTTGGTAGTGATTTTATAATTTTTCGATTCCTCCCGTCGAGATGAACCAATAATACATAACAAAAAGTTTTGGAAAATCTAAAAAATGCAATTTGTTTTAAGAATAACCAAAAAAAAAAAAAAAAGTCAACTTTATTTAAGCCAAATTTGGCCTTAGGAACAATTGGAGGGGTTTGACTTTTACTTGTGATGTTTTAGAAAATGAGAAGAAAATTAGGTCAACTCCATTTCTAAGCCAATTGGCCTTAACAAATGGAGGGGTTTGACTTTTACTTAAACGGCTGTATGGAAAGACCAAATGCTTTCTCCATGGAAGGAAATTATCTTAGCAAAACCCAACTCTCTCCTCCACTGTCATAGATGGCAAAACAAGGTTTCTTGTACTAACCCCCCTAGTGTCAGGATTGGGACTTAGAATTTGCTCTCTTCTAAGATTAGGGTAGGTCATTTCTTTCGATTCGTCCGAATCCGATCTGATTTTCGCTCTAAATGGACTGGCAATATGGAGATCTATTTAGAGATTGGATAGGATATGGAGTTTTTTTTTTTTTTGAAAATGTTCGGGGATCAGGTAAGGGGTGGACATAGGCATGTCTCCGCCCTGAATCCGTTCCCAGATCCATTCCCGTCCCGTCCTGCCCCGCTCCGCCCCATCCCCAAATCCCTGAAACATAGGGGTCTATTCACGAATTATGAAACTTTGGACTCTCGCTAAATTTTCTCCAAACATGAGTTATGAAACTTTCAGATGTTTGTTATCACTTGAATAAAAGACAATTCTTAGTCTGTGGTAATTCTTTGCAGCTGTCTTCCCCAAGTTGATTACTACACCTGGTTAATTTGAGTTATGCTAAGCTGCTGACGAATGGTTCTTGTTGGAAGATTGATGCATGGAAGGAAATTCTTGTTCCATAAAATCTTTTTTGTTGCTAAAAAAAAAAAAAAAAAACTAATCTTTTTTAAATGATTAGATCTCCGAATCTCCATTCCCCATTTGGAGTGGAGATGGAAGATGAAAACGAAGCTCTGTTGGGGATCGGGTCGGGGATGAAGGTGGGAAAGGTGTTCAGGGATTGGAGGTGGAGATATCTAGCCCCAATCCGCCTCCATGGCCATTCCTATCTAAGATATTATTTTCGAAATCTGGTGTTATCAACTCTTTTAGAGTCAGTTTATTCAGAACTTTACTCTGACTTTCAAATGGAGCCTCTGCTAGTAGACGGTGAAATTGGTCTCTCAGAATTAGTCGAGGTGCACGCAAGTTAGCCCGATCAGCTGGTTATAAAAAAGAAAAAAGAAAAGAAAAGAAAACTAGGTCTTGTAATTTGAAATGTTAAGCAGAGTCCCGAGTACGGGTGTTTTATGGTGATTGGTGAAGGATTTTGCCTAAGTTATCATATGCTTATATTCCCCCCTCTTTCTCTCTCTGTGTTTTATCTCAACTATATTCTTCTTAGCTGTAGTTGTTATACAGCCAATAAACAAAAACTAAATTGTCAGTCTAACTTCGCATAATGATCCCTTGGACTGAAACATTGACTTAGTGAACATGGAAGCTGATATTTGATAAGATCTTCTGGATATGCAAAAATATTTTGCCATGTGAGGACCTCAGATTTGGTGTGACGAAGATTTTACTCCTTTCTGCTGTCGACTAGTCAAACATTATTGGGCTAGACTGCAGACAACCCCAATCTCCATTTACAGATTTGGTCTCTTCAACCCCGAAATTTAGTAACATTAATTATTCCAATAAACATTTATTAATATTGTTAGGCCCGAAGTGCTCCCGTGTTATCTGGTTACACTATGTCATTATTTGTGACTGCTCTAAAAACATATTTGTTGGTGCAATGGCGAATGCCACGAAATACTTCATTGAAACTCTCTGTAAATACCAATTGGTTTAGTAGAGATGGTGGAAAAGCGGCCTGACAAATGGTATGTATATGTAAGGGTTATGTATGTAACAGAAAGCTGGTGGGTGCACTGGGTGGTGTGGAAACTGCTGGTGATTTTGAATTATGGGTTGTGATAAAGTGGATGGGTGCAAATAAGGAGGTGATGAAGATAGTGAGAAAAGAAGAAAATAAGTAGTATTTCAGAAATTTAAAGTGGCATTTTACCGTTGTAGTTCTTGCAAAGTGTTATTTTGGTCCCAATATAAAACTTGGGTTGCGAAGTTCTAAAACTACTCCTGTGTTTGACACAGAAATTGGACGGAGTTAGTTTTTTTGTGACGAATGGACAGCCCCACAGCCAGGCCACTAATAGACTCAACTACGTGACCCAAACCTCTGGAAGAATTAGCGCGGTCACACCAGTCACGGCTCCCCACTTACTGCAAGGATACTCATCGGTTAGGGATGGGCATGGGGAAGGTAGGGGATGGATACCACTACCTCCATTCCTAATTCCTGAACTCATCAATCCTCATCCCCTCCCCAATCTCTATTGGAGATTTTTTTTAACCTTCATCTCCGCCCCAATGCGGGAAACGGGGATCCCCACGAAGAATCGAGATCCAAACCTTAACATCCCGATTCCCGCTTTCTAGATGCGATATCATCTACCGGGATGCCGGCTGAATATTAAAGGTGAAACTCCACTTCATATGGCGGCTGAATAGCACAGACTTAATGGCATTACATTAGCAATGAACAAAACATAACCATTCAATAATTTAATAACACAGATTTTCCTTCTCTTTTTTCCCAAAATAGCAAAAGTTAACATTATTATTGACTCATTCTACTTCAATAAAAAGGGGTTGATGAGGAGCAAAATAACTATATAAGTTTAGCTACAAGATGCAGCAGTTTTCAATTATAAACAGAAATCATAAAGTAGTTTAAACATCAAACACCAAAAACCCATAAAGTAGTTTAAACATCAAACACCAAAACTCGCATAGTATCAGGTTTCGCCAAATTCTAATAACCAATTAAAGTTTCAAAAGACTCCAACAACATATGCAATTAAAGTTTATTTATGCATCAATGACGATAGATGACTCCAAACAACCCTAACTTATAAGTTATAATACACGTATATGTGTTATTGGGGATATGGGGCAGAGCAGGGAGGGGCAGGGACTAACTATACCTTCCCCTATCCAATTCCCGAAATTTTTTAAAAAAATTCCCCATATCCTACCTAATCCTCCACAAATTCCCCGAATCCCCTACCCATTCAGGAAGGGGATGGGTTGGATCTGTGCGGATCGGCCGAGATGGCCATCTCTACACCCGGTGGACAATCGAACCCCAGACCTTGAGGACTACCCCAAAAGTCTAACACTCACCCTAACTGCTGGCGCAATCCCTGGGAGTGTGGAATTACTAAGTTAGCCATAAGAACCAAATGAAAACATATTTTAAACGTTAGGGATTAAATTAATGAGCACAATTTCTATGTTAGAACTAAAATAAATATTCACTACTGGAGTGCTATTTTTAAGAAACAACTGTAAAATCAAGCTAACGTCTTAACTACGCACTGGAAAGCAGTGCTGGCCCCCGAACTATTACTGAAAATTGTCTACATCCCCAACAGCCCAGCCCTAACTAGAACACAACACTATTGAGAATGACTCTTTTTAACCACGCTATGGAATATGATGGTAAGATTGCTTTGTGGCTGCTACCTTCCAACGAGTGGGTTAACCCACATTAAATTAATGTAGATACTAGATAGGAAGGCTGCTTGATCCAATAACATTACCTTAATCTGTGTTGTCAAGCCTCATTAAGCTGTTTTTTATCCATATCTCTCGATCACATGCACGTACGCCATTTTTCCAAGTACGAATATAGGTTATTTAGAGTACGTAATCAATGAAATGGGTTAAGGTTAAACGAATCAGGGTTTGGACGGTGGTCAAAATATTGCATATCCATATTCGATTGAGTTTTTGTCTCTCTGGCAAGTTGTATAAAACACGTTTCCCAAAAGGTTGGAGAAGTGAATAAAATTGGAGAGATCGAGTAAAGCAACAGTATTAGTACATGCATGTAATAATGTTCAATGAATGAAAAAACTCGACCGTTCTAATTAAACATACCTCGATCCTTTTTATTAAGGAAGCCGCCCGCCCGGTAGTTTACCCAGGTTTGAGATCCAAAATAAAGTACATTGTATGTCCAAAGAGTGTGGCAAACTATTCCTTTTTTTTTTCCCGTAATGCAAACTGTTTTGGGCCTGTTTAAACACACCTCGAACTAAAATAAATTTACTAAAAGATGAAAAGAAGTTGGTAAATACAAGCGAGATTATTTTTTGCATTTCGTACGTATCGTAAAAAAATTTGGAAATGACTACAATACATACTCATTAAATGCGTGTACCATATGTATCTATTGTATGGTCCATATTGTATCGTACATTATGGCAATCATAACATTTTTATATTAAAAACTCGTAACTTTTCAGAAATATAATTATAACATTTTCTCTATGATTCATAACATTTTTTTTGTGCATATCGTAAATTTTTATAAAAGAATCGTCTTTTTACACACAAAAATCTTAACTTTTTATTCACGAGATAATCGATTCATAACATTTTGTAAGGGTACATATCATACACACCCGTATAGCTAGAGATGTGTATTGTAGTTTTTTCTCGTAAAACTATAGAGTAGGTTATAGGTAGCGTCTCTCCCCAAAAAAATTTACAGCTATCTTTGCTTCAAGGTGTACCAAATCCCCCTATTTCCAGCGTCCAGGGATTTACCTTTGGTTACAAATTAACCAACAATCTCTCTCTCTCTCTCTCTCTCAAAGATTCAGGTGAGGTTGAAACAGAGGTTGATCTGATCAGGAAGATACCCCTACAGCCTATTCTGAATATGGTTGCATGTCAACTCAATCATTGCAAGCTTGGTTGTGTAAGTAGTCCAGAGCGTGACAGAGGATACAAGCAATTTTTAAAGACTGAAATTAATGTTAGGGACTTCCACATTGAATGAGTGACCAAAATTGTACAAGAACACAAAAATATATATATGTACTGCTCTGTCAAATTGGCAAATTTAATTCCCATGTGTTTTTTGATTTGGTCAATGCAGACAAAATCTCCAGTATATTCCTACGTCTAGTTGCCCAGATCCTTATGTTTCCCATCCATACAGTTACTTATGCCCTATTCATGATTTTTTTTACTACACTAGTAAATTTATGACCCTTGCCTAAAGCCAGGCTGATCCCCAAAAATTGCATTGTGTGATCTTAAATGACCCTTGCCTCAAGCTTGGCTTCTTCACTTCTCCCGCGGCTGACAGGAAACTAACTCTTAATTTGCTTTTTCAGCTGGTCTCACCGAGAAGAACGAAATTTTCTTCCGGTGAGAAGCTACATAAAATTTAAATAGTACTAGTTGACATGCATCAAGAAAATTTCACTAAAGATTACAGTGATTTAACAAGTGAATTTGTATGTTCTTGTGAAAGTAAAAGACTAGTGGTTGATTTAGAAATGGATTATTGTTTGGGCATTTGAATGAAAAAGTTTAATTAGTAAATTAATGAGAGTATTTTTGTTTCCTGTAGGGTCTTTAATACTCCAGTATTTTCGTTAGTATTTGTGATGAGGTTGATTCTTCTGTCATGTAGACGGTCGCCTTTTAATGTATGTCCAACCTTTTCCAAAGGATTGGCTCGGATTCTTCGGCCTGGCATATCACAGATCAAAATGCTCATGTTATATTCTTGGAGTAACTTTTTTTTTTCTGTTAAAAAAAATAAATAAAGTGTCTCCACACCCTTCTCGGCCATCACATATTCATGTGAGCCTCAATTCTAAATGTCTAGGATTCTCACTGACATATGTGATAGAGAATGATGTTAGGGCACTGCGTGATTGTGCTTCATAACCACTAAATAACTATTTCTCATAAGCAAGAGCACTGAACTTTTAGCCTCCAAACTATCACTTATTTAAGCATAAATACTATCTCATCTCAAAACATAAGCAAGTGAGGTTGTTTTCACCTTCTTTCCCCTTTGTCTCTTACTCTTCTTAACTTCCTTATCAACAACTCGTCTCTCTTAATGTTAAAGATTATTGATTTAGAATAAAAAAAAAATTACTTATTGTACGTGTGGAAATTATTAATTTGTTTGAAACATATGATTATTTTTGAATTTTTTTTCGTAGCTGCTTTAAAATAATGTGATAGTTAAACACTTTTATAAACAAGGACCTTGAAGAAATAGTTCAACAGAAAATTAATTAAGTGTTTCATATTCTTAAAAAGAAAATAGATTTTTTTTTTTTTTAAAAGCATGTGTTGGATTGTGCCCCTACTAATACAAGTTTTTGGCTAGGCCACTACCATAAATTTTCAATTAAAAAAAAAAAAGAAAAGAACCCAAACTTCGACCTTAATGTCTAATATACTCTCAAACTTTAGTAACCTTCAATTACACTCCGAAACTATTTAATCATTATTCAGTTACCCTCCTGCCATCTAAATCTGCCAAATTGATAACAGAAACAGTTGTTTTTTTGCCTAAAAGTTGACTTGGTGCTCTCTCTCTCTCTCTCTCCAACATCACCACCAAAACCCCCTCCAGTACTGCCACACGACCACCACAACCACCATCCCAGCCCTACTCTCTTCGATCCACTCCCTACTTTGACCCAATCTAATCTCAAATTCGAATTTAAGACCCTACCCATAAATACTTCCCTATTCAAATTCCTCTTCACTCTTTCCCTTCCTATTCTTAGTCAATTCTCCAACATCCGCTCTCTTCCCTTAAGTCCAATCAGGTCATAAGTGTGAAATTCCCAAACTCTCTTTTGAAGAGGAATGTTAAGAGAGAAATATTGATGGATATGGTCTTAATTTTGAATTTGGGAGTAGGTTGTGTCGAAGTAGGGATTGGATCGAAATTGGTTGAGTTAGGGAGGGGGGTGTGCTAGTGGGGTGTGTGAGTCTATGTGGGTGAGAGAAAAATGAGCACCAAGAGCTTTTAACAGAAAAAATAACCCTGGTTAACAATTTTCGTTATCAATTTGACGGATTTAGACAGCAAGACGGTAATTAAATAACGGATGAACAGTTTAAGAATCTAATTGAAGCTTATTAAAGTTTGAGAGTCTATTACACATTTAGATCTAAGTTTGAGGGGTTTTTGAATTTTCCCCTGCCTAATGACATGTACAAACTTTGGGCCTACCTGACTATTCGATTTCGGCCCAACATTCATATGTAACAGTCCAAACCGCAACTTTTACCAATCTGTCTACTTAATTAGTTGGATGCCAAAACCAACGCCTCAATTCAATTCCTTTGAACAAATTTGGTTTCGCTTTCGCGCCATCAGACACTCGCGGCAACAATCACGTGGTGCGAAACGCAGGCAGTTGACCGTTAGGTTTGAAAGTTAAGTTTCGAAAAAATGGCTACACAACGGCTCGCGTTCACCATTTTCTTCCTCGTTGAATTGACGATGATGGGACGGCAAGACTCGATAGCTCGAGCCCGACCACCAACCACCGGTCAACTACAAAATCAGGTGCGTTTTGTCCTAGTACTTTATAGCTCGTCTGCTTCATTTTACCAGTACTATAGTAGCAATCCCCAAGACAAAGACAATCATTGTCCAAATAAAATTGGGAATGAATCGTCAGTTCTGACACTCGACTTCTTGCTCATTATTGCACAAATTTTGGAACCCCACTCATTTATTTCCTTGTTTCAAGTAAGTAAATTTTGATCAATCTATATCCATCTAAGTACTTGCATGCACGTGGGTTCACATTCATTATGTCAAACATGTGGCGTGCCACCTCCTTTTATGTTGTTTGTGTAGGGCTTGTGAATTCCGATTCAGATGTGTTACAGTAAATGTTGATGTAGCCTAGGATACAAATTCGTGCTTTCTGCAACAGTGAATGTAATCTGTTATCTTTCTTCATTAGATATTTAGATATGCAGTGGGAACTCGTGTATGAGTCGTGGATGTACGTAATTACAGAATTGGGGAACCACATCAAAATCTTTGTGTAGTTCCTTTGTGTTCTTGCTTGATTTATTCTTCATGGGATTCTGTTGTATATTTGGCTAGATCATGGTTTAGGGGTCCCCAAAATTTAGTTGTATGTGAAAGAGGGATTCTTCGTGTTTGATCGAGGGGTATAATATGGGGATTCTCCGTGTTTTCACATTTAAGGTAGTTCAGTATATGTGGTTTTGATTTGTAATTGATTATTAATGCATCTGGCTTTTGTGTGCAAATATGACGTCCTTTTGATTATCTTTGGCTAACTTGAACTTTTATCACTTCCCAACTGAGGTCTTTCATATCCGATTGACATTTGCGCTTTGTTTGGAACTTAGAGGAATGGAAAGAAAGGGAAACAATCGAGGTAAGGATAAGACAAGGGCAAAGGAAATTACTTTGTGCTCAATACTTTGTTTTGCTATTTTCTTCTTTCTTTCTTCAAGAACCAAAACAATAGAACAGACATTTTTTCCTATTTTCCTTTCCTTTCCCTTAGTTCCAAACAAAGAGTTACTTCGTCGGGCTTAGATCAAAGTTGGGAAAGTACTGTCACAAGGACTGGTGGTGTCAGCTGCAGAACATTGGAAGGGATAAGTTGGGTGGAGGAAGGGTTTTTTTCAAAGGGAATCCTAGGTAGAGTTTGTAGCAAGAACCATAAGGCATTTAAATTGTTTCTGACTTTATACCATGTCTTTTATGGCACGGTTAATGAGTTTGTGGCGATTCGTGGATTTACTTTTTTTGCATCTCTTCACGTCTTCTTTCAAGCTAGAATATACTGTTTGTCTTTTATTTTATAACAATCCCAAAGTCTTTACATGCATGTTTGCATTGCGGTTGAATCAATCCCCTTGTTTTCTTGAAGGAATCTGATATTGAAAATGTTCGCTTTCTTTTTTCACTTTTTGGCGGTTAACTAGAGTATGGTAATGGACACAAATGCTGGCATAAACCATCTGGTCCAGGGGAATTGTCTTTAAACAATTGTGAAACATACTTCTTGTCTGTTGTGTTGATTCAGTGAGATGACATTCACATGAGCATTTTCACTTGAATGCTTTTTGTCCTTCCTAGTTACAAGTCATATAAAAAGACATCTCAGACGAATGGACTTCGGTGTTTGTAGCAATATCAATCTCATGGCCTTCAAAAGATGGATTTGACACATTATTTTTGCCTATTCCTTGGGACAAACATGCAGGCTCTGAAGCTTGAAAAATGGCTGGAGAGCTTGAGAAGCCGCTGCTGGATCCTGAGAATTTCACTAGGGAAGGGGGGGTTGATCTGGTAAGGCTTGTAACATACACATGTAAAATGTCAACATGCAATTTACAAATGATTATACTCAACCATGCCAAGTCAATTTGGTTGAACAGGAGCGTTTACCATTGGAAGAAGTTTTTGAACAATTGAGAACATCCCGAGGAGGACTTACCTCTGAAGATGCACAGGTTCGATTGCAGATATTCGGCCCAAACAAGCTTGAAGAAAAGCCAGTAAGCATGAAATTACTCATAATATCTGATCCTCACTTGTTAACTTTTACTGTATTCAAAGGGATCTGAAGTAAAGAAATTCTCACGGATGCATCACGACTATAACTGTCCATGGTACTAGAAAAGCAACGGTAACCATTGCTTCTGTAAAAGGACTAGTTACACTGCGCGAATCTTGACCTTCATTGTGTTTTCCATGCAGGAGAACAAAATTCTAAAATTTCTTGGTTTCATGTGGAATCCTTTGTCATGGGTCATGGAAGCAGCAGCAGTTATGGCAATTGTCCTTGCAAATGGAGGAGTGAGTTTATTGAACCATGGAATTGATTTACAGCTAAATTTCCTTTAGCCTAGGGCATTAGACTTTCACTTGCTTGCTGCACAATGCTGAGTACATCTGATCTGTAAGCTGTTCCATTTCCATGTTTCTGATATGTAATCTGTAATACGATTCCAGGGGCAGGGTCCTGACTGGCAAGACTTTCTAGGGATTGTTTGCCTGCTTGTAATAAATTCGACGATTAGCTTCATTGAGGAAAACAATGCTGGCAATGCAGCAGCATCCCTTATGGCACGTTTAGCTCCAAAAACAAAGGTTGGTATGATTTAACTGGTCCCGTAGCTTGAAAATGGCAAGAAAGCATCAGAAGAGCATTGAAAGTTCTTTCCTCGGTTTTTTTATTGTGATCAGCACCTCAATGCTTCCTGTGTCTGAATCGGCTGACAATGTGGAAACCCCAAATATCTAACCTCTGCCTAAAGGATATTACAAGAGAGCCCAATATTTCAAATTGGATAAGAATAAATCTCTAGATGAAACTTTTTTGATGTAAAGTCAGAATTTATAGTGATTTTGCTGAGTTCTTACATGTGTGCTAAAGGACTGAAAAAGCACTGTACAGCTTAGCCTTTTTTTATATAACATCCAACCTTCACCAAAGAGGGTAGTATGTGAACGTTACAGCGGTGGTCCGGCTTTTTCATTAATCACTGATTACATTCTATGAATATTTTCATTTCGATTAAAAATTTAATAACCATCCTGTTATGCAGGTCCTTAGAGATGGCCATTGGCAAGAGCAAGATGCAGCAATTTTAGTACCTGGAGATATTATCAGCATAAAGCTAGGAGATATCATACCTGCAGATGCTCGCCTGCTTGAGGGAGATTCACTAAAAATTGACCAGGCAATACACTTTTCTGCTGATATATTTAATGTGCTCCATTTTTTTTTTTTTTTTTGTGTATAATGGCTTTGGCAGTTTTATCTGGTGCTTTCATTGAGTAACCCTTTCTTGGCATTGCAATTGAAATCGCGTAATTTTTAAATTATTGTATGCTTCTTTACTTAAGTGGTATTGCTATCTGATGGTGTTTTATTCTGCATACAGTCGGCTCTTACTGGAGAATCACTGCCTGTCACCAAAAGGACCGGCGATGGAGTCTTTTCTGGTTCGACATGTAAGCATGGAGAGATTGAAGCTGTAGTGATAGCAACTGGAGTCCACTCTTTCTTTGGAAGAGCTGCACATCTAGTCGATTCCACTGAAGTAGTTGGTCACTTCCAAAAGGTGATTTACAACTTCTTCATCTTTATTGGAATAATAAAGGTCCTATAATTTCCCTCTTGCCTTTTACATGAAAAATCTAAAACACTTGTGCCTACTGCATTTTTGCTCCATGTGGATGAGAGTTGAGTAAAGTGAGAAACTTCACAACAGGCCAAAGAAAAATTTTACCTCTTGGCAATATATTTCGTTGAAGAGAAACGAGAATACGAGATCTGAGAGCCCTCATCAAGATTCAAACAAATCCGAGCTGGAATACATTGCAGGGAATGTAACATGCTTTTTCCTGCAGGTTCTTACTTCCATTGGGAATTTCTGCATTTGTTCTATAGCTGTGGGGATGGTTCTGGAAATCATTGTCATGTACCCTATACAGCAGCGTTCATACAGAGATGGAATCAACAACCTTCTTGTTCTATTGATTGGAGGAATACCCATAGCCATGCCTACAGTATTGTCTGTCACCCTTGCAATCGGTTCTCATCGACTCTCTCAGCAGGTACATCTCAATAGCTACGAGTCGTTATACTGCAAAGCTATTATAAAATTGTAACCCACCATTGTTTCTAGCACAAAATCAACTGAGCCAAACTGAAAATTAATGGATGTAAGATCCACCACCGCTCTGAATTATCTGAGCTATTGAAAAGTTTATTACTTCTTCAGGCTATTCTATCAGAAGAATGTCAGCCTCGGATTCCCATTGCTGAATTAATTGCAACTCTTTTTATTCTTATCTTCTTTCTCCACTTTTCTTTCGTATGTTCCTTAAGGGTGCCATTACGAAAAGGATGACAGCAATTGAAGAAATGGCTGGAATGGATGTTCTCTGCAGTGACAAAACTGGAACACTTACCCTGAATCGCCTCACAGTTGATCGGAACCTTATTGAGGTATGAAAGCTAACTTCGTCAGGGTTCATTTTCCCTACCACTACAGCTTACTTGTTCTGTGGGAAACAATTACTATATGTGAAATGGTTCAAAAATCTATTGTATTCTATGAGCTGTTTTATTTATCTCTGTTTTACAGAATCTTAGGTAAAAACCCCAAGAAACTAGCTATTGAGGTGAGGGTGCCTTCACAGTTACCTATTGCACCTTAGTTTCATGTATAGGCAATTTGGGATTTTGATTCACAATGTGCTCCTGCTTTTGCGACATTACGCAATGGCTTGCTGTGAAAAATCTATTAATATCATGTCAGCCGGATCCTTCTGAGAATAATTCACTACATCTCTATAAAGATCTCGATAAGAATCTCAGTTAATTTGAAGGAATTTCAGATCTCCCATTTTCAATTGTCAGCCACTACACATCATCTATAGTTCATGTCATTATAGTGAGAATGCGTAGTGATTTTCTTTCTGTACCCTGTGATCTTAGAGATTAGATATATGCACTCTATGTTTGCATTGGCCTGCTCTCAGAGATTGTGATTTCAACACGGGAAACCTTTAGATGAAAAAAGTCTTCTGTAGGTTTTTCATAAAGATATGGACAAAGATATGGTTGTGTTGCTTGCTGCCAGAGCATCAAGGCTGGAGAATCAGGATGCCATTGATACAGCCATTGTTAACATGCTTGCTGATCCGAAGGAGGTGAACTAAAATAAAATAGAGCTATTAATTTCTTTGTTTTCTTCTTTCCTTTTGCACCGTGGCCCGTAGTTTTTTCAAGGAAGAAAAACATCCTTTTGTCCATAGGCACGCGCAAACATCACAGAAGTGCATTTCCGGCCTTTCAATCCAGTGGACAAACGCACTGCAATTACATACATAGATTCTGATGGCAACTGGTATCGGGCTAGCAAAGGATCTCCTGAACAGGTATGTGCGCACTATGAAGACAGATTCACTGGAATTCGTTAATTAAATGGTGGTTGTCACCTATGGCTGTGAACCTCATAAAATTGTGCCGATAAAGTTCCCCTATAGTACATTGATTCCCAACTGCCACTGGAATTTCATTTAAACTATTGTACTAAATAAGATTTGTTCTATTTCATCACCTTTAAGTGAATTTCACACTCCAGACAAGAATATTTTTATTGAATTTGTAGTCCAAGTTTGAAGCTTTAAATTACCTGAAGCTCTTTCCAATCCTTCACTGTGACACTGACAAAAGGTAGAAAAAAGAATACCAATAAACAGATCTGCTAATCTGCAAAATTTTCTTCCATAATGTTAAGCTCCTTCATAAGAACAATTGCTTATATGGTATGAAATCACCAGGTAGATTACCCTTTCCAAAACTGTGCAGTAATCATCGTTTCTCACTCTTTCTACATTCCCCTCAAATCCAGATTCTAAATCTCTGTGAAGAGAAGGAACTGATCGCTGGAAAAGTGCATGACATTATTGACAAGTTCGCTGAACGTGGTTTGCGGTCTCTTGGAGTTGCTATTCAGGTATGAACGCATCGGTGTCTACTTTCTTTTCCTTTCTGTTGGGTTGAAGGTGGAATTGGCAGCCAGAATAAGCAGTATCTTATTTTCTTTGTTCCATCATTCCATGTCGCCTTTATTTTAACGAGTTTGCCGATGGACAAACAAATTTTAGTGGAAGACCAGAGTATGTTTCTAAGGACCTATTATTGTCCTGGAAATGCACTTCTTTTTGCCCTACGTTTGAAATATTTTAAGCAAAAACAGACAGTTTGTTAACAATTAGTTTCTCATTCAAAACAAATTGTTAGGATGGTAACTATTAATTCTACTAAAATCATTAGACAATCTGTTTCTGGTTTGAAATTATTTTTCCAGGAAGTTCCAGAAAAATCGAAGGAGGGTCCTGGTGGTCCTTGGAAATTTTGCGGCTTGTTGCCTTTGTTTGATCCTCCAAGGCATGATAGTGCCGAGACCATTCGAAAAGCACTTAACCTTGGGGTTTGTGTGAAGATGATTACAGGTAAATGGAAGCTTTTTTTTTTTTTTTTTTATCTTGGTTTTCTGTTAAACTTGTAGGTGACAAATTGATCGTGCCGTTTCCGTATCAAAAATAATTAATTAAACGAAACAATTACTACTACTCTTTCGAATAGTGACAAGTATTCCGAGTATCGCTCCCCAGGGATCAAAAGGCTAAATTGCAAATGTTTAAATTGATTTCTACATTAATTCGAGAAAAAAGATTTTGATTGGGTTTCCTAAAATTATGAAAGCTAAATTAAACTAAGCAATTAAAAATTGAAGAGATTCGATTAGAGAAAAATCTAGGGTTTCGAATCCACTTGACTCTTCATAACTTAGATTTATTGCAATTGAAGATTTTTTATTCGGATTCACCGGACAACATTCGGGTTCGCAGGCCCTTACAAAATCTCCTAAAAATATTTGTGAATCATCAAGCGGCATAGATTATCTCTGCCTAGCACGAATCGTCTTACTAGTACGATCCGTCTCTATGGCACGGACCGTCTAATAGCACAACGCGTCTTAGGATATTATAATCTATCACAGTCAATTATCACAAATTTGATTAAAACCGTTGTATGAAAAAATATTTGAAACCGCGGACATCAAACACATAATTATATGGGAAAAATTAAACCAATTTCACAACATGAAATCATCTATTTCACACCACCGAATCCGAATTATTAAATCCAGCAAAAGTAATAAAAATTACGTTACTCGGAGTACAAGCTTCATCTACGCCCTAGAGAAGAGCTTTAGCAGGCCATCGGAGTGAAAAGCACCGAAATTCTGATGGATGAAATCATGGACAGACTGCTAATAGGCTCTGCTTGGCCGTTTGTAATTTTCTTCCTTGGTTCCGAACCGAAGTCTCTCCGATTATGCCTCCTCTTCTTTACTCTGATCCGTGGTATATGTGTCTCTGCCTTCGTGGTACATGTTTTTCCCCCAAGGCTTACTGTTTATAATAGCCATATGCCGCCGCACCACGTTTCACTTTCTAATTCCCCAAGTCAGTGCCGTAGAGCCCTAGCCGACTTGCTATTGCAAGCCCATTAATTCCTGCCTCTGGTCCACGTGTGAACAAGCTAATTTCATGGAGTACAATGGGCCCACCAGTGCTTGTATATAAATTGTGATGTCATCCAATTTCTATAGCCACGTGTGGACTCTTAGAGAATAATTTACAAGTCCCTTGCTTTATCACTTGATTTTATTTGCCCACGGGCTCGACGCCGAGTTAAATTGGACTTTGCTTTTCTTTATTTTATCAAGGCCTCCGAATATCTACAAAAACACGAAAACAATGCATTATACTCCAAGTAACAAAATAAATGGACTTAACAAGGATAAATTAAGGGGCGCTAATGTGAACAATTGAGCGCCTATCACAAATACAGTACGGTAACGGTTAAATAGCTTCACTTTAGCGAGAGCTTCCTGCACTGGACCGTTCTTCATTATCCAGTAACTCTTAGTTACCGGATAATGTGTTGATTTGCTTTTCTTTCTTTCTTTCTTTCTTTCGTTTTGGCTGCTTGACATGGAGACATGTTTTGGAGATGGCATATCAGAGTTTACTTTGTTTGCAATAATCAGATGACTTGTAGTTTGGTTCGTGGATTTGTTTACTAGAAAGAAAAGAACTGGGAAAACGAATGACTTAAAAATGACATGCAAAGCAAACTGTTAACATTAAACTTAACAAAGCTGCTGAGCAGATCAGAATGGTGATAAGCATACTGAAGAGGTGGAAGAGAATATGCATCTGGAGAACAATTTATGATATAAAGTCGAGGATGAAACTCGTATCATTGTCAGATCCTTCTATAATGAAATATAAAGATAATCAAATAATAGTACGTTCATGATGCTTCTGACTGAGCTAAATAAACAGCACATTTGCAAGTCTCTCAAATGGCGTATAGAACCAATTCCTTTGGTTCCACACGAGAAATGTAAGACACAAATAATAAAGTAACATTATTAATTTTTCTCATGTACTAATACAGGTGATCAGTTGGCAATTGCGAAGGAGACAGGTCGACGACTTGGCATGGGAACTAATATGTACCCCTCCTCATCGTTGTTGGGCCGTAATAGGGACGAATTTGAAGCCCTTCCAGTGGATGAGCTCATCGAAAAGGCAGATGGCTTTGCGGGCGTATTTCCTGGTATTTGACGGGTTTCTACTTTCTACATCATCCATGAGTGCATAATTGCGGTCCAGACCTTTTAAGTGCCATTCCTATTTTCAAGTCTTATGACATTGCTGAGATACGGCATATGTTTAATCTCTTGGTCTGATACTAGATATAAATTCCATGCAATTTTCAGAACACAAGTACGAGATTGTGAAGATTCTGCAAGAAAAAAAGCATGTTGTTGGAATGACTGGAGATGGTGTGAATGACGCACCTGCTTTGAAGAAAGCAGATATTGGAATAGCAGTGGCAGATGCTACAGATGCAGCAAGGAGTGCTGCTGATATTGTATTGACAGAGCCAGGCTTAAAAGTGATTATCAGTGCTGTTTTAACCAGCCGAGCTATATTCCAACGAATGAAAAACTATACAGTTCAGTACTGGTATTCTCTTCTTCAGCAAAATAGTACAGTATCATAAATTTACTTCATGAACATGCGTGAACCATTTCACAAAGTATGTGTCCGGATAATCCAAAAGTCTCAATAGCTAGCAGTTGACTAATTGATTTGCGCATCAGTAGCCATCACCCGAGGCATGGTTGCTTACAAGACAAGAGGGCGGTAAACATCTATCCTGACCTGAGATCAATACTACAGAGCAACAGAATCCCTTCCAAGTAAACAATGAACCCAAAATACATCTGGACCTAGAAATGAACGCTTCTGCAAAACTAGTTCCATGTTTACAGCTTGCAATGAGCTAGTTTTGCAGTCATCTTCGTAGTCTTGAGCCGTGCATGAGGAGCCAGAAGGCAAAATCATAAGAATGCATGGTGCATTAGAGAACCTATGGCACCACCAATGTCTTTCATATGTTTCTTTTTTGTAGTTTTCTTTTGCAGTTCTTGGACCGATTAATATTTCAGACTTTCAGAAATAACATGTTTTGGTAGTGAAAATGCAGATATATGCCGTCTCCATAACAATTCGGATTGTGGTAAGTCAAACGTATCTCTTTACGTAGATTTTGTTTGAAGTCTGATTTATACCAATCCAATAAGAAGTTTTCTTTTCAGTTTTCAATATCACAAATGTAAGGGTGTTATCTTCTTCCAGGTTGGTTTTACGCTCCTGGCATTGATATGGGAATATGACTTTCCGCCTTTCATGGTTTTGATAATAGCAATATTGAATGATGGTAATGTTCCGACGTGGTTAGACTTCGCGTTTGCCTATCTCTGTGCTGGTTAAGTTTCTATTGGATCTGTATCGAGGTTTTACATTTTGTCGTCAACTTTTAAAATGTTCCATTTGTTATGCATGTGCCTTTTGAGTTTTCTCCTCTATGTTTTCATTTTGCTTCGTCCTCTAATTACCGCAAATGTAGATATTCATAGAGATACAAAGTTGATAGTCCGTTACGATGTAACTTGCCTGTGAAGTAGTTGCATCTTTTGTGAACATGAAAGACCAAAAGAATGAAACTTAACCAATTTTTATTCTGGTCGGTAAGGGGCAACATACTCCTTCCACAGACTGCTGTCTAGAATCAAATTTCAAAATCTTCAGAACAGTAACTTGGTGTATAAGGCATGCTAACATGTACTTTCAACGTCTTTATAACAGGGACCATAATGACTATTTCCAAAGACAGGGTAAAGCCATCTCCTATGCCTGACAGTTGGAAGCTTAATGAAATATTTGCAACTGGCATTGTCATTGGCACTTATCTTGCTTTAGTTACCGTTTTGTTTTACTGGGTTGCAGAGAGCACTTCTTTCTTTGAGGTAACATATCACAATATAGTGTATTCACTGTGTTTGGCAAGAAAAACAAAAAATTACAATTCTTGATTTTGCTTTCTGCTTTCGCTGATATTCGGCTTATCCAATTGCTAATTTGGCTGCAGGATTATTTTCATGTAAGCTCCATATCCGGAAACTCCGAAGAAATTTCTTCTGCTGTATATTTGCAAGTCAGCATTGTCAGCCAAGCTCTTATATTTGTCACTCGCAGTCAAAGTTGGTCATTTTTGGAGAGGCCCGGGACTCTCCTGATGTGTGCATTTGTGTTAGCTCAACTGGTGAGGGTTATTAAAACAGTGAAGAAGCTCCACCATTAGTTGGTTCTCTATCTTTTCCCTACATGTTTGACCTTTAACACAGTAAACGTGTCTGGCTCAAGATTCAATTTACGATTGGACTTGAATTTTGTTTCCAACCTACGCTTAAATAATGCCATAGTTTTAACTAGATCGTGAAAGAACAGAGCAGTCAAATGAGTTCGAAATACAAATGATCGACAATTTTTTTTGTTTTCCTTTTCGTGTAGATTGCTACGTTGATTGCAGTCTACGCAGATATAAGCTTTGCTTCAATTAGTGGCATTGGATGGGGATGGGCAGGTGTTATATGGTTATATAGTTTGATATTTTACATCCCCCTCGACGTTATCAAGTTTGTGGTTCGCTATGCTTTGAGTGGAGAGGCTTGGAATCTAGTGTTTGATAGGAAGGTTAGTGTGACACCTTTGTTTTTCCTACATTTTTATGTGTTTTTTCGTTTGGGTAATCCTTATTTAGATGAGATCTTTTCGTGGTTTATTTATCAGGCGGCTTTCACATCTAAACATGACTACGGAAAGGAAGATAGGGAGGCTAAGTGGGTACTTTCTCAAAGAACAATACAAGGACTGATGTCTGGAGAGTTCGAAATCAGAAGGAAATCTTCTTCTCTGATTGCTGAACAGGCCAGGCGTCGTGCTGAAATCGCTAGGTACGGTAGACGCTCACTTTTACTCATTGGACTTGTCGTAGTTTTGTTCTATAGAGTCCATGGTCAGATGTAATGTGCTTATTCATCAACTGGGATTTTAAATGGATTTGGTATGTAAGCCTTCCACTTGGATTTGCAGGCTACGAGAAACGCACACTTTGAGAGGACACGTAGAGTCGGTGGCGAGGCTTAAAAATTTGGACTCACGAATAATTCAGACAGCTCATACGGTCTAAAGCCATGACATACAAAATCTGTCTGGTACAAAGTCTCTAGCCAAGATATACACAGAAGAGATTGGGTAATACCTGCAAGAGATGTGCCACGGATTTGATGGAAATGATTGTGGTATCTTGCCGTTTATATTCTATTGGTGGTGAGTTTTTTGGGAACCTTACCTTGTACCTTGGCCACTGAATACATGTTTTGGCGACTTCTTTTTTTTTTGGTTCTTGTAGAAGTCTGAAAATCAAGTCCACTTCTAGTTTTAATGACAAGAAAGAGACATTGTATTGGTAGTCGGTTTGTAGCCTGTTTTTGCACCAAGGAAACTAAATTGGGCGAAAATACCGTGACATTTTCATGAACCTGTTTAAAGACATTAAAATACGGGCGCTACAAAGAGAACTAAACTGTCGTTTATTGCTGGTGTCCATTTCAGATGCATGCAGTAGAATTGATATCCAAATTAACATGGCAAAAACAAACTTTAATAGTACCTTAGAATCAGAACCACCCACAAGGAACTAAACAGCTCAACATGGTACGTATAGAAGCAATGAGCACTCAGTTGTCTTTTTCACTTCATAGCCACATTTTGCTATCTGTCTCCTAATAGCATTGCGACCAACATTATTTGCAAGAGGAGCCATTTATAGAGACACCATCTTTTGACCTCGTACCTTCATGGCTACATTTTGCTATCCGTGGAACTGTGACCAACGTTATTTGCAAGAGGAGCCTTTTATAAAGTTGCCATCGAAATGGCGCGTTCTCTTCCCAGCCTCACAGAGTTGACATAGTTTGTGGGGCTATGTGCTGAAATACCAGGGATTGCTAGTCCAACTACCCTGAGCCCCACCGATAACCACCCTTCTTTATACTCTGGTCCATGTGTGTAACCCATAATCAAGCTTCGAATTAACTCCCAAACAGCGTTTATATACTCTGGAATCAGGTACAAGATCCCGAAATAATTTCTGTTTGGCTCCTCGTCAACTTTCTTCAAGGGTACCAAAAAACATTCAGTCACAAGAACATTGTATTGATCAAGATAAGTATAATTTCCGACATGGTAACAAGAAGTGGACTTAAATGAAACTTTCTTGGTATCTTATTTTGGCTGTCTCGTGAAACATAATGATTGATGAAACAAACTTTATTCATACCTTAATTTGGATGCTTCATGAAACAACATGAACAATGAAGTCCCAGCTACAGGGACAATGCTGTTAAATTTTGTGCCTCGTCCAAATGTTCCAAATTCTTAATTCAGTGCCAATATGCTTACAGCACGCAATAGAGACAAGATATAGTGATGGTAGCGTGATGTTGAGCTAACCAAAAAATGAGGCAAACCATAAAAATAAAGAAGCATGTGCAAATAGGAAGGTTAGAAAACATACCTGCTCAATGTACAGGCTGTTATAGTAGAGGCACTCCCCAAAATGCTTATATAGGAAGGTTTTGTTATCATAAGGCAACCTTGGCACAAGGTCATTGCAGTAGACTACCCTGAAGTACTTAGGGACTGGGACATCTAGATGAGCTTCCATGTACCTACCCAACTGCCTGTTCCCCACACGGGGTTGTCCGTATGTGTACACACCCAACAACCTTTTCATGATTTCCCTCTCCTCATGCAGCACCAGAACTGTCGGGAACAGTATAGCAAGGGCCCCACCCAAGCTATGGCCGGTGACAATGAATTTTGCAGCCTTGTGTTCATTAAGTAAGCTCTTGAGTTTACTTCTCACTGCATAATATGCAGTCATCTCCACCATATCAGGAATGAGTGTCTTCTCATCAGAAGACCCAATTTTCTCTACTTCGGATTCAGTACGGGAATCTTCTGAAGTCCTAGCATTTGAAGACGTGAATCTTGTGTCGTTAACTTGAAGAAGGCTCTGAAAGGTGGAAGCATTGGCTCTGTTACCCAACCCTAAGGCTTCTAAAAATCCCATGTGTACTTTTCCCAACTTGGGTATTTCATACCAAGAGTAATCAAAATCAGTACTCCAATCATCAGCATCGAATGGCTCGGTGCCCCTGAAGCTGATCAATATCAAGTTTGCATCTTTTGGCTTGTCACATAGTATGAAAACTTGGGTAGACCTCTCCTTTTGGTTATCTACCAAATTCCCAATAGCAAAAGGTGTTAAATAGAAATGCAGAAAGGGAAGAAGTAATTATACGCCCATATGAGGAAACTTTATATGATGCATGAAGCTGGATTATATTATCTCCACAACTCATTTCTTACCATTCCAGCAGTCATAGAAATCCACAAAATGCATCTGCAAAATTTTGCCAGGAAGTGAAATGGTAAAAATTAATACACTATCTTTGCAATCAATTTCTATAGAAGATTGAGAAACAAAGAGAAGACCATGCCTTCCAATGATGATTTACAACATTGCTAACAACTTTGGCGTTCTCGTATGCTAACTTGGAGGCCATCATACACAGGTCCATGAGAACTCGGTTTCCACTTTCTAATTGTAAGCCCATCCCTCCAGAAGCAGGTTCACTAAACCCTTCCACTGGAGAGTTGCTCGTGTATAGATCTATGCGTCCGTCTAAATATCCAATTGCACTTATGAAAGTCTCCGAGCCTCTGCGTGCCATCACTATCTTTCCTGTTTCCTCAAAACATTAAATCCACAAAACAGATTACAACTATGATCACAAACTAATGGAATTGTTTCAATAGAAATAATCGATATTTCTTTCATAAAGAGGAATCCAGATTCCCTAGGAAGATTACAGGTCACGTATCGACTCAACTTTTCACAATCCACGTATGTTGACCCATTTTCTTAGCCATTTATACTTCGCAGGTCATGTGCATGCTTTACCACCATTGCTTTTTTACAACCCCTAGGGATTGCACAATGGTTGTCACCTGGCACACGCAATGGTCGTCACCTGGTGACAAAAGGTTATTAAGTGCTCCTGGCACACGCAATGGTCGTCACCTGGTGATAAAAAGTTATTAAGTGCACTTAGCACACTGCCATAAGTGCTCCAGGTTCTTTCCCCACCACACATTGGTATGGGATCCACCACCAAGTGTGTGGCTCCCACATCCATGTGTTGGGAAAAGACCGAGGAGCACCACGTGAAGTGCTCCAACACTGAATAATTACTTGGCAACTAAGAGCCTTAGGAAGCCTTTATTATGGGATTCGACTGCTTACTGTATGCTATGTGCTATCAATTCTTGTGTTGGGCCCGTCCAATACGAAGTTTTGCCCCGCTTTAATTTAGCCATGCCAGTGGATGATGGGACTAGTCCCCTGATCAGTCAGTCCATCGAGATGGATTCCAAGATGTTCAAAACATTGCTCTTTCGTATGGCAAGGTACATATGAGGGGATAAGAGGAAAGGAATAAACACGTAACAGGCCCCGTACGACGAATGAGCCATAGTTAACCCCGTAAATAATTGAACTTTTTTTATATCCGCATCTGCACCTAGTATCCATAAAAGCAGACTCTTTTTCATAAACTTTAATCATCAATGAGTTCCTTTTTTACTCTTTATCTTAATATATTTTCAATTTCCAATGCTGTATTTACATACACAGCTCCAAGCATGCCATTGGAATTCCTAAACATGAAAAATAACAACATATTTCAACAACTTAACACAAGAAAACCATTCACAAGGGTAAACAGAACTTGGTGGGTATTGAGTAAAGTAAATACTTAAAATAGTACATTGATTACCCTGGAGGAGGTTGCAGATTAAGCCAAGGAGGCCGCCGTTCTCGGACAGGAAATTGAGGAAGAACTCGAACAAGCATCCACTCCACTCCATAGGCTTACCAAAAACAGATAAGACCTTCCCAACTATAATAGACACAAATATGACCCACCTGTGGTCCGGCGTAATACCGCCGTCGTCGCCGCCCAACAACTCCGCCGCAAACGTGTCACCGTCTGATGCCTCGAGGAATTTAGCGGCGCTTGCTTTGTCGGCGGATACCAAGAACCTGAAGAGGTCTGTGATTCCACCATTTTGAGGCCGCACAATCAGATACCTTGAAATATCAGACGAGGAGTTGTGGGTATTGGGTTGGAATTGGGTAGTGTTGGCCATTTCCACACCCTTTGCTGTTTGAGTTTCGACGAAGTGTTTATGGGAATTGCTGGGTTTATATAACTTGCGAATTAGTAGATGATGTGTGGACCCCTTCGTCCTCTTTAGCATTGAGGTTGTGGCAACTGAGCTACCGGGCTGAATTTTGGAGTCTCCTTTGTTTAACGAGCTCATAATTTGAGCTTAAGTTTGACTCGGTCGTAAACGAGCTGAGCCTATAAAATGAGCCTAGCTTTTGCTTTAATAAACGAGCTCAAAAACTCGAGCTCAAACTCGGCTCAATTGGTAAACAAGTCGAGTTGAGTCTTGCCTTAACGAGCGGCAGCAGTTCAGCTCATTTGCAGCTCTAGTGGTAACAGATTCGCCCTCTCAAAAGTATGGTAGTTATGACTCAAATCGAACATTTTATGTTAAATAAAAATCCTATAATAATATTGTAAGAGAGTTTCTATGTTCGTCACCCCTTTGATAGCGTTTTCGTAAGCGGAGAAAAACAGACAGAGACATAAAATAAGGGATGGAGATGGGGTGGCTATTTATAGCTAATTTCATGGGGGGAAAGGTCACGTGTAGTAATAAAGCATTAAACTGAATTCTGGTATAATATTTCCCTTCCCCGCAACGCGATAATGATATGATGGTGATCAGGTCTCTTGGATAGCTGGATGGCCCAACTCCTTAATCAATTCCGTAGTATTTTCTAACCACTCCAAGCCGGATCTACTAGTAGAGCTGTAAACGAGCCGAATCGAGTCAAGTTTTAGAATGTTGAAGTTCGTTCATACTTTGTAAACGAGCCGAATCGAGTCAAGTTTGAGCTGTAAACCAAATATTTTTTTGAATAAAGCCGAAATACTTTGATTATTTGCGAGACGAATCTAACAAGTATAAATTTATGGTCAAACCAAATATTTTTTTGAATAAAATCCAAGTTTGGATTTTATTCAAAAAAATATTTGGTTTGACCATAAATTTATACTTGTTAGATTCGTCTCGCCGAGAGGAATCCAGAAACCACAAAATCTTGACGTGGAAGTAACAAATGCAAAAAAAATTTGAATAAAGACGAAACCAAAAAATCATAATCCGGATTATTACCCAAAGCACCCCTTAGTTTTAGCAGCAACATAAGTGTGGGAGGTCCATTGCAGGTGATTATGTGTCGCTGATAACAATGTTTCTTGACCGGTATATGAAACAACCTATATGTATATTAATATCCATTTTTTAAATATCTTTGTTCGAAAGTGTTAAGAGTAATTTTTTGAAATTTCAAAAATAAAAATAAAAAATCAAATTACCCAATATGTGGCTGTAATGGCTTGATTGAAGCATTTCAATTGAAACGACAATCTTTTCAATAAAATTTACTTAATCTTTTAAAGGATTTTGAATTAGAATGACTCATTACTATCTCTAAGTACATTCATTTGTGCAGTCTAATATCATCCATCCAGTAGCATCACTATAACAACATTTCTTGACCGGTATATGAAATAGCCTACATTCCTTTGTTGTAATACTCATTTAAAATTTTCAGTTGTCAAGATCAAAAAAAGAAAGACCTAGATGCGAGTAGGTTTATTTTCATCGACAACTTAAAGTTCAAAGTTAAATCATAATACCTTCAAAGAGGTTGTTCTAGTATCCCTTCAAAAAAGAAAAACAAAATAGTGTGTTTTTTTCCTTTCTGGGTGAAGCGGTTGTTATTAAAGGGTTGTGGGTCATATATCTGGTCCATTAGGATTGCGTGGACGCATTGAAAATGTTAAAGATGGCCCCAAGGCCCATGGCATTTTTAGTAGAGGGAAAAAAGGAGAGAAGGAAGTTAAGTTTGTTAGGATTCTCAAAAGGAAAACCTCTCCTTGTTGGCTATTATGGATGAGGATGGGGTCCTGAATCATTGTATATAAGGACTGTTCTATTGTCCTTGAGTTTGGCTTTGCTATGCTTGATAAAAATGGAAGTTTTCTGTAAGGGAGTATCATTTCGTCACACTATCCAATTATCTCTAATAGACTCTACCATACCTAAGTCGGGACCAAAGGTAAAGTCCTACCACGTGTAGGTGGTGTTAGAAGTATGTTTAGGCCCAATAAAGCGTGTGAGGATTGCTTGATACTGTTTCCCAATAAAATGCCCCAGGGCGGACGTGCCAAAATTATTTCTTTGGAAAACGCCAGGGAATAATCACTCCCTCAAACAAGGAATGATGTGTGTTTGGATGTAGGGCATGTCAAGACCGTGACGTGGTCTAACTGTGAGTGAGGCTGTAGAGCCTGATTCTGACTTCATAACAAACATTGAGTTACAACCTATGGGAAGGTTGTAAAAATGATCCCAGGTTGCCTTACTCATGAAGGACTTAAAATCCAGTTAATGATAGTATAAAAACAATAAACGAACCAAACATCTCTTGTATTATCTGAAATGAAGTGACAATGGTGCAAAAAATGAAAAATAAAGGAATGAAAGCTTGCTAATGTTGGAATTAGAAGTTTGAACAAAGAAACAAACGAAGTTGCAGAAACTTAAATGTAGATAAACCTATGAAGCTAAATGAAATAAATAAACATGGAGTTTTGAGGCGTGGAGCCCTGGTCTACTTTGTTTTTCCCCTTTTATAGCAGCAAATGAAAAACAACACAGCAAAGCCATGAAAGTGAACTAAGTGGGCCACGTTCCAATTCCTTCCAGAACTATTCTCACTTAGGCAAAAAAGCTTAAAATATGCCCAACCATTGATATTCATAGCAGTGGCCCTTATTGTTGTCATGTGTAACATTTATAACTGCTAAAAACGGACATAACTCCTATTTTTCAGGAGAAATGCTACGGTACACACCCCTATATGGCGTAACAATTATGCTTCTTAGTGGTTCAAGATTATGCCACTTAGTGGTTTGGTTTATGCCTCGTATTGGTTTGAGGTTATGCCGTTTAGGGGTTAAGGGTGCATATGGTACACACCCTTTATAGGTCAACGTAGGTCAATGCCTATATGGGCATAACTGGTTTTGCCTCTTAGTAGTTCTTAGCGTAACTAGTTATGCCTTTTAGTGGTTTTGTTATGCCGGTGCATACCATTGGCACCCAAAAAAGGGTGTGTCCTGTAGCATTCCCCATTTTCCAGGGCCTATTTCCACTTCTTTGTATGCGCAAACCACGTTGGCTATAATCACGGCTCAGTTAAGCTCCATGTAGCGAACCACCCCTATAACCGTTGTAAATATCAAATAATGGAGATTTATACCCTTCTAAATACCATGAAAAACTGTCATCTGTCCCTAGAATCAGGCCCTGAGAATGTGACACATGTCCCATGCCTCCAAACCACTTCCTTTTATTTTTGGGAACTCAAATTTATTGTAGTCTGTAGACGTTAATTGCAAACTAAAGTACCCTGATGGCTGCCAGTGGCCCTTTGAATTGGTCAAAAACTTGAGTGCTTCCTACTCTTTAGGATTTATTCCCTGATTTTTTATTATCACATTAACCATCTTCAAAAGAAATTTGCTTCATTAAATGTCACGTAGCATTCATGACCAAATCCTCTTGTATTTAAAATCTAAGGAAATACAAAGAATAGTCCTTGAATATATCCTGAGAATCAGCCAGGGAATAGAACCAAACCCGGCAAAATCGAAATGGGTATAAACAGATACACAAAGATGTTGATTACTGATAAGGTTAGAACTTGGGATTTGGGCTACGTCGAAACCAACCCAGCCAACCCTTCTGAGCCAATGGCGTAGCGAGTTGGGCCCGACAATGACATCTTGAATCGGACTTTTCCAAGTTGGCTTCCACCGCGGCCTAGCCCAATATCAAAGTATTGTCATCTCAAACGGTCCAGTTTGATCCAGTTTAGGCATTTGCATATCAAACCGGATATTTTGGTTTGGGCATTTTACAAACCAAACCAAACCAAATATTAATGGTCCGGTTTAGTTCAGTTTGACTGGTTTATTCTAGTTTTCGATTTGTTACTCGCACATTTTATAATGAACTTGACAGTACGAGTTACAAAGAAAAAGGATTCTATACTACGCATGTCTCATTCAAATAAACATAATTAAGTGCAATATCTTCTACACAATTACCAATGGCGTAGCCGAGTTGGGCCAGACAATGACATCTTGAATCGGACTTTTCTAAAAGTTGGCTTCCACTGCGTCCTAGCCCAATATCGAAGTATTGTCATCTCAAACGGTCCGGCTTGGTCCGGTTTAGGCATTTGCAAATTAAACCGGATATTTCGGTTTGGACATTTGACAAACCAAATCAAACCTTAATGATCCGGTTTGGTTCAGTTTGATTGGCTTATTCTGGTTTCCGATTTGTTACTCGTGCATTTTATAATAAATTTGACAGTAGGAGTTACAAAGACAAAGAATTCTATACTACATATGTCTCATTCAAATAAACATAATACTTGCAATATCTTCTACACGATTACCAACTTGAAATGATCTAACTTCAACAAAAAAATAGATCGAGCTCAGTCACATCTCATCTCTCTAAGGGAATTATAGTCAAACATCCAATACACTAGCAGCAATGGAAGTTTAGTAAACTTGAAATATATTAAAATAAGTTATATAAGAGAAAAGTCGAATAAATTTGAAATATGATATGCACACTGTTCCAGTCAATGGCATTATAATGTTATATGTTAAAATCAATTATATAAGAAAAATATACAAACGTATAGTATATAAATATAATTCGGCTGGTCCCATCTCCAGCGATTGATTTGTTACGAATTCCTATGAACACCTCAAAACCGACAAGAATTTCTCGTTCAAATTGGCGTTGGCTGTTAATTTTTGTAGTTCATCACCTTTTTCTTTGCATTTCATCTCAAATGCAGGTATAGAGTAGCCCCGCGATTTGGGATTGTCTGGTTCTACTTTCATTTCATCTTTATCGTTAGGGCTTTCTTTACCATGAACAGTGATTTCTATTCGGTATATATATATATATATATATTTTTTTTTTTTTTGGCTAAAATGCAAACCAATTACCTTTAGAAACATGACCAAACCGTTTTCAATTTTCGGTCGGGTTTACCGGTTTTTGCTTTCAACCCTACTCATTTGTTTGTTCTTTCTTTGTTCCTTCTGAATGCAATTCGTTTGCAGTCCTACAATACCTCGAACAGCTCGCGAGCAACAACTGAGTTTCCTGCAGTGGAGATAGTCGCCCTCAATAACGGATCAAAGTCATATTTATGGGTACGAGTCTACGAATGCATAGTTTAAATGCTTGGAAATTGTAACATTTTCAAAAGATTCGCAGGGCCTGTATGGATTTTTTTTAATTCGGTTTTGTGGAGTATTGTTTGTTGAATCAAATATAATAATGAACTCACCATTTTACCACCACATCCGGGCCTCAATTTTGTTCAAATTTGGCAATTGGCATTTCACTCAAAGAACATATCATTAATCCTCCAACTTGTAATATATTAAAAGTAGCTTTTCTTTTCTTTTCTTTTGTTTTATCTTTTTGTCTGCAAAGTAAGCTTTTCTTTTTAAATGTAAGTAAAGCACTTAGATTAAATACCCCAAAACAAAAAATGAATAAATAAAACGTAAATGGAGTTCAAGGAGTTCTCGAATGGGAATTGAGATGGGATACTTTTTTTCTTTTGGTACGAGACTTAGGTGTTTGCTCTCATTTAAAATTTTGGATTTGATTCTTATTGTCTAAAATTCTTCTCGCCGCCTCACTCTTAGCCATAATTAAGTATGTGAAATGGCTCTAAAAAGAGTCATCCAAGTTCGTTTAAAGTGCACATAAGTTAATCCGAAAACACCTTTTACAGCCAAAAAATTGGAAAGTTTACACTATGGGGTAGGTTCAATTATGTGGGGTCCATCTCAACCACAAATCATTATCACAAAGTTGAACAATATACCATAGGCCATTATCCATAAAAGAAAGTCTACCTATCTATAGATAGGGATTGCCATTACTATTTATGAAATTGAGAGAGTCAAATAATGCCACCGACAACCGACACCCGCAGCAGCCAGCGATTGCTCGTGGGTGGAAGCGTGTGACAACCTTTGATTCGGTGGTCTTAACCCGTTTCGGGTTCCTACGTCTAAGAGCAAAAACAGTAGTTAGGGCAAATTTTTGGCCAAAAACCTGGTGTACAATGTATATAGCTAGCATGTTACTCTCAACACTACAACAACACTACCCATTTTACCTTATCTCTTATTAAAATATTGTTTTTTTAAATATATATATATATATATATATATATATATATACACACACACACAGATATATTCATCGTCGCCATCGTTCATTGCCACCATCTTCGATCGTCGCCTCCATCATCGCCTCCGTCGCTTGGAACCTCCATTGCCGCCGTTTGTCGCTTGGAACCTCCATCGCCGTTAGTCCCTCGCCACCTGCAACTTCATCGATCTAAAGTCCCTCGTCATCGTTCTTCGCCGTCCATCGTCGTTCATCAATGTCCATCGGTGCTCACTGTCCATCGCTACTCACAACGAGAGACTGTAAAGATATACGAGAGGAGAGAGGAGAGAGAAAGAACAATATAAAAAGGGATTGATAGTGAACAATGCTTAGGTAAAGATAAACACGTACTGTAGCAAATTTGGAGAAAATGTAAAATAGCTAAGGTAGTAGACAAACTGTTGGAGCACACTTTTCTCACTTTTCCTGGCTATTTTGCCCAAAAATGGGTTTTACCCAACCTGTTGTTGATGCTCTAAGGACAAAAGAGTAGGGCGAAATTCCATCAATTTAAGAAAATTTATTATTATTTATTAGTATTAGATAAATAAGGTCAATATTATGTGCGATTGTTGAAATATTTCAAGAATGTATGAATTATATATGAATATGTATGCAAGTGGTTTGAACAAATAATACAGATATAGGGTTTGTCTCCACCATAACAAGTAATAGCCATATTTTTTGCATCCAAGTTTAAGCAAATAACCCAAATCAGGCTCGCCACTCCCACCTCACAATTTACAGGTGCTACACCCCGCAATATCCCAGGCAAGACACTGTTCATCAGCTAAGGTATATTTAATTATTTTCGTACACCCACTACTTATTAGTACTTTATTAGTTTTAAAGGAATGGGTTCACTGCTAGAAAGAGAGAGAAATGAGTATTTTATTTAGAGAGTCTGATTAGAATAGAGAGTCTGATTTTGTGAGTTTTTTAAAAAATGACTTGTTAATTTGTAAAAGGTGTTTTTGAGGTTAAATTTGGTCCAATTTTTGTTGAGCCTGATGAGGATGCTCTAACAAGAATCTCTACTATTAAACCACTAAATGTCGTTTAATCATGCATACTTAAATGGGACCCTATTTTTTGACAAAAATCTGGGAGCATAAAGCCGCTGCGTCTTTGGTTTTAGATCAAGTTTGTCTTGTTTATTTGCATACGTGATACGTTCTTGCATGTAAAACGTATTTGGTTTTAGCCTTTTTAGACGTGTGATTTATTATTTAAAATTTTTTATTGTCTCTGTCTTAGTGTCTTCTACCTATCATCAACCCAAATACTATATCAATAGTGCAACCCAAATACTAACATTGTAGAAATTTAATATATATGAGATTATTTCATATTTTAACAAAATTTATTTAGGAAAAATGAGTTTGTTTATATGTTTGGATATATTTAGAGTCTTAGACCCTTCAACAATATTTAAAGCAATTTTATTTATAGGCCTTTGATTAAAAGTGACTCAAGTTCATAAGCCCAAGAACTCATTTGACACCACCATTAATAAAAAAATTGCATAATAAACCTCAATCAATCCCAAGTGATTTGAACCTAAGTACTGAGTCGTTCTAACTAACAATAATCTTCTACTACTATTAAACTGTTGAATGTAGATCAAGGCCGCCTTGTTTGTTTGGATATGTTCTTACGGGAATTGATAATCACACTCCAAAATTTAATGGAGGTGCTCCAAGCTACAGTGATTTTCCAAAACCATGCTTTTGCAAGTTCCAATTTTATTTCAGGCACTCCTAAAGTTTTTTACTCTCAATTTTACTTCAGGCACTTCTAAATTTTTTTACTTGTCCATGCTCTTCTCCTCTGCATACTCTGTTAATGGAAGAAGAAAAAATAGACGCCTATCCAAACCCTAGCATGTAGCAAAAACTCTATTGTGAATTGGGTTCTGTAAATCGAGGATTCAAGCTCGGAATGTAGTTTTTTTTTTTTTACTTCTTTTCTTATGATTTTGTCGGGATTAAGTTATGATTGGGTGAGTTTCGTGTATTTTAAGAGAGGCATGGTTCGGCTAAAAAATTTCGCCATCACCGCTTTACAAATCCAGATGAGAAGGGAACGAAACAGAGGGAAAAACATCGATGCATTTCAATACATCACCACCACTAGCTACAGGCATAAATGTTGGAAATTTTCGAATTTGAAAGCTGGTTCAAGCTCTTGATTATTTTTATTTCTTTTTTGAGTAGATTCTCCACGTCAAAACTTATCTTGGTATTCTAATATAAGGTTAATTTCCTTGTTCTAGCTGTAATTTTTTTTTAAGGCTTTCATGTTCTCATAAGCCCCTTTTTTCAGCCGCCTCGCAACCAGGGTGCCTCACGCCAGTCTCTTGAACATCGGCTCCCCTCCCCTCCCCCTGTTTTTCTAATTTTCTTGCGTTTTAATTAATCTCCCTCCCCAATCCATCTAGCTGTCGTGCCGTTCGTTGATTTCTCCTGCTCCAATCTAACATATATGCAACAACAGATTTGCATAGCTATGGACTATGATTGCTTCTGTCTTTACCATTTGGACTGCTAATGTTAATTGCTTCTGTCTTTTTCTGTTTGGTTTTAGTTCAATTTTCTGTTTGGAGTGCCTTAGTGAATAAAGAGATAATTTGGAGATAGAGTGCCTCAAATAATTTTTATATTTTCACAAGGATAGTTTTGTAACTTCATTACATTTTAGAGTGTCTGCATCAAAAAAGGAAGCCCCAAAATCAAGGCTCCGGATCAGCTGTCCCGGGAGCCTGTCCCGAGTTGCTGTCCCAGCCACCAAAACGGTGGCGTTTTGTGCCACTCCAAGCCTTTTGCAAAATGCAATTTTGTGGGGCCCACTTTCGGGTCCCACACAAACGATCTGAACCGTTAAATAATTTTAAATTAATTATTAAAGTGTTCTCCGCGAAAATCGGGCCCATTGGATATTTTTACGTTATTCATCTTGTTCCTTTGATTTTCATTCAGAATTTAGGACCCTACCAGTTTGAAAGAATCTTCAAGAAAAGTTATAAAATTTTGGGCTTGGAAACCCATTGATCTGAACCGTAAGAGTCGTAGGGCTCGTTGAAAAGACCATCCAGTAAAAAAATTATCTTGTTCGGACATCGATAGCTATAAAAAAAACTCATATTTTTAGAGTTTTGATACCTAGCAATGTCCGAACAAGATAATTTTTTTACTAGATGGTCTTCTCAACGAGCCCTACGACTCTTACGGTTCAGATCAATGGGTTTCCAAGCCCAAAATTTTATAACTTTTCTTGAAGATTCTTTCAAACTGGTAGGGTCCTAAATTCTGAATGAAAATCAAAGGAACAAGATGAATAACGTAAAAATATCCAATGGGTCCGATTTTCACGGAGAACACTTTAATAATTATTTTAAAATTATTTAACGGTTCGGATCATTTGTGTGGGACCCGAAAGTGGGCCCCACAAAATTGCATTTTGCAAAAGGCTTGGAGTGGCACAAAACGCCACCGTTTTGGTGGCTGGGACAGCAACTCGGGACAGGCTCCCGGGATAGCTGATCCGGAGCCCAAAATCAACTCCCATTCTTACGCGTAAAACATATCTAGTAATTTATGCAGTAACTCATTGTTTTAAATTTATGACACCGTCCCTATCTAAAAGTGTCTTCTACCTAACATCAAGACAAATACTAACAATAGCACAACCCAAATGGCATTGCTAAACACATTTCAATACTACTAATTTTTTCTCAGTTATTACTTTCTTCAAAAGTTGATACTAATAATTAAATTTTCCCGTACTCTTATTATTTTAGTTTCTTTGACACAGATCTCTCACCTGCTGCCACACCTGTCCTTATTTATTTGTTTATATTTTGTTGTCTATAACCATCTTAAATATTTTTGTCAAAATCACCGTCGACTTTTGATAATATAATCAACATCTTCACCAACTTTATGTACTCAAATCAATAATTTTCTATTGCATTCCTCCAATGGGCGCACAAAGGGCAAAATTATATGCTGCCGCTAAAGCAACTTATGTTTAACAATTAAAAGGATTCATATATTAGGTAGGTAAGGGTTTCCAAATTTTGACATCGCCATTTTAGATTAGATTAATAGTTTGGATTCTTTATTAATCAAGAAATCTTGCGTTGGTCAGAGTTACTGGTATGAAGCATTGAGAACCCGGCCGGAAGTAAAATATAAGATTGAAAATATAATATATTTTTAAAATTAAATAACTCTATTAATAACTCATATTTTTTGCATTAATTTTTTATCAACCTCTTAAACTAAAGAAAAAAAAGCAATGTACGAACCATTTTCCTATCCTCACTTCTGTACGATCCAATATGAGAGAGTAGTTTTATTTGTAATTTCGTATCTCCTTCGGTACTAAAATCACGTTCGATGCAAGTGGAGTGGTATAAAAGAAATCGATAATACCCGTGAACGAATCGAAAATTTGAAATCTTACCTTCAGCCATTATTGCTCAAGTGCTAGAACAAACCAGAGAAATCTTCTAACTAAGACCTAGATAATGAACCTCATTGATGAAAACACATGCTTATTCTTCTTTGAGTTAGGTCAGGGACTCTCTGTATGTGGTATTTATAGACAACGCATGCACTTCCTACCATCAAGGATAAATTGTCTCTAGAAGGCGTCTTTCTACATGGTGTGTCTCTTGATCATAAGTCTATTTCTAATGGACATGACTCTTGATGTATCTTTATCCAATAAATATACCCTTTCACATATAGGATAAACCCTTTCACATAGGATGCATCTTTTTATAATAAGACACATTTTCACAATTAGACACCTAATAATTGGATAATTTATTTATCACTCATAACTTCAATTAATAAATAGAAAGTGATAAGTAGACCACATTATATAGTTTCTTACATGCATGGTAGTCCAGTAATAGATACCATATACTCCATGCATGTGATAGGGGTTGAAATCTCAACAAAACAATTCTAACTTTCGCCATGTTTGATGGAATCGCAATTAAAATGGGGTCATTTCAATAATAGAAATACTACACCGCAAAATTATTCAGTTCTCATGGGATGGGAATGCCCGACCCTTCTTTTCCATTTGCTATAGTGTAATTTTCACTCAAGTTTTTAAATTTAATGCAAAAGGAAATTAAAGTAAAAAATTTGATTTCAATGGAAGGCGTCCTATCTTACAATCAAACATGTGGAATGAAAGGTTATACACTAAATGACTGGTAGGCTGTCAATCTTAAATTGGAACCATCTTTTCATTCATTTCCTATGATGTGTCTAAATCATACTATAATTCATAAGTAAAAAAAAAATATTATGCCCAGAACAATTAATACTCCTATTATGAAAGAAAGACAACTCACAAGCAAAAGAAATTTGCTCTATCTCCTCTTTAGGGAGACGGTTACCCGGTTTGATTTGTATGGTTTTTGCTATCATCTATACAATTGATATCTATTGTTTGAAAAAAAAAATTCTGTTAAAGTTTCACTCCATATAATTTTTCTTTTCTCTTGCAAATTTATGAAGGAACACAGCACAAAGAAAACATTTCTTAAAGAAACCCCTTTACCTAATATTGTCCAATCGTCCTCAGAAACTATGTGACTGGGCAGGTGCTGGAATTTCTAGTTTTCAACTACCAGACAGCAACCCCTACATTGTTTGAAAAAAGTCAAAAGAAAAATGAAAAAGAGCAACCCTACCGTTGGGAGGGAGGGGATGTAATATTGGAATGTCCTAGTGAGCAATCACAATTGTTCGCTCGACTATTAGCGGTTTGAATTTAATGAAATTATCATACATGTAAAATACTCATCTTTTTTGTAAATTACTTTGGACAGTTGATTGTCGAACAAATGACTGTGAGTATGTGATTGCTCCAATCTGGCCCCAGTTTCCCCCTTTTTTCTCTTTTTAGTAAATTTTTAATCAGAACTTGTATTTCTTGTCATTATCCTAGCAAATTCCATGGATCAAATCACATATATTGAAAACTCAATGGCAAGGGAACAAACTCCCGAAAATAAATACTGAAATTCCTAAAATATAACCTCGGATTTCCTTAATCAAATTACAGATTTTCTATTTTTAGCAAGAAACTCCAAAAATTTCGCTTGTCATTCCCTCGCACTTCTTCTCCTCTCTCCTCCCGTTCTTAAAAAAAAAAAAGAAAGAAAGAAAGAAAAAAAAAAAAAGACAACATTATTTCCTCATATATATAAGAATCCAAAATGATAAGAAAAAATGATCGAGACAAAGTCAAAACACCGACACTCTTAGGAAAATGTATTGACAATTACTCCATATTATACGGTTGTGTATATTTAGGTATATATATATATATGATATACAATAAAATACTCTGATTAACCATTTATGAATGTCTATATCTCGTGTCGTGTATATAAAAGGGAGAGCTGGATCAATTTAGTGGGGTGCCACTTTTGTCCAATTCTCCCGATTTTGCCCCTGCCATGCATTTTCTCGATTTTGCCCTTGTCAATTATTGCTTGCCTTTTGTTGATATTTTTTACTCCACTCTCTTTTGTATGCTTTCGTATAGTATAGATGATTGTGAGGCTCACTTTGGGGTTTCAAACAAATAATCTAAGCCGTCTAATGATTTGAAAATAATTATTTGGATGGTCTTGCAAAAAATCATATGAACTAGATAATCTGTACACAATCGATCTAATTTTCAAATATTTCATTAAGAATTTAGGAGTTGAATACTAAATGAATTTTGGAAAATAGTTAAATGACCCTGTGGTTGGTATTCGCATAATCAAAATCACATATATTACAGGGGCTTACACCCAACTACCAACAAGAACTCAATTCATATTCAAAGCCACAGACACAATTGTGGACGTTGCCACGAGGACTCTCGGCTTTGTTGATTTGAAAATTGATTATTTTGAATAGGGAGTCGCCACCCGGTTTTATGGAAAATTTTCCGGGAAACCATTTTTTTTGAAAAATATGACTTCCGTACCCCTTTTTTTTTTTTGAAAAGATTTGATCGATTGTTTTAGAGAAAATGTTTTTGGGTTCGGAGCCAGATTACGAGAGGGGAAGGGTTTTACGGCACCCCTCTCGCCCGACAAAATCGGTCTCTATTTTAACATTCGTGGGATTTCATAAATATTTTATTAACAAACTTGATACACGAAGTAAGGCAAAAACATAGTAACAAATTTGATCATGCAAACATAAATGTGGTATGCATGTAATTATGTATGAAATACATAAAATTGGATACATGAAGCAAGGCAAAAACATAATAACAAATTTGAACATGTAAAACATAAATATGGCATGCATGTAACTATGTATAAAATGCATAAAAGAAAAATGAAATTGAAGAATCCAAATTAGACCAAACCTTTATTCTTTTGCTTTGAAAACTTGACGACTTGAGAATCATTTTGTTTTTCTTTTCATTTGTTTTTGAAATCGATTTTTTTATGAATCTTGAGTTGAACTAGTTTCATAAAAAAAGAATCAAATAAATCAGAAAGAAAATTATGAATTTTTTTAGTAGAATGGCAAACTAGATGGATTTGGAAAATTAACTGCGGGATGCATTTGTGCGCACAAATAGCATTCGGGCGCCCAAGTGCATGAAGTTGCATTTGTGCGCCCAAATAGCACCTGGGCGCACGAATGCCTCTTCTGGTTTAATTCCTCAAATTTGTATTAACTGTTGAAAACTTTTTTTTTTTTTTTAATCGAAATTGATTTTCTTCCTACAAATTTAGTAGAGGAAAATAGTAGATTAAATACTTACATCAAAGTGAAGAGATCCAACCTCTTTTTGACATTGGACCATCTGGAGAGCACTTGGGCGCACAAGTAGCATTCGGGCGCACAAGTAGTACTTGGGCGCACAAGTGCTGCTCCAGGTTAATTTTTTTGAAAAATTTTCTTTTCCTTGACAGAAACTTTATTCGAAACAGGAAATAAATATGAAGGAATAAAATATGTTGAGGCTAATCCCCTCAAGGCCAAGAAGTGACCTTAAGACCCATTAACTTTACCTCAAAAAAAATGCTTGAAAATTACCTCCTTTGAACTTGATTTTTGAAGAAGGATAGAGCTTGGGCGTAAATAGGGAGGTTGAGCCTAGAAGCTGAGATTTTCAGAAGGTTTGATGAAGCTTAGGTAGACTGGAGAGGGTAAGGGAAATATATGGACTTAGAATTTTTGGGATTTTTTTGACTTGAACTTGTGAGAATTTTGGATTGAAAGGGTGAGTTAGGGAGAGAGATAGCATAGAGTGATAATAACAGTGGATGGGAGGGTATGAGAGCTGGATTTTAGAATGAGAGAGTGTAAAGAGGGTGGCAATAATAGGTTGTGGAAATCTAGAGAGCAAATGGAGGGAGAAAGAAGATGTATTTATAGGGCTAGGTGAGTGAAAAATGACAAGAGGTGCAGGAGGAGCGTCTGGGACTGCCCAGGAATCGAATAAGCATGATGAAATTCTCCTGCAACGTGCTGGAGAAACTTGGCATGCAAGGGTGGACTTGTGCGCACAGATACTATTTGTGCGCACAAGTAGCATTTGTGCGCACAAGTTGCACTTGTGCGCATGAGTTGAACTTGGGCGCACAAGTGCTACTTGGGCGCACAAGTACTATTTGGGCGTCTAAGTACTATTTGGGTTTTGATAGTTTTGGTTGAGGTGTTGGTATATAAGGTTTTAAGGTTGGTGAATAAGGGTTGGTTTCAAAGTGGGTTTTTGACAACCTTGGAAAGCAATGTTTCAAGCATTTATCGAGGTAATCAGGCCTTACTTTCATCATCGGGGAGGCCGTCTAGGCCGTGGTTCAAAAATTATGGGGGCCTAAATTGGGGTGTCTACAGTTGCCCCTCTTTGATGGAACTCGGTTACCATTATTGGTTCGAGTGACATCAAAGACTTGAGACACCCAATTTATGCTACTCCACTTTTTTTGATCCAAAACAACAGAAAGCTGGAAAATTGAGTAAAGTTTCAATTTGTGCGGTCGCGCTCGTCGAGCTGCCTACATACCCCGTAGTAGGGATCAGACCAGCGCAGTTCGTTGGGGCAAACACAAATTTTGAAATTTTTTTGAAATGGCACTCGAAGGTACCATTGTCGTGTTTGAAAGTAAAACCGTTGTTTGACATTTAACGAGGTGTAAAGTTTACCACAATTGTTTCACACTTAACAGGACGTAAATTCCGTCACTGCTTGACATTAAACGGAGCATAAAGTCCGTCACTTCTGAATGGGGCATAAAGTCTGCCGCCTCTGACAATTCCACGAGGCGTAAAGTCCGCCGCCGCTTGACAAATGAATGGGGCGTAAAGTCCGCCACCTCTAACAATTCCACGGGGCGTAAAGTCCGCCACCGCTTGACAATTCTACGGGGCATAAAGTCTGCTTCCACTTGACAATCCACGGGGCGTAAAGTCCGTCGCCGCTTGACAAATGAATGGGGCGTAAAGTCCGCCAACTCTAACAATTCCACGGGGCGTAAGGTCCGCCGCCACTTGACAAATGAATGGGGCGTAAAGTCCGCCACCTCTAACAATTCTACGGGGCGTAAAGTCCGCCGCCGCTTGACAAATGAATGGGGCGTAAAGTCCGCCACCGCTGACGATTCTACGGGGCGTAAAGTCCGCCGCCGCTTGACAAATGAATGGGGCGTAAAGTCCGCCACCTCTGACGATTCTACGGGGCGTAAAGTCCGCCGCCGCTTGACAAATGAATGGGGCGTAAAGTCCGCCACCTCTGACGATTCTACGGGGCGTAAAGTCCGCCGCCGCTTGACAAATGAATGGGGCGTAAAGTCCGCCGCCGCTTGACAAATGAATGGGGCGTAAAGTCCGCCACCGCTGACGATTCTACGGGGCGTAAAGTCCGCCGCCGCTTGACAATGCTACGGGGCGTAAAGTCCGCCGCCGCTTTTTGAAATTGAATTATACGTTCAACTACCATGTTTGAACGACGTGTTCAACTACAATTTTTGAAAAAGAACGGTGCGTGCGACTACTGTTTTTGAAAAAGGAACGACGCATGGAGCAACTGCGTTTAACATTCGATATTGACAATTTAGTTTAACAGGCCTCATTATTTGTTTTGACTATGGTGTGCGAATCTATGGCATCCACTTAGGACATGGCCACTTGGACGCATGGAAGTGTCTAGGATCGGTTTGAAAGTGTTTGTGACGTTTGGAGTTACAAAAGTGCTTATGAGTGAATGTGCCCTCCAGTGAAAGTGTTTTGAAAAGCTACCCTGGGGGACAGTATTTTTTTTTGTTTTTTGTCTTTTTTGGAAGCTGCTGTTTAAGGCGATTGAAAATTTAAATTTGAAGTTGAAAAGAAATTTGAAAAAGAAAGTTGCCCCCCAGGGCTACAACTTGAAAAGTAGGTGAGGCGTCAGAGTGTCCCTTTTGCTTTACTGCCTTTCCTTTTGACCGTAGTTGGGGTTTTGAGCTGTCTTTTGACAAGGCTTGATTTTTGGAGCTTTGGGTTGACTTTTGGTTGACTTTTAGGCTGAAACTTTTGGCTTGACTTTTTGGTTGAAGCTACGGGTTCAAACTAGAGCTTTTGGGTTGACCATTGGGTTAAAGTTTCGGGTCTTCATGCCCCAATCTTGGATCTGGGTATATGCTTACCTGGTGGACAGTGCTGATATGCCCTTGGCTCTAATTCTCTTTTCTGGTTCTGCTGATGATTTTGGCGACCGATCGACCATATACCCAAACGCAGGTTCTTCCATGATCAAAACTATTTCCACGAGTCGAGGATATGTTGACCTTTTGATAAAAAGGAGGATTTTGACCACGGACACAGGGGTAGACTTTTGACAAGGTCGAGGAATTTAATCAGCCTTTTGAACGAAGAGGTAGACTTCGATGAGACTAACAAGGCTGATGAATTTGATTGGCCTTTCGAATTGACAAGACCAAGAGGTGGACTTTGATAAGACTGACAAGGTCGATGAATTTGATCGGCCTTTCAAACAAACGGATGAACTTCGATAAGACTGACAACGCTGAGAAATTTGATCGGCCTTTTGGATAAAGGGGTGGATGAATGACTTGACTAGGATGCCCCCGATTGGACAGAGATTAACTACTCGTAGATAGGGAAGACCATTTATTAAATGATGACTTTTCTTCAGGTGCCCCTAATTGGGCGGAGATAGATCGCGTTGACTCGAAGGATATGGAAGACCACGTGGACTCAAAGTTCTGAAAGACGGCAAACATGCCTCACAATTGACGTTGAAATTGTCATAATGAAAATTGGATTTTGATTACTTTTCCCTCGAAATTTTGGAATTGTTTTATTCCATCAAATGATGATCATTCTAATCAATTATTTTGTCGAAACACGAGATTCCCATGCCCTGGATTGTTGATGATGTCCCATTGACTTTCTATTAAGATGCCCCAGTTTGGAGGGCTGCTGATGAAGACTTGTTGGTCCCCCAATTTTGGTTCCTGCTTGGCTGATGCCAATGTCTGCACAATGCTTTGACTTTTAAGAGAAATTTGATTGTTCCCACACTATCAAGTTGCACTTTCCAATCTGAAAGGACTTTATTTAGGTTATAATGGGGCCATTGTTATGGGCTTGACAAAGAAATGGTAGAAGGCTCAAAATTTTATCTTCATTGGATTATTAGAGCTAGCAGCTATCTCAGCTTTTTGTGTCCTTTTTGCTTTTGAAGGGCATTTTCTTCCCTTTATGCCTCTTGTTACTTACGATAGGCGCTTTAGTGCTTTGCATCTTGTTGCACCTATGCGTTTGACATTTTTGTTCTTGTGATGCTTTGAATCTTCATGCACCTATATCTTTGACACTTTCATTTTTCCCTTTTTTTTTTTTTTCTCCGCCCAATGTGGGGGTAGCTGCCTAGCTGGGTTTTTTCAAAGAAATTAATTCAGGCTCAAAGAGGTTTGCAATGGATATTTATGTGGGAAATAAAAGCAAAGAATGCCTTTCTTCATTTTGAATTGCGCAACTTGATAGAGAGAATCATACATGCTCTAACTTTTGCCTAGATCATATTTCGAAGTTTTGATCTAGCGAGCTTTTTGCCTTAACTTTTGCCTAGGCCGCCCTTGCGGGTTTTCAGCCTAGCAGGCTTTTTTCTTTGTCCAAGCATTGCTTCTTGATGATGTCGGGGAACGGCTCCTTGAAAATCCTCCTTGTGTGGGGTGTGAGTTCAACACCTTCCTTATGTGGGGTGAGGGTTCAACCAAAATTCTTCTCGTATTTCGAAGTGATTATCATGTTTCTCAAGTGATGGTGGAAAACAATTTGAGGAATCATGTTCAAATCCTAAAATTTATTATGACAATTTCGACTCAACGGGGGATAACATGGATTTTGAAACCAAAGCGGCCGAACCACTGAGGGTTGCCTACGTATCCTTTTGCAAGGAATCAGGCCGTGCGTAGTTCGAGACTACAAAGCTGACTCTATTTTAGGATTTTTCTTTTTCTTGACAACAACAAGAGATTACAGACTTATGAAAGACTTGAAATAGAAACTAACTTATTAAAGACTCGAAATACAAACTGACTTGACAAAAGCGAAAACTTGACTCGAGACTCGTAGAAGATCAGATTGTTGCATGGTCTTATCAACATTCTCCAATGGGTTCGGTGCCGAATATGATGGAGTCAATGCAGAATTCAGGGATGGATTTGTTGTCGATGAGGTCTTGGATCCTGTAGCGGAGACGGTAGCATTCATTAGTAACGTGACCGGGCATTTAGTGGAAGGCACAGAAGGCGTTTTGGTTGAAGCTGGCTGGGAGTTTTTTAGGTAGAGGGGTTGGATGGAGGGGTTGGATGTACCCAGCTTTATGGAGCCTTTCATAAACAAAGGATAAAGGTGCTGAGAATGTGGAAAAGGTCTTTGGTTGGCTTTTGGGGTGATTAATTTTGGTTGTGACTTTGTTGGTTAGTTTAACTCGGTTAGGGTTGTTTGTAGAGCTTGAAGAGGTGCTTACGTAACTATTGTTGCCAAATTGCGTGCTTCTGTTGCTGGAGCAAACCCTTTTGTCTTTTGAAGTGAAGTCGTCTTTTCTGATATCGCACAAGGTGGGATGTTCTTTTGGCTTGATCATGATAGTTTCCTCTAGTTTAAAGATCCTGGCCAAAGCTGAAGTCATTTGTAGGTTTAGGTTTTCTTTGAGTTGCTGGGGGTTTTCTTGGACTGCTAGGAAATGATTGTGGATATCTTGCATCATGGCTGTCAGCTGTACTATCTGATTATCTGTGTACTCCTTCATGTCATTCATGGCCTTTTTGAGTCCTTCGATTTCTGCTTGAACATCCATGCCAGTTGGCGGGGCTTTCGTTTGAGGTTCTGGGTAGGGTTTTCTTGACTGGTTCAACGGCTAAGTATCGACAGTAAAGCAAAAATTGAACTCAGACGTGCCCCAGTTATGAAAATTTTATTTACAAAAAAGAATTTGACATTTTATGTACAAAAGAATTTGATGCTTGTTATATACAAAAAAGGGTTTGAAAGTTTAAATGAAATGAGGTTGTGTGCGTGTCATCATCATCACGCCTTCGAAAGTAGACTCAATTACCGGATTTAGAAAATTTGCTTAACAAACCTCTGTCAGGGATCTGACTTTGAATTTAGAAATAAATGCCCCAGTTAAAGGCAATTATTCCTAATCTCTGTTAGGTCTCTATTAAGGTGTCGAGCAATTTTTCATAAATCTTATAAAAACGTGTGACTCTACGTCGGACAAGATGATTTCTAGAAACTATGACCAAAGGAGATCTATTCTAAAACTTGAGATTAAAATATGTACAATGTGATGTTTGCATGCAATGCTATGACAGGATATAGAAAGCAGTAACACGTAAGCAGGATATAACATGTACTCCTGTCCTGTGGGTCCTGTAACTGATTTGGAAAGTTCTATGGTAAGCTATATGCAAAGGCTGGATTTGGTCTCGAGAGGGGACCCCGGACTAGAATCAGTTCATGCCTACCGTATGCCAAGTATGTGCGAGGCAACGACGTTTATGACACAAAGCGATTCATCACGGTCGAGGGCTGCTGCGCGTTTTGGGATTCCCTGGCACCGGCAAGCCGGACAGGTAGCGCCAAAACATGTCAGCGAGAGCTAGTAACCATGCACGTGCAATGCAAAAGTTTTATAATAAAATATTTGAAAAATCCCACGAACATTTTTCGAGTTTGGCTCTTTCTCGATTAATTTACACTTTGAAAATTTTACACAAACAAACAACCCAAAAAGCTCCAGTCAGGATGGCCGGGCGGGGCCCTATTACTATCGCCATTCCTTCCTTGCGATAGCGCTAGGCGTTTTCGTTTTGACAAGCCTTTGGGAAGTTGACAAGTGTAATAAAATCAAAGTATAAATTAACCAGGAGATTATCCCCAGCGGAGTCGCCAGTTTGTGGACGTTGCCACGAGGACTCTCGGCTTTGTTGATTTGAAAATTGATTATTTTGAATAGGGAGTCGCCACCCGGTTTTATGGAAAATTTTCCGGGAAACCATTTTTTTTGAAAAATATGACTTCCGTACCCTTTTTTTTTTTTTTGAAAAGATTTGATCGATTGTTTTAGAGAAAATATTTTTGGGTTCGGAGCCAGATTACGAGAGGGGAAGGGTTTTACGGCACCCCTCTCGCCCGACAAAATCGGTCTCTATTTTAACATTCGTGGGATTTCATAAATATTTTATTAAGAAACTTGATACACGAAGTAAGGCAAAAACATAGTAACAAATTTGATCATGCAAACATAAACGTGGTATGCATGTAATTATGTATGAAATACATAAAATTGGATACATGAAGCAAGGCAAAAACATAATAACAAATTTGAACATGTAAAACATAAATATGGCATGCATGTAACTATGTATAAAATGCATAAAAGAAAAATGAAATTGAAGAATCCAAATTAGACCAAACCTTTATTCTTTTGCTTTGAAAACTTGACGACTTGAGAATCACTTTCACTGTGTTCGGTTCCAGATCCACAGTTGTAATTTATTTTTGGGAAAACAAATTTTGCCAACATGTGATCGGATGACTTTCATTGTGGGCCCAACAAATTGAAAAACACCCACCCTTATTACCGTGGGCCCCACCACTAACCTTAATTAAAAAAAAAAAAACTCAAACGTCTCTTTCTCTCTCCTGTTCTCATCTCTCTCCTCCCCAAATCCAAGTCCCTCCCCTCCATACCCACCACCAGCAGCAGCAGCAGCAAAAAAACCAATCAATTAACACAAACTCCTCCATTAAAGTCCAGTGCTCTTCTCCCACTACCACCGACACCCCCACCGCCAAAGCCCAACGACTGATCGGTGTCGCCGTCGACTTATCCGACGTCCGCCTTCGCCGTCAAGTGGTCCGTCCGCCACTTGACCACTACCTTCGTCCTCTACGGTGCCGACTGGAGCATGTGGAAGGTCGGAATCTGGTCGAAATTTTGTGGGGTTTTGGTTGGATTTTTGTCCAAACTCCAGTCCAATTTCGTCCGCCACTGGTCGAAATTCTGTTACAAAATCCCAACCCAAACCGAATTTTTACAAACGAATTTTACAAAATCCCAACCCAAACCGAATCCGACGTCCGCCACTGGTCATTGCAGGCTGTGGTGCCGCCGGTGGTGAGGACGTGGGTGGCGGCGGGTCTGGTTCGATCTTCTTCGTCGCTAGGTTCGATCTTCTGCTTCATCGTCTTCGTTGAACCCCTCTCTCTCTCTCCTCTGGAATGTAAAGAAGGGGTTTTTTTCTGAGTTTAGAAAGGCGGGGGCCCACGTGGGTGCTGGCCCGAGAAACAAAGATGAGCTGGGTTCCTAGGTGGGTTCCACGAAGGTAGACTTATTGTTTGGTGTGTGGTTAGTGGAGCCCACTTGGGCCTCCATTCTTTCAAACCGAAAATTTTGAAAGTTTGCACTTCAAAAAGTTTTCTCCGAAAACTTGGAACCGAACACAGTGTTTGTTTTTCTTTTCATTTGTTTTTGAAATCGATTTTTTTATGAATCTTGAGTTGAACTAGTTTCATAAAAAAAGAATCAAATAAATCAGAAAGAAAATTATGAATTTTTTTAGTAGAATGGCAAACTAGACGGATTTGGAAAATTAACTGCGGGATGCATTTGTGTGCACAAATAGCATTCGGGCGCCCAAGTGCATGAAGTTGCATTTGTGCGCCCAAATAGCACCTGGGCGCACGAATGCCTCTTCTGGTTTAATTCCTCAAATTTGTATTAACTGTTGAAAACTTTTTTTTTTTTTTTTTTAATCGAAATTGATTTTCTTCCTACAAATTTAGTAGAGGAAAATAGTAGATTAAATACTTACATCAAAGTGAAGAGATCAAACCTCTTTTTGACATTGGAACATCTGGAGAGCACTTGGGCGCACAAGTAGCATTCGGGCGCACAAGTAGGACTTGGGCGCACGAGTAGCACTTGGGCGCACAAGTAGTACTTGGGCGCACAAGTGCTGCTCCAGGTTAATTTTTTTGAAAAATTTTCTTTTCCTTGACAGAAACTTTATTCGAAACAGGAAATAAATATGAAGGAATAAAATATGTTGAGGCTAATCCCCTCAAGGCCAAGAAGTGACCTTAAGACCCATTAACTTTACCTCAAAAAAAATGCTTGAAAATTACCTCCTTTGAACTTGATTTTTGAAGAAGGATAGAGCTTGGGCGTAAATAGGGAGGTTGAGCCTAGAAGCTGAGATTTTCAGAAGGTTTGATGAAGCTTAGGTAGACTGGAGAGGGTAAGGGAAATATATGGACTTAGAATTTTTGGGATTTTTTTGACTTGAACTTGTGAGAATTTTGGATTGAAAGGGTGAGTTAGGGAGAGAGATAGCATAGAGTGATAATAACAGTGGATGGGAGGGTATGAGAGCTGGATTTTAGAATGAGAGAGTGTAGAGAGGGTGGCAATAATAGGTTGTGGAAATCTAGAGAGCAAATGGAGGGAGAAAGAAGATGTATTTATAGGGCTAGGTGAGTGAAAAATGACAAGAGGTGCAGGAGGAGCGTCTGGGACTGCCCAGGAATCGAATAAGCATGATGAAATTCTCCTGCAACGTGCTGGAGAAACTTGGCATGCAAGGGTGGACTTGTGCGCACAGATACTATTTGTGCGCACAAGTAGCATTTGTGCGCACAAGTTGCACTTGTGCGCATGAGTTGAACTTGGGCGCACAAGTGCTACTTGGGCGCACAAGTACTATTTGGGCGTCCAAGTACTATTTGGGTTTTGATAGTTTTGGTTGAGGTGTTGGTATATAAGGTTTTAAGGTTGGTGAATAAGGGTTGGTTTCAAAGTGGGTTTTTGACAACCTTGGAAAGCAATGTTTCAAGCATTTATCGAGGTAATCAGGCCTTACTTTCATCATCGGGGAGGCCGTCTAGGCCGTGGTTCAAAAATTATGGGGGCCTAAATTGGGGTGTCTACAACAATATTCCTGTAAAAGCTCAACAGAGAGTACTTTCAGCCCAAACTTCGAAAGGGAATCAGGTTAAAATTCCTAAACCGGGACATGGCGGCTAACGGCAACGTTAGGGAGTCTGAAGGCCTCGATGGGGGCCTCAGGAAGAGTTATCTTTTCTGTTTAACAACCTGCCCACCTTGAAAACGGCTCAGTCAGAGGTAGGGTCCAGCGGCTGGAAGAGCACCGCACGTCACATGGTGTTCGGTGCACTCCCAGCAGCCCTTGAAAATCCGAAGGACCAAGTGTCTTTCGCGCATGGGTTTCCTCGTAACCGCAAGGCGAACAGCCTCTGGTCGTGCATAGCACGAGTCAGACGAGAAGTTGACTGCATGTACGACAAAATTAAACCGCTAAAAAGTGATGAGATCAACTAATGTAACTTAAGATTCACGGTGCGAGACAATAAAAAGATGACCATTACCATCGATTATTTCTTTGAGAATTCTTTAATCAGCTCTATGTTTGAGCAAGATAAATTACTACAGGAGTATTTTTCTTAACTTTTATTGCTTTGGAATTAAAGTTCACGCTTGCTTCACTTTCATTTACGTGCACAAAGAGAAAGTCTAGTATCACACCCATTTTTACAACCAAGTTTATAACATATTTAAGTGACACCGCAACCTAAGCTCTTGGGCCCCACAATTTAATCCCACCGTTCCCATCGGCCATCGGGTAGTTTTCCCATGTCTTGATTGAGCATGAATTTAAACCACATATTTGGGTGGTGTCTACACACTTAAGAGTGGATCTCACACAAATGTGTGGTCCGCGTTCGTACTCAACCGCCCCAGGGGCATTGAAAAATTTCTCATTCCCATTGGGTAAATATGTCCTTTCCAATTTTGATGTACTCCAATTATGTACCTCAAGGGCAAATTTGTGTATGTAAAAATGTATACTATTATGTATAGTAAACATCCATTGCGAGGGTATGAAATTGAAAAGTACTTTCATAGATGCGTTTGAGGGTGAGTTTCCACTATCGTATTTTTGATATTCTATTATATAGACAAAAGCGGATGTAATTTCCACTGGGTAGTATTTTTGTGATGTTTATATGTGAGGATAATGACTTGTGTTGAAATGCGTAAAAACTAGAAAAAATATCAAAAATACTAAAACTACCGCGGTGGAGTGGGAAATTACCACTCCACATGGAACAATTACAGTGTTTGAGAGTAATCTCGATTATTAATGAAAAAGACAATAATGAAAGGCAAAAAAAGGACAAACTTACTTACCCTCATTATTATAACTTGATAGAAAAGTAGATCACAACAGGAACGTAAATTGATACGCGCGCCTCCTGACACAGCGCCCCTCCCACGGCCCCACCCTCTGACACACGGCAAATGACTGTTTTACCCCTCTTCCCCTCTTTAATTACTTCTGAGGGTGGACAGCTCTACGGAAATTTTCTTTTTTAATCGCTTTTTTGTTACGAAGTAGTATTTTATTTTTCTGTGTTTTGGGAAAAATAAAGTGAGAAAAACTTGGGAGACTGGGCCCTTGGTTCTCCGAGCACCACACGTGCTGCGATGTCCAAAGTCTAATTTGCTTTTAAAAATAAATATAAGTACTAGTAAGTTATCCTTTTACTATATATTATATCAAATTTGTATGTGTCATTGACTCATTGTTATGTGTCATTGACTCATTGTTATGTGTGGCACTGTTATATGTTATCTGTTTTTGATGAAATAAGGTGTCGCATTTCATTATACGCGTTGGGGTTAATCGAATTTCAGCTACAATCTGCCGCAGACGCCTACACCCTCCCAGTCGGCTGTTGCGGCTGTTCGATCAAAACAACGCACGGATTGCCATGTCTGCACGATCTTGCATGTTATCTCTCCCTGCGCATTCCAATTCCACTATCCAGTATTGACGTTCATTGGAGTAGGCTCTCTATGCACGCAGATGGGTTTGATGACGAGGGAGAACAAGCCAACGGGACATCCCATGTGGTTGACATATTAGAAGGGATGGATCCATGTATGCGAAAGCATATGATAGAAAGGTTTGTTGATATGGCGGATCCATCCCACAGCAGTGTTCGAGGCCCATCGTACAACACTGAACATGGAGGTCGACCTGTGGGAAAGGCTGAGCAGAGTGGACAGCGCATACCTTCTTGTACAGAAATATCCACCTTGAGAGGGAAAGGGAAAGGGAAAGGGAAAGGGAAAGGAAAAAGTGCAGGGAGGGAGAGGGCGGAGAGGGAAAGGGAGGAGGCTCAGTACATTCAGTATTTACCTTGGCAATTTCAGCAGTATATGTCCCACACCATAGACGTCAAAGCTGATGGACATTGTGGATTTAGGGCGATAGCCGCGCAAATCTATGACACTGAGGAGGACTGGGCTCAGGTACGTCAAGATCTTATTCAAGAAATTTTTCAGAATAAAGATCTGTACGATGTGCTTTATCCACAACAGAATTTGGCAAATGAGCTACTAAAGTCACTAAATTATTTTCGACGTACGGCTGCAGACCCATATTGGATGGATTGTATGAGTTTGGGGGTGGTCATCGCATCACGGTACAATATTGTTTTACACACATTTGACACGAATGTTGGAAGCTGTTATACTCACTTGCCTCTGAGATCCCCTCCAATTGAAGTCCAACATCGCAAAGAAATAGCTATTGCCCGTATTAGCAATCACTTCGTGCAACTTTTTTTGCTCCCTCATCACCCTATACCACCCATCCCAATGTGGTGGTGGGAGCATTCCTCGGATGAAGCTAAAGGATGGGCTTTAAGTTATGATCTTAATTTGTGGTTCCAAGTAGTGGGCGTCGTGCCAGGACCACAATTTGGAGGCAATATTGATTAGGGCTGAACATTGTCAATGTGATTGTAATATTTATTCACTTTTAAATGTGATTGTAATATTTATTTACTCTTAAGCGTGATTGTAATATTATTCACTTTTACAATTTTTTTAATTTATTATTCATTGTTAAGACAAATTAATTAACTAATTAAAATAATATAAAGTTTCTAAATATAAAGTCAAATTTAAATGTCAATGTAAAAAATTAATTTACTTGAAATGAAATTTGAATAAATCAAATTAAATAAATAATTAAATAAATAAACTTAAAAGAAAAAAAGAAAGAAAAAAAAAAGAAAGAAAAAAAAAAGGGCCAAAAAGTGGGGGTAAAAGGGGAAAGGGGGTGGGGCCTGGGGGTGGGGGAATGTCAGATGGGGGCGCGCGTAACACCTCTCAACAGGAACAAGTCTCTGTCAAAAAACTACTTTCTTTGAGCTTGAGGTTAACCAATTTATTTATATAACGTTCAGATTTATCTTGGGTTGTCCCACTCTTAATCACATAATCTTATGTACCTTTCGCTCCCGCTCTCAATAATTACTTTGCATTCGCACTCTGTATTGTCGACCTCGTGAGTTCTAACATTTTGGGATATTTAATTTTAGAGGACACTATCGAGATCTTGTTCACGCACACTCACACTGCATTATGTGGCTAGCTTGACTTAACTCCCAACTATAATACATGGTGAAAAGCGGATCAATATACATTTTTGACAAAAAAAACGAAAGTAATTAATTGAAGGGTGGTTAGCCGAGATTTTTTTTATCCAAAATTATTGAAAGTTGGAAAAAAGAGGACGAATAATTTAGTCCAAAACAAATAATGAGATTCAAGTGAATAGTCAATCAATAATTATTACTCTTTTAAAAACACTGAATCAATTTAAATATCCAAAACGGATGCTAACTCAATTGAACTGTAGAAGAATCAATGGATCATTATCTTCTACTGCAACTAATATGTGCAACGAAAACTTTAAGCTTGAGATTGGATCTTAGGCCATGTTTCATTAATTGGTTTTTTGGTTTTTTTTTGGATCTTTAGTTTTGCAAAAAACTAATTTGTTCCACTAATTAGGTTTTTGGCTTTTTGGTTTTTAGTTTTGTAAAAAAAACTAATTTGTTCAGTTGTTCCACAAACTAGTTTTTTGGATCTTTAGTTTTGCAAAAAAACTAACTTGTTCCACTAACTAGTTTTTTTTAGGTTAGTGGAATTAAATGATTTTTTTTTTGTGAATTTTTTGTTAGCGGAATGATTTTTTTTTTTTTTTTTTTAGCGAAACACCACCTTAATCCATTTCCGATTAACCAAAAAAAAGAAACACCACCTTAATGGAGTAGTGAATAATCTATCGTGCATGTAAGCCAACCCAAATTTCAAGTTCTAAAAAGACAGGGGAGCTTTGAGCTAATTAACGGTCCAGACCGGACCAGACTTTGTCCCTTTGAACGGACGAGTCTCGTGACCCAATCCTCTCTCTCTCTCTCTCTCTCTCTTGTAGTCTGTAGATGTCAAACAAATTAAAAATTGTTCCTTTTTTCTCTCTCTCTCTACACGTATACGGAGGCATACAAGCTGTCTGACAGTCGCCTATATATAGAGGCAATTGACAATGTCAAAAGTAAACCTGTATTTTTTTGGAAGTAAAAAAAAATATTTTTATACAATTGTCAAAAGTAAAAATTGGAGTAATTTATAGTACTCCGTCCCTATTTAAGGGTTCCTTTAGAGAAACCTGTATTTTTTTGAAGTAAAAAAATGTATTTTTATACAATTTTTTAATTTTTTTCGCAGATGAGCACTTTAATTTAGTGTTAAAAACATTAAAAAGTTATAAAGAGAAACATATTTTGTTGAGATTTGAAAATACACAAATTTCCATAATGAACACTTAAAATGAGACGGTAGGAGTATTATTTTTATGAAAGCTAGTGGTAGTACTTTTTTTTTAAAAAAATTATCTTTAAAATTGGAGTAATATAGCAGAAAGGAGAATAATTGGGATAATTTCTCAATATTTTTTACAAAGGAAATAAACTATTACTAATAAAGTATACCGTGCACCACATAATCATGGCTGTACAGTCAAATGTAATGTTTTCTTGATATTGTAAAGAATAAAAAATAAAGTATTCTTATTCCTATACTCCACCCAATTCTATATATTTAGATTAGATGTAGATTTACAGAGTAGTAATACCATATAGTCTGTTTGTACATGTGAAGAAGGTAGAATTTTTTTGTGGCTTTGGATTCTTCTAGCAGATCGTGCTGCCAGCTTTTTGGTAATGGGTACCCAAAGTATAATCCGCGTTTTCAAGAAAAAAAGGGTGTAAAGAATATACATTTAGCAGAGCTATTCTTTCCCCCTAAGGAAGAGAGAGAAAGAGAGAGGAGAGAGAGGAGATGTGGAAGACGATGGAGGTGGTGGCAGTGGCGGTGCTAGTAATCGGCATTCTGGGTTTCGGGCCGAGCTCCGTCAATGGAGACACAGATCCAAATGACGGTCTGCACTTTTTACCCATTTCAGTCTTTAACCCAGCTGCTCTGCTGGATGTATTTGTTTTTTTGTTCTGTGTTTCTCCACAATCTACATTTGTGGGTAAAAATTGGTCGATTGCCTTTGAGTGATTAGATTTTCCATTTAGGATCCTTATGTTTGTACTAAATTTTTGTGTTGCGAAGCCCTGATTCAAGGATAATGTGAAGCTTTCCGCTGCATTTAGTGATTTGAGCTCCAGTTTAATTTGTTAATTCTGGGTAAAGTGCTGATTTTTGTACCATGCATTTAGAGCTTGATATTTTTTGAGAAATTTTGGGTTCGTGTTGTTATATAAAAGCATTGGGTTAATGATTTTGAAGTCGTTTCCCAAATTTTCCATTTTCAATAATTAGTTTTCGAAACCCACTTAAATGGTTTAACTTTTATGGAGCAGTTTTTCTTGTTTATTTTCCTTTTAAAATTTTCTTTTTCCTGCTGGGTTGTTGCCCTCTTGAGGTGTGGGGAAGTGTTCAAGAATCTAGAGATAGAAAAACGAAAAGCCCAAATGGAGTTAAGTGGAAGTTCCTTCTGAATATCAGATGGAGTTGAAAGTCTGTACTGTGGTTGGGGGAATTGGTGGCTGGAGCTTGAATTGATAGGTGTAGCATAAATTTGGGGATTTCAATGGCCGCGGTGATTGCTAAAGTGGCGGGGCACACCACTGCAACTGGAATCAGTTGCTTATTGTCCTTCCTGAAGCGATCATATCCTTTGAACTGTATGAATTATGCAGTTTTTAGGCTGCCCATGTTGAAACCATCAATTTATTAAGTTGCTCAACTAAAGATGGATTCAGAAACCTTAATGTGTTTCTGGTTTACCGGAAAGTTAAGAAAAAAACCGGGCTGCTATTATCCATGTAACAATAACAATATGATGTGTTCAATGACGGTTTCATGCTCTCTTATCCTCTGGAAAGCAATTGCATTATTAGTTGTATGTAGGCTTGGTACAGGCCTCTTTTCAGAGAGCTATTCCAAATGTAACACAGACTCTACCTATCGCATGTTTGATGCACAGTTTCTGCTCTCGTGGCCATGTATAGCGGTTTAAATTCACCATCCCAGCTAACTAAATGGAGCTCAAGTGGTGGTGATCCATGCGGTCAGTCCTGGAAAGGCATTACCTGCTCTGGCTCAAGAGTCACACAAATGTAATTTCCTATTTACCGTTCATTTGCTCCAGCTTCTTTTCTTCTGACATCAAGAATGCAGCTGAGCTCTGATGCAACTTCTGCTGTTAATTTTCCATTAGCCAATTATCTGGTCTTGGACTTTCTGGAAATGTGGGATACCAGCTCACCAGTATGACCTCGGTGACCAATTTGTAAGATCAGTATCCTTCTAAGATGATATCTTGCTGTTTTCTTCTTTCCCTTTATTAGTCCTGATGATGATTTGATCTGACAAAATCATGCAGTGACATAAGCAACAATAATCTGGGAAACCAGATAACTTATCAGCTTCCTCCAAACTTGCAACAACTGTATGTTTCAAATCTGCAAAAAAAAAAAATCATCTCTTCCATTTGTGCATTTCAGTTGCCTTTAGTTTTTTGATTAGCAATTCCTCTGCAATGCAGAAACCTTGCTGGGAATGGCTTCAATGGTGGCATCCCTTATTCCATATCTCAGATGACTTCCCTGCAATACCTGTAAGTCAAACATCCGAAAGTTGACATCTTTTCCTTCTTTTAAAAAATATAGTTTAAGGTTCAAATCCTAACTAGTGGTTGATGCTTTTTCCTCTGGGTAGAAATCTCGGTCACAATCAACTTAACGGCCAACTTAATGACGTCTTTGGACAGCTTTCTGCCCTCTCCACATTGTAAGTTCTCCCTTCTTCACCTTTTCTCCATTTGGAGCATCTCAATTCTGCATCTGGATCTAGTTGAGGGATATTAATAGAAAGATAACTGTTCTTAAGAAGTACAAGCAAGTGATTGTAGAGTTTGCATTTTTCAATTTGAACACTTTGGTAGTCATCTCTTTATGCCACAGTTGATTTTATTTCAACCTTGTGTCCTTTCTTGTGCAAATAACTATTGGTGGTTGAAGCATGCTTATGTTAAAAAGTTTTTACTGCCTCTTTAAAAGTTATGGCGGGGTAATTCAGCTTCTCAAATCTTCTTTCACGCTAGCTTGCTGTCGATAATACATCTCACACTCACAGATAAGGATGGTTGGTATTTTGCTTTACTTTAATGCCAGTGGCATTGATCTATTTCTATGCATCAGGGATCTCTCCTTTAATGCATTTACCGGTAATCTCCCAGAAAGTTTCAGCTCTCTTTCAAGTATGGGCAGCATGTGAGTATCATAAACGTAACATTTTGCAATGTGGTACGTACTATTTTCATTGTGATCTTTACTTGGCTGTTACCATTTCATTATTGTCCAGGTATTTGCAGAACAACCAATTTACTGGAACTATTAATGTCCTTGCTAATCTTCCACTTAACAATCTGTAAGTGATTACGTGTGTATGCAACTTAGAGAGCTATATGTTTCAGTTTTCCTAGAAGTATTTGGCCATCTACAAGGGTTTGCTTTTTTCAGGAATGTTGCAAATAACCAATTTAACGGTTGGATTCCTGCCCAGTTGAAGAATATAAATCTCCAGTAAGCATTCTCACTGCCCTAATTGGTCTGTCTACGTGAATTTATTTACAGATTCATATGGAAAGTAATTATCTTTATCAAAGTGTGAGATTTGTGCTGCTCTCAACAGGACGGGTGGTAACTCATGGAGCTCAGGGCCTGCACCCCCTCCTCCACCAGGCACACCTCCAGTCAGCGGGGGCACCCACAAAAAATCTGGTGGCAGTAACAACCCATCTAGTGGTGGTGGGGGTGCGGGTGGTGGCAAGAATTCAGGTATAGGGGGTGCAGCTGTGGCCGGGATAGTGATATCCATTTTAGTGGTTGGGGCAGTGGTAGTATTCTTTATCATGAAGAGAAGGTCCAGAAGGTCATCCACGGATGTTGAGAAGCTTGATAATCAGCCTTTCACTCCTCTTGCTTCTCATGAGGTTCAAGGTACCCATTCTCCATATGTAAACCTTTATTGGAAATTCACGCCTATCTCCCTCGCTCCTTTTTTGGCAGTCGGTGACATTAAACTGCTTCTTGGGAAACTCATTTGACTATCATTTCCTGTAAATAGGGAAGTTTTTCTTCTATTACCATAAAGAATACATATCATCATGTACAATAGAACACAAATTTGTCCTGTCATCCCTGTAGTTGCAAGAAGTTAATGACTTACTTCGTCAACTACATGTTCCTTTTATTCTTGTGTAATGAACTTGTACATAGGTTTTCCACTAGTACTCCTATTATGCAATTTTGGTGCGTTAACTGAACCTTCTGGAAGTCTCTATTAGTTAACACTTAAACCTTAAGCTTAAAGTATGTTTAGTGCTTTGACTTGTTTATTCTGAGTCCTTAATTTGTGATTGATTAGTTACTTGAATTGTTAATTATTATACTGGTTGCATCCCCCCTTTTCATCAATTATTGGTTCTCAGTAACCAAAGTCTTTATTCGAAGACATATGCTTCCAGTTACAAATTAGTGGCAGAAAGATCAGGGCTTGGGTACAAGCATGTATCTGTAAGATTCTGAAGTTGTCCAAAAGGACGTCACTGTGACCTATGACATTTGCGACTCTTGCTTCAAAGTTTATAGTAGTTCCAACCAATTTATTTTAATTGTTCGAGACTTCTGGTTGTTGAAAGGGTGGATTTAATTTCAAACTAGTCTTGCATTCTCCTTATTTGTGGTATATTCCTTCTATCTCTCTAGACAAAAGATTTCATGTTTCAGTGATGGATCTTCACGTCCATGTTTGCCTACTCTCAAGTTTAATATGTTCCCCATCTAAAAAGAAAATGTCAATACATTCCAACTGTGGGTTTTAGGGCCGACACTGCTTTGAGATCCTAAAACAGGGTTCTTGTGGTCAAACCCTTGAACACAAATGCTGGTTTGTTTAGTTGAGCTAGATTATTAACATAATTCTGCTTGGTTATAACTTTTGCAATCTATTTTCTTTAGCCATCCTAATTAGTAGAAAGAAACATAATACATAAGATGTTGGTCTTAACATGTAGTGTCGGTAATAGCAATAGGTGTGCTAACCAATTGATGTCAAATGACTCAAATCCATGACTCAGTATAGCTCAGATGCAGCTCACCATGATCGATCCCTTCCGTGTATTTCAATTTACATTTCTTAAACAATTAAAGTCTAATTTTATTACCTTGCAGGTTAAAATTTTATTTATCTTGTTTGTAAATATGATATCAAACTAGTAAATAAATTGCATTGCTATATCCTGGTCATTAGGAGGTCACTATGTTACTAATACTGCCATCTGTTTGAGACAACTTGAGCATTGTATCTATTTATGACTTATTATCCTATGGTATCATTTTTGTAGAATTGAAGTCTGTTCAGACTTCTTCGACAATTGATACGAAAACATACGAAACTTCAGCCTCAATAAATCTTAGACCTCCACCTTTTGATCGTAATAAATCATTTGATGAAGAAGATCTCTCAAGAAAACCAGTTGTTCCCAAGAAGGTACATATAGCTCCGGTAAATGCTGTATCATATTCGATAGCTGATCTTCAAATGGCCACAGACAGCTTTAGCACTGAAACTCTTATCGGTGAGGGGTCCATTGGACGTGTTTATCGGGCTCAGTTTGATGATGGGAAGGTATTCTCCGAAGTTCAATCCTTACTGTTTCTTAGTACGTTGCTGAATAGTATTTGCTTCTTGATCTCATCTCTTCTTCTTCTTCTTCTTCTTCTTCTTCTTCTTCTCTCTCTCTCTCTCTCTCTCTCTCTCTCTCTCTCTCTCTCGGCGATACTTAGGTTCTTGCTGTGAAGAAAATAAACTCATCAGCTATTCCAAATCACTTGTCTGAGGATTTTATGGACACAGTTTCAGACATATCCCGGTTGCGTCACCCAAATATAACAGAGCTGGTTGGTTATTGTTCAGAGTTTGGACAGCACCTGCTGGTTTATGAGTTCCTTAAAAGTGGTTCTCTGCATGACTTCCTACATCTCTCGGATGAGTATAGCAAGCCATTAACGTGGAACAGTCGTGTCAAGATTGCTTTAGGGTCTGCACGTGCATTAGAGTAAGTTGGTATCTACAGGGGAATAGAAATTATTTGATTTCCTTCTTCTTTCATCTGATGTTGCCTGATCTCCTGAATTTTCTTTCCTTCAGTAGTGTTTAACAATTTTTCTTCAGAACTGCAGTACAATTTTTTTAGTGTTTTCAGTTGGTATCATCGTTTTTAGGTCTTGTATGAGGGTTCAGAATCATTCCCAATTCATATCTACTAAATGATTCTTTTTCCACACTGTTAGTATCGATGATGTAACATTGGACAACACGGTTGGAATGTTAGCTACCCTTGCCTCCTTGAAATATTATCGCATTGAAGAACTGCCAGAACAGGTTATGGGGTTAAAGTGTTAACACTCCCAGAACAGAGAATTATTATCGTATTGAAGAACTGCTGCTGTGAAGTCAGTAGGCCAGTGGACTTGAAGATCGAGGCTAACTAATGAAATTACTACGGCGTCATACAAAACAAGCCTCATAGATTTATTCTTGTGGCAATATAATTGGTACTTATATATGTACATATATGTCTATATGTCTATGTCTTCCCTGCTTTCCGGGAACAGATCAAACTGCCTGTTGAATTTCCTTGTGCAATGTATGTACTTGTTTCTGCCACGGTGCTGACAAGGACTTTTCAGGTACTTGCATGAAGTTTGCTCACCATCAGTTATTCATAAAAATTTGAAATCAGCCAACATATTATTAGACACCGAGCTTAATCCTCGCTTGTCAGACTCTGGGTTAGCAAGCTTTGTCTCAGATGCAGATCAGGTAGATCCTGTGTTTTTTGACACTAGTAGATTGTCAGGATTTTCTTAATGTGAAATAAGAAATAGCGATTTCCGTACCTAGAAAGTCTAAAACTTTTTATTATCTTTGGCAAGGTTTGAGGTGGTTGTGTCTCGAATGAGTCAGTCTGCTAGTTTTGCAAATTTTTTTGGAGTTCGCAAGCTTACATTTGTAAACCCCATTCCTTTTTCTTTTTCTTCCCCCCATCTTCTCACTTTGCAGGCTTTGAACCATAATGCTGGGTCAGGATACAGCGCACCTGAGGTTGCCATGTCTGGTCAATACACAATAAACAGTGACGTCTACAGTTTTGGAGTGGTCATGTTGGAACTTCTTACTGGACGAAAACCATTTGATAGGTAAGCTTACTCCCTTCGTGTTAGAAGACAAGTAAGATATACAGCTGTCTCTCTGATTCTTGCTAGTAATTTTGGCACAGTTCAAGACCAAGAACTGAGCAATCATTGGTTCGATGGGCAACGCCTCAGCTCCATGATATTGATGCTCTGTCCAAGATGGTTGATCCAGCTCTCAAAGGGCTTTATCCTGTTAAATCACTTTCGCGATTTGCTGATGTCATTGCTCTTTGTGTCCAGGTAATTAGATGTATTGATCACAATTTACAAATATCTGGGCGTTTGCAAAAGCTGTTCGATTTTGTAAATTAAAAAATTCAAAGCATCAAAATCAGTTAGCTTCTTTTAAAGCTGCACAACAAGCAGAAACAGAAGCTGTGCAGTAATAATCTAAAAACAATAAATAAAAAAAATGCAATAATCTAAATCCTACTCCTTGATTACTATTGCAAACCTTAATGTAGTCTTCTATCATTAGTTTATAGATACTAATCCAACATGCACTAATCCATTTCTGTTGTAATTTGGGGCGCAGCCGGAGCCTGAGTTCCGACCACCAATGTCAGAAGTGGTCCAAGCATTGGTTAGGTTGGTGCAGCGGGCAAACATGAGCAAAAGAACACTTGGGACTGACCAAGGTTCATCTAGGCACCTTGACAACCCTGAGACGCAAGATGACTACATGGCTTAAATGGTGAATGGATGTCTTCATGTCCTTTTTTCAACTACAGAAGAACCTCCCGAAAGCAATTCTATGTTTTCGTTGTCCATCTTCCGGTTACCTATGATTGGCGTTCGCTTATTATGCTCCTGGGTTCCTTGATTTGATACTGAAAGTTGACGTCTTGAAGATTAGCAGAAATTTGTTTGTATTTACAGAATCACGAGCTTGTTCTTTCCGTTTCTATCTGGCTTGATGCTGCATCAGATGGAGACCAGTCTGTATAGCAACTTAAACATTGTCTCTTGTTACTCCGGATGACTTTTCTGTGAATCAGATGTGAGATCTGCATTTCTGAGCATTGAAGTTCAACAATGACACTCTGTCAGACTTTAAATTTCTTGTACTGAAAATTCCCAGTGATCGGTAGTAATCTTAGTTTAAGTACGCAATGAAAACAAATTTAAATTACTATGATTTAAGGAACTGGGGAAACTGTGTCCTGCCCTCATCCATCCAATGCCACCAACTTGAAGAGTCCAACATTCTTCGGTAACATCATGTCTCTGATTTTACCTTGAAAGAACAAGGACACATTCGCAACTGCCTTGCTTCTTGGATTCTCATCTCTCCTGGGGAAGAAATTAGAAACATTTCCGAGTGCTAGAGTTTGAAACGGATATCTATGATTTAGAACTACCTTCACATCATTCTTAATTTCTCGCAGACAGGCACACAAAAATGAAGATAACAAAGCTTGGAAACGACATTCCATAGAATTGCCTACGTTTTAATTGTCTAATCCAGGGTTCTGAATTTCTTACTGGACATGGTGTTGTTTTTCCATAGAATTGCCGACGTTTCGCTACTGGACATGATGAAAAATATATTTTTTTTAAAAATTCTTAGTACTATGTACTTATAAATAAAATATTCAATTACAAAGTGATTGTTTTTACATATAAGGTTCTAAAAACATAGGTTTAATAATTTTCAATAAAAATGAAACACCACAATTATATTCCACTACTAAATAGACTTGGATATACCCAAATTTTGTGTGTGTTATACAAAATAACGCAGCCTTTGAAAAGGCTGCTGTTCCGTGTTGCATACTTGCCTTGTATATATTTGTGTCAAATTGGTGTATATAACTTTCCTCTTCCCAAAATGGTTTCTCATCTGGGGGGAAGAAACAATCTTAGCTAAGAAACAGCTATGGCGTGGGGGTTGCTGAGAGGGACTCCAGTGGTAAACATCTTCATAAAAAAGATGGAGATCTTTCTTCAGATCTTAAAGAAATCACTTGCTTCCCGATATGGGTGAGCTAGCATTTAACATATTTAATTTATGATTTAGAATTCTCTTATTTATTCTCCTTGAAAGTTATCCTCCACGGTGCCTTTGATTAATTTGATGATTTGATATTCTTGATTTGTTCAAAAAAAAAAAAAAAATCACTTCTACCGTGTCTCCTTTCACGATCTGCAAAATCGGACCTGCTAAGCCGGACAAGACCAAGGCTCCGATCACCGCCAGAAACCTCCAGGAAGGAGGAATCTCGCCAGTACCGGCAATAAAGCCAGCAAGTTCAGCGAACCGAAATCATCCCTCTGCTATTGCACCAGTTTTTCTCTTAAACGGTACGTACCAGCCAGTACGGAACGGAATTATGAACCTTGGTGTAATCAGAATACTCTTGAACTCCAAACGTTAACATCAGTGAGATTGACAACATAAACAAATTCAGTCAATATTTTTCATCATCTTAAAACCACGAAGTACAACAAAGCTTACAAATATCTAGCCATAAATCAAATAACACCGATAAATACTTCAAAAGGAAGAGCATAAAGCATTCCATTTTGTAGTTCACAGAGGTGAAAAGCATTCTTTGGAATCTCCAACCCATTCGATAGGCAGCCACAATCAACGCAATTCTATAGGTTCTTCTAGCAGATAACTCTGCTAAGATATAACATCTGCATGATTTCCTGTTGCATTTGCGGCAGCCATAACCATATTTCTCCAGGAAGAAAGTGGAGCAGCTTAATCAATTGTACACCATGTACTTGGGCGTGGCACTGAACTTCTGGTATCCCTTTATGACTTTGTTCACAGCATCAAGGAAGTCTTTCTCTGTTACTGTTTTCCTCCGTGCTCGAATTGCGTACATTCCAGCCTCCGTACATACACTCCTTATGTCAGCTCCTGAATGAGAAGATCCAGTTGTTAACCAAAAAGTTCAAAAAAAACCCTTTCTAGAGAGAATCTGATGCATTAAAAGCACACCAATAAACGAAGTCGAGAATCTGATGCATTAAAAGCACACCAATAAACGAAGTCGGTACGTCCCAAAAGAATACTAATGCTATCGAGGGCAGGAATTCAAAATAGCTTTTCAGGAATTTAAAGGCAACCAGTCCCAAGTTAATATGAGCAAACAAAGAGACCAGGTCAAAAACTCTCAAGACCACGAGGATGAGCACAGAAAACCCAAAATTAACACAAAATTACTTATGATAACTTTTTACCATGGCACAATTTAGCAGTATTAGCAGCGTAAATATAAGAAGAGGCAAAATAAAGATCAAGCAGATTTTCAGGAAGCATCAATACCCGTAGAATTTGGGCAGAGGCGAGCCAAAAGTTCAAAGCGAACATCCCTTTCACAGTTCATTGTTCGCGTATGAATCTTAAATATCTGTGTCCTACTCTCCAAGTCTGGTAGGCCAAACTCAACTTTGCGATCCAACCTTCCAGGACGCAACAGCGCTGGGTCCAATGTGTCAGGTCTGAAATCAATGCAAAAAAGGCCACAATGTAAGAGGCACACAATATCGAAGTTATAAAACCAACAGATGCCTAAAACCAACTCCATTGGCCATGAATCTAATCTGTTTGATAAGGTCTAATAGAGAATTACAGAAAAATAAAAATCATCACAAATTACATTGAACAAAATCACATAAAATAAGGCAAAAAGGAAAAACCCTAAGACACCAACAAAGAAGATTCTCTCAAATATCCACAATACCATTATCCTCATCAAATAACGACATTAGATAGCTACCATTAGTCCTGATGCTTTAGACCAGAAAAGGTTCACAATTTTTTGGAGCTTGTTAAAATAAGAAATGGAGGGAACACAAGGGGTAGAAAGACGATAATAAAGACAAGAAAGCAAGCAGGATTTGCCTATATACCCAGGGTAATAGTTGTTCAAACACCACAAGTACCATACTTGGCCCCAAAAAAACACCATAAGCACCGTAAATCAAACAATATCTACGAAGATTGCCTCTGGTAAATAAAGATGTGACCGAAAAAAGCCAACAAAGCAATAGAAGAGCAGGAATATGGTACAGAGTCAACTTACCGATTTGTTGCCATCAAAACCTTGATATTTCCTCGAGCATCAAACCCATCAAGCTGATTCACAATTTCAAGCATCGTGCGCTGAACTTCATTGTCTCCACCAACACCATCATCAAAACGTGCACCTCCTATAGCATCCACTTCATCAAAAAACACGATACATGCTTTTTTGGAACGTGCCATCTGCCACAATAAAAGCATCAATTAGATATTGGGGTGGCTGCAAGACAAATTTATCTCCTGAGACAGCTAGTACCTGAAACAGTTCACGAACCATACGAGCTCCCTCCCCAACATATTTCTGAACAAGCTCACTCCCGATAACGCGGATGAAGCATGCATCAGTTCTATTAGCGACAGCTCTAGCTAAAAGCGTCTTACCAGTTCCAGGTGGACCATAGCACAAAACACCCTTGGGAGGATCAATTCCGAGCTTCACAAATTTTTCTGGGTGAAGCATGGGCAGCTCAACAACCTGCAGAAAAGATATGGAAGTAGGCATGAAAGAGAGATCACATTAGATTTGAGGGGGATACAACCAGATCTTCAAGTCACTGCTTGTAGATAATGTAGTTTATACGCATAGAAAGTACACAGAATCTGTAATAAAAATAAAAACAGAGAAAAATGTATGTGATGCAGCACAAACAGAAAAATAATAATACAAACCTCTCGCATCTTCTCAATCTGCTCCTTACATCCACCAACATCATTGTACGTCACATCTGGCTTTTCCTCCACAGTCATCATGGTTACACTTGGATCAATTTTTGGAGGCAAAGGAATCTGAATTTGATATTTGTTGCGATCAACTCTTCATCAACCACAAAATGATCAAATTAGCAAGAGTTCTAATATTGAACAGTGTGTAGCAGCAAAAGATGGTAATGAAGTGCACAGAATTAACGATGGAAGTAATGAAAGGGACAGATTCAAAAAAACAAAGACCAAAAAACAGAAAGCATTCAGTTCAAAAACTGTCACTAGGGCCAAACAGCTATATCGTGGTCTTCAATAGCATCAGTCGAAATACTACAAAAGACTTAATAGTTCCATATGACATAAAAGTATCGAGAATGAAATTAAAATATGGCAAACAAAATCATGTCGGACACCTCTAAGGCAACTAGGCCCAACCCCAGCACAAATATTGAATTCAGGAGGGATTTGGGGTTTGCCTCAGCCTGAAAGCTTTTTTTAATTCGGATTTGAAAAGGACACAGACCGTTTATAACAAGGTATCCATCCTTGGGAAATCCACTCAAGGAACTTCTTCTTTAAACACTAGAACCATGTGCAGAATCATACCATGACTCACAAAGCCATGCACACTTGAGTAACATGTGGGATAGGACATTTTAGCTTTAAAAATGCCATCCAAGAATAATGAATGTGAACAAAATTACCGCACGAAGCACATATTTACCGATAGAAACACTTAAAACGAAGACATAAGGACTCATCAAGGTTAAAAACCATGCGTTCATGAATAGGAATGGTAAAAAATAAGTTCCGATTACATTCTAAAATCGATGGCTAAGAATGTGAAGTTCAAAACCTTAACGTTTGCAAGGAAAAACCTACCCAACACGCATGCCTTCTTCAATATCAGTTGGAGAAACTTTGTCCCCAAGCCCAACAACAAACTGCAGTCATCAGAAGGACAGAGTCAGACTGGTGTTAAAAGAAAAATTCATGCCGAAAAGATAAGAATTTCAGAAGTAGGAAGATACAAATATGAGCGCAAACCAAAAAATAGAGCATACGTGACAAACTGACTGCAGTATCTATGAGAAATATACCTTTGCTATTTGCTTAACATTTATAACGTACTTTGCATCTTCAGTGTTAGGGTTGATAATTTTCGTGCACCTTGCCACCTGGTTACCAAAACAATGGATGGTTAGAATATAATCAATCACAAGAAAAAGTTTAGTCAAATAGCTAACAATCATACCTGCAGGGGTTGCTCCTCCTGCATCATTTGCTTATCAGACACAAGATCCCATTGGCTGGGTGTAGCCAAGCCAGTGTCAGACTCCTTGATACCTATGGTAAGAAATAGACAAAAGCTTTAGTTCCGGTATATTGAGGTTCAAATTCCATCAATCAGCATAACAAAATGACAAGGATAATAGTAACTTTTCCATAAGGTGATTTGGCAAAGAATATGACAAAACACTACTAGAAGCTTAATTAAATTACACTCCATAATCCAGCCACCAGAAGGATACATACCGCATAGGTCATTGACCTTCTTAGCCATTTCCTTGATTTCCTTCTCCGCTTTCTTGATGCTGGTAGAATAAGGTCCCAAACCCTGCATAAATTGTTCCAATTTTCCAGTTAAAGTGAAGAAATTTACCACCCAATGAACAATAGAACCAACTCAACAGAACAACAGCAGCAAATAAGATGCTCAACCATGTTCTCCATGAAGCCTCTTTCACAAAGCTTCCTCGCTTTATATAATTCTTTATACAAACCGAGAAACAACTTCAACAACACATATTTAATTATATTAACATCCCAAGACGCAAAAGGGAATCCAGTTGATAGCATGAAGGGAAACGGAAATGCCCCACTATCGCCACAAAACGCCTATGAATAAAAGGCATCCATGACAAAAAAATCTGTGGTTATTTGTATAAAAGCCAACTCTTTAGGAGTCAAGTGGATTCAGTCACTCTTACATAATCAAAGACCAATGCTTTGTAGATGCCTATTCCCTCTAGTGCTTCTTGGACCATGAGCTAGATTCTGAAGCTACGAACTAACCGCAAGGAGTTTTATCAGGAGCATTGTTGGGAACGGGCAGTGACGGCAGTCTACCTTTTTGTGGCTGGATAACTAGCATGCGCTTGGCCACCGTATGAGAGATATGGTGAGAATGTGGTGCACAATCTGGGGAGATCCCTAATTGCTTAGTTGCTACTTGCTTCTATCATCACAAATGTACATTTTTTTTTAACAGCAATTTTTTATTTTATTTTATTAATCACAAATGTACAAAGAAATGGCCTGGAAGGAGGAATACAAACATTCAATAGATTATTGACAGACTCCCAAGTAATGGTGTGCCTAATGAAAGTTCACTTGACCAAGTGGTTTGGAGTTTTTGACCTCCACAGCAAGTGGAGAATTCAGCTCCAAATCAGCTTGGAATGCTATTAGAGGGTAAATGCCCAAAGTCCCAAGGCATCATCTGATTTTGTTTCGCTTACAATGTGCCTAGGTGGCCACTTATTGAGTGGATGGTTATGCACGGCAAATTGCCCACCAGAATCAGGCCTTACCATTTGGAAATCACTGAGGTGGACATTCTTGTACCGAGATCTCAAAGAGATTTATTATTTGCATGCCAGGTGTGCTTAAGTGTGGAACTACATGCTGGGGAAGAATTTCTATAGCAGCTCCCCATATCTTGAGAATATAGGAAGGTGGGATGGCCAGTATATTCAGAGAAGATCAAATAAAGCCTACACCTTAAGGCTTTCTCAATCATTGTTTGTTTGGGTATAGAAATCTGAGAATTTTCCATAAGAAAGCTGTTGGAGGTCGAACGAAAGGGCAAGGTTTTGTTCCTGGAGGAGAATTCCCCTTCTGCACTCTGCGACAAATGGATCTGTCTTTTTTATTTTATCTTTGAATGGAAGAAACTTGCAACAAATGAATCCGTCAAGCACAGTTTTGGGTGTCTGAGTTGCTTTGCTGGGTCTGAGTTGCTTTGCTGAGCATGCCGATTAGATATTCATAGACAGCTTGTTCGATTTTTGCATTTTCAGGGCTGTTGCTTCATATCCAGTTGTTCACGGCGGCGCACCTATTTTTTCTCTTTTTTTCTGGGTAGTTTTGATTAGTTAGGTTGTACAGATTGATTGTTTTGGATTCGCCAGGCTATGCCCTTGGACCCTGTTGCTTGGTCTGTTTGTTTCGTAATGTAATCAACTTACCCAAAAAAACATATGAATATCTTAAGGCCCTAACAAACAGGAAAGATCAGAACAATATCTTCCCAATCGGAAATAAACCGTCAAAATCATTACTTGAGATCCAAAGACAGATTCTTTTTTCCCCCGTTAATGTCACCAAACACAGGATAAGATCAAAACAGAAAGACACAAATTGAGATACAAAGTAGTTGATAGTCAAAAGAATCCAGATACAGAGAAAGAATCGAGCAAGAACAGTAATTAGGGTTTAAGAGGAGAGAGAGAGTACATAGGTTTTGAGAAGAGCGATGTCGTCCTCGTCTAGTGGGCGAGGGTTCTTCTCGTCCTTGATCTCATCTTCTGCATCGTTGGCCATGGATTACTCCCAACTGCGACGCGAATTCTCTCTGAGATGCTTTTCTTGAGAAACAAGACGAGGCCCAACTTCAATCCTCTCCAAACTTTGGCAACGAAAGACTAGCAGCCTGCCTTTTATAGTGGAAAGAGACTGACATCACGTAAAATAGGAGCACTTAAATATTAGTCCTTTGTCACACCGAAACTTAGGCCCCTTCCGTTAAAAAAAAACAGTTTTGTTTCAATTAAAAAACTCTCTCATTCTATTAACAAAAAATCACTTAATTTTTTTACAAAACTGAAACCAAAAAATTCAAAAAAAACTAGTTGGTGGAACAAGTTAGTTTTTTTGCAAAACAAAAAAACTCATCGAAAACAATGTAAAGTAATATGTAACTCAAATACATCGAAAACACCAAAAAATCGTCTATGTTCGTGCTGAAACGATCGCCCTTGAAGAGTTTTGGATAAACTTAAACGTCAAGATCGATTTTGTGACCGCGTCATCGATCCCGCAATTGCTAAATCGATCTCATTAGGGATCACGTGCACTGCCATTCCATATTGCGGTTACAATATTTAAGACTGCACAATAGGTTGCAATTTACGGGATCGCTTCGGTTACTACCAAACTTCGATTTGTGTGTGGGTCGAACCATTGAAAAACTTATAAGTCTAGTTTTCTAACCCAATTGATTTGGATCCAACATCATTTGTACGTCAAAAGATATTTACATTCAATGGGTAAAAAACAAATCATTTGGTAGAACTTGTAAAACGCTAGCATCTCCTTCATTTTCAATTAGATCAAAAGCGATTTGATATAAATAAAGGGTTTTCAAAATACTTAAAAATGGTGGAATCCAACCCTGAAAATACATAAAGTTTTGCTTATGAAAACTATAGCAGACCAACTCAAAGATTGTCTTAACCACTAACGTTAAAACATCGGACTCTTTTATTCACTCTATGTTTAATTCCGCACTCACATCCCTGCTCTAAATTACTCCTTCATTCCTTTAAGAGTTTCACTAAGTTCATAGGGCTCCTCGTACCTCATCAAAGCATACAGAAACCATTTCATCGTCATGATAAGCAGGATTTAAACATTTACGAAGTAAAATTGGAATGCCTACAATTGTATGAGTTGTTCATTCCATACAAAAGAAAAGGCGGAGCTAAGAAAATATAATGTCCATAGTGTATATCCTTTGTGTCATATCGTAGTAAGGATACACACAAAAAATGACTTGTGCTTGATATTGGTAGAAAATTATAGGGAGGGGCTGGTACACGGTACACCTCTGTACAAAAAGGGGATGTCGAGTCACTGCTAGTTCTAAATGGTGCACAATGACATCGAAACCACAAGCATGACACGAAATATCACCAAAAAAAAAAAAGTAAAAAAGACACCACAAGCGACGGTGAGTGTGTTATTTTTTCCAAAATGGAGTTCTAGTTGGAAGTGCTTCTGCTACAAGCTAGATAGAGGTGTATAAACACAAAAATGACATCAAAATTGTCATCATGTACATCCTCATGATCTCAATCCTAAATTTAACGAGAAAGCGCTGAATTTTACGGCAAAAGAAGAAAGGAAAAGAAGCGGAAATGACATTTCTTTCCCATTAACAAAACCTTTTTATGCTGCACAGGCCGACGACAAATACACATATTGACTACATTGAATCTTGGTACTTCAGAACATCTATCTTGTTCAGGTCGTAGGTCTTGCAGATGGTGGATATCATACACTTGCTGAGGCCACCGTCAACATCGCCATGTTGAATGAGTTCTTCAAGTTCCTTTGATGGCTGCAACACCTACTCAAAAAACAAAAATAAATAAATAAATAAATAAATAAAAGACCGACCTTAACAAGTAAACGAGACGTGCTTATGAAGTCAAAACCAAAAACAGAATATCACTACAAGTACTAGCTAGGCAAGGTCAGCTTTTCCTCATTTGGCATGCACGTACCAGGGGGGAGTACAAGGTTAGCTAGTGATGTGCTATTTCGGAAATACATAAAGTGTCTTTATTTAGTCCCTTTTTAGAAATACAGAACAGTGTCTCAGTTAGAAATACATAATAACAGTGTCTTAGTTACGACAATCAAGAGAGCGAGGTTAGCTAGTGATGTGCTATTCTAGAAATACAGAACAGTGTCTTAGTTAGAACGGGTTCTTCCTGAGTTCCCAGAATGATTAGTAATAAATTGGAGGCGCTCTTAAGCCCTAGCACTATCAGAACTATTTATGACCGGACTTGTAGGGTGAACTACTTGGTTTTTCTGACATTCATGGGTTTTGCAGCTTTTGCTCCTTCAGTTCCAGGAGCATATTTCCCACAGAATAGAGATACTAATTGGTACGATTCCCTTGTCACTTCAATCTAATACTGACAGTCCAATGAGCAGCCCATGTGGACCACAGCGAACCAAATAGGACCCAGCATGGTCCTAGGGTTCAAGGAAGCAAGGCCATTTTACAAGATCATACAATCCATGATATGATAGTATAGAAATCTTACCCATGAAGGATCAAGTGAATTTTGGATTGTATTTTGTGCGTCATCAGCTGCATTTTGACTCCCGTTTGTTGTTGTAACAGAAGCATTCTGCTTCACGGAAGAGTCCGAGACTAGCTGAAGAAGTCTCTCACTTCCCTAAAAAAAGTAAACAGGACAGATATGCAAAATTTGTAAATCAGCCAAACTCAGTTCTGCGTAAAATGGGAGCAAAGAACTTTACCATAAATCAAACAGTGGCATTACCACAATCATCTACATAACATGATCGCCCATAAAGAGATGTGTGATGTATGCCACAATAGTACAGGACAAAAACAGTGGAGGGCCCATTAAGTTCGCTATAACACCACTCAAGCCTCATGGTTCGTGATAGCCTAGTAACATGGACATAAAACGATGGGCTAAGGAAATAGGGAAACTTGGAAGATTAATGGCAAAAGCAATACAATGGGATGTTGAAGGCAACTTGAGATAAGTTGTCCTAACTCCTAAGATGGTTGGCTCACATCAATGAAGAACAATGAGTCCATAATTCAACAAGTGTAGAAAGGGCATGTGAAGGAGAAAAAAATAACGGAGACTGAGGTGCAATTGAGAAACCACAATTCTTTGAAGGTTCAGTCCAAATTGAAGCAAAGCATTAAAGAGAGAATATGCAGCAGGATTCGACAAGCTGGCATACGTGATTACCACATAACTTTTACCAGGACTAACTATGTTTCTCATTTTGTTTGAGTGGAATTGTTCATTTGGCGGAAAATCATCAAAGACCTGTTTAGCTACTCAAGGTTACCCACTCTCGGATGCAACTAACATTAAGGTTGTAGACATTAGTGCTGAGGCATAACAGAACGATTGGATCTTGTTACTATGTTTGGAAGACTTAACCCACCTTGAGAGCTCTCCAATTAGAGTATGTGCGGAATAGTATCCAAAAGAATGGGATATTAGGCAAAGGTAAAACCTGAAGAAACAAAAAATATGAGAAAACAATTAAATAAATGAAAATCTACTAGCACAAAAGGAAAAATAGTATCTAAATAGAGTGAAATCAACATTGAGAATTGTCACAAAACGAGATTGAAGTTGATCTCTGGATATTAAATGGATATACATACGGTGAAGGCAGTTGTTAGTGGAAGCAATGAAACTGATCCATAAAAGTATCTCTTGTGAATAACAGCTCCCCTGATAACAGATGCTTGCGTTAATTAACATATACGGATCAAATGACAGTAAAGAACACATGCAAAGCTCTAATGAAAGTGCACAGTGCATTTAGTTATTTAATTTGGTGAAAGTCCAGATTAACAAAACAGATCGCTAGACATACTGGGACACACCAAACTCTATTTCCAACAAAAGCCAGTACACAATGGTAGACTGATGCAGCAGAGCTGTTGACAAAACAATTATCAGCTCCCATTGAAGGTTTTTTCATGAAATGGGAACGTTACCTTTGGGCAATATGCCTTAACCTTCTGCGAACAAGCCGTGCATTTAAACTGCAACACGGCAAAACATGGAAATAGTTACCCATATATTACCAAACACACACACACACACACACACACAGATGGGACTTAAGATTTTAAATAACAAAATAGATAAATATTATACTTTTTAGGTTTTGTTTATTTGCTTTGTCTATTTTACACTTTTCACAATTGCAAATTAATTTGAATATATAATTCACACTTCAAATTTTAATTCATTACAGTAGAAATATGCCTTCCCATGCATAGAATAAAAATAACGCTAGTGTGCATCGAATAAGGGGCTGGAAAAATAAGTACTATACACACGACCAAAAAAAAAATTTCACATTGGTGTTTTTCCCGGCCCGTGCATCGAATGGGCACAACGCCAGTATACAACTATACACAAGTCTGCTAGCTTCCATATTTCTTTTGAGTTCGCAGTTCGTTTTATTTCTGGATGCATCATGCGTGGACCATAGCTTCCATTTATATAATCCCTGTTGCCGCAACTTTACCTTCTTCCAGACTGAAATCGTTTACTATTCTGTTCCCTGTATATTTATTTACTTTAGGGAGGTTGGGGGAAAGTAAATTGCTTTTAGAAGGGGGTTAATGGCCTTCATGTTGCGCACTTAACCTTCACAACATTTCTTATTGCATATCCCCGAACTTATTGCACTCAATAATCTCAGCATTTCTTATTTCCTACCTACACATTAGGAAATTAAAATTAATTTTAATAAATAGAACCCACAGCATCCTCTAGTATCACAGACATCTTAGATTGCTTTCCCATCATTCTATATTATTATTATAGCTGAGCTATGCTTGAAAAGAAGATGATCCACCCACACCTAAAACTCTTGGAGCATTCCCCACATTCCCTCCGCATGCTCCTAAACTATTGCTCATTGAACAAGTAATGAACTAATTGAACTTAAACTCAACTCGATGCAACATGCCTTAGTCCCAAATCCCAATGACTAGGGTGGGCTAAATGTAACCACTTCTTCCATTGGCTATAGTCTAGTCTTACCTACTCGGCTTGGATGAGAGCCAATGCCTCATGTCACCTGGGAAATCACCCTAACTTACAACACTTATTGTAAAAACTCTTCGGTTCTATAACTCTTCACTTATTAATAAGTTTGATGTTGGGTGTCTACATACCATAACACTATGATGGTTTCCAATATTGGGAGTTGGGACTGGGTGTGTCAAAGATTGGTCCTTGATTTTGAAAGAGTAACAACTAACAACTTCAAAATCAACTTTATTATCTCTACACTCAGTCGTCAACCATATCAGCTCCCAAGTTTCTACCTCCTTTTACATTCCAAAACCAACAAGTGCCTTGAAATCTACTGACTATAGAGTGTATCTCCATTACCAATTTTGATACTCTTTTTTTCCAACCTCAAAGGGGTGGAGTAAAATCAATCTTCAAATGCTCTTTTATTTATGTTACATACTCTTTGAACCACCCTCCAAAGTTTCAGAGCATAAGTGTGAACATCAATACCATCTTTCACTGTTGATGTTTTAAATTCCACACCCCCTCTCACATAGGAAATAAGATGCTTCTTCCAGTGGCGGAACCAGGATTTAGAATGGGGCCCGGCACTATTCAATGGGAGTCCAATTGTATTGCTACATTTTTGGAAGAAAAAAAAAGAACACGAAGAGAAAGGACCAAACAACTTTGCCACCCAAGATACACCACAAACCTCAAATGGGAAACAACAAATACCGTTCCGAAATGGGCTGTGGAGGGAATATATTGAAATGAGAATGAATAAAACATCAAAAAGGTTGAGCAAAATCAAGTACAAGGTTCAAACGAACCTTGAGGGGAATGTAACTTCAACTTTTGTAACCTCCTTAGAAATAGATTTCAGGAAAATCTCAGAAGGCTTAACCCGAGCCAAAAGGCGCACTCCCAAACTGTCATCAGAATCAAATCATTATAGTAACTAGACATTGTAGGAATGACAGACGCATTGCATCAGAGACAAATGGTATCCAGTAAAAGATTACCCATAAAGCTTGTTTTTAAAACTTCCAGGAGGTGCCTTTTCAAGACCTGTCCAAGCTCGATTCATCTATAAATGTTCAAACAAATGACCACATCACCATTTCTATCTTTCTCACGAAAGCATCAGTACAGATATATGTGAATACTACATTACAAAGCAATATTTTTATGAGTGAACCACATTTTTTAGGCTGTCTCACACTTTAGTTTTCCAAATTGCCCCTTTGAACTACCTAAAGAAACTGCCACCCCCAATTTCATTCCCCCATATTTACTCCTTTTACATTCAAGATTGAAATACAGATTAATCTCATGGAAAGGACAGTAGATGAACAAACCTTATTAGAAGCAAAATCAATAAGGAGCTCCGCATTGGAGTTGAAGGACTTGTCTTTGGAAGAGGAGGAGATATTCTTCCAGAGTTCCTTGAACGTGGAAGGAGTATAGGCAGACTGCGAGTCCAACGTCGATTGGTCAATCGACCTGCTAAAACACCAGTTCCTTCCTCTGATCGGAAACACAATCAATCTGGCTCTCATGTTTGGTTTCAACAAACAGCCTAATCCTGCGAGTATATATATATATATGGGTATGTTTCGGTGTGAAGAATTTGATCAAGAGGTAATTAGAAAGTCGTTAAAAACCTATGAAATACAATCAAATGCCAATGTCAAATACCAGTTTAATTATCGTCAGTAGAATAAAATCGAAAGCGAATGTGGAGGATCTGAATATTCGAAGCCATTGGAGGATATCCAGAAGGCAAGAGCTTTTCGTATCTACGAAGAAGAAGTACTCGTCGAAGAATTGGAAATTCAATTGAGCAAAGGGAGCGCACTGCCACACACACAAACTCTCTCTAGAAATGGAAGCTGCCGTGCACAGTCTGGGAACCGAATGCAGCAACGGAAGGGGGGAAGCGGCGGCTGGAGAGAGAGAGAGAGAGAGAGAGAGGGGCCGGTGAAGCCCAAGTGTTAGTGCATGTTGCGGAGGTGGGTCTTGTGGACGTGTCATGTACTGAGAACTGAATCATTAGTGGACGGTAAGTAGAAGCCACCATGTACTGAGAACTGAATCATTAGTGGACGGTAAGTAGAAGCCACCTCAGCCCTAAATTAAGTGAATTGTTTGTTTGCAAAAACTTTTTAATTTGGAAAAATATGAAAAAAATTGGATGAAAAAAGAATATTACAACAACAACAATAACATAACCCATTTAGTCCCCAATAATTAGGGGTATGGGCGGGGGAAGGATAGGAGACAGACCTAACCTTTGGCAATAAATGCACAAAGTGGCTGCTCCCAGAATACCACTGAAACAGATGGATTGGAGACAGACCTAACCTTTGGCAATAAATGCACAAAGTGGCTGCTCACAGAATACCACTGAAACAGTGATCCCCCTATACCGTCGCGTTTGCTGCGGAATCATGCCCTCAAATCAAAGCCAAAAGGCATCAGAGAGGGCAGACCCAAGAATCATTTTGATTTATGTGCACATTACCATGCTTCTTTCATTCAGCATCCAGAGCATTGGCGTTGCACACCGATGAAAAAAGAATATTGAATTATGAAAAGTTGTAGGAGTTGCCCTCTGTGTAACTTGTTGGGGTTACTTCAACATACTCGTTCTCCAATGAATTTTTATCAAAAAGTTGATAAAATCAAGCCCTTGATTTTATCTATTGGTGAGGAGAGTTGATAAAATCTGTAAATTTTTGCACTAAAAAATCTCAAAAATCTACAGATTTTATCAACTCTTTTCACCAGTGGATAAAATCAAGGACTTGATTTTATCAATTTTTTTATAAAATCCATTGGAGAACTCAATTCCGATATTGTTCATCGAGAAAAGTGATACATAACGTGAAAAATGAGAAAAATACTCTCCCCTTTTCAATAAGGAAAAACCACGTGTGAAATTATTTTATTTTTCTACTCAAAATTACACGTTTTTTCTTAGAGGACTATCAAAATGAGACGGAGGGAGTAGTTATTTCACACTTAGGATTCATCAACTCATGAAACTCCGTTATGAGAAATCAAAATCAATTAATAAAATATGGCATTTGGCGCTTCAAAACTAGGGCATGATAAAAAGAGGTTTGATAGGAAACATGAAAGGTTTCTCCGAAATCTTCCCCAAAAGCAAAATTGTGTGGTTGTGATTTACTCAGTGTACTATGTGCATAGTATACTGAGTAAATTACAACCACACAATTCATTTTCGGGAAAGATTTCGGGGAAATCTTTCATTTCATTGTACATAGAGTTTTCCTGATAAAAATCCTCTTTGAAAATAAAAGTGATTAAGAATAACGGTAAGTGTTAAGAGAACATAAATGTCATTCACCAATCAGAAATACCACAATGATCATGTATTATCATATCAGTGTTCCATTTGGGATACCACAACCATTCACCTGAACCAATCAGGTGTTACATTTGGCGCCATGTAAATATGACCACCACCATCCAATCCGATTGTCCACTACAATGAATCAAATCCAACCGATACCAGCCAGCACCACGTTGTTACCCTACCATGGCCCACCCCTGCGCATATATTCTATATTCCGAATGCAATTTGTGCATTCCCATTTCCCCAACAGGTTCCATGGCCTACTTCTTAACAGAATATTCGAATTCAAAATTTCTAAATAATGAATGAAAGTGGACGAAATGGAATAAGAGAAGAAGAAAGAACAAATGTACTATTAACTTAACTGTATCTCCGCAGAAGAATGTTGCAATCAACATAAGTACTCCGTATCTAATTCCGACTGTTAAGTATCTACCACTTGTAAGATGCAGTGACATTTTATTAGTGAGGCTAAAATCTGAATTCACAGAAAATAATAACACTCGACCATGGCATAAAAAGGTATAAAAACATATTTCAAAATGCTGCTATCATACACTAGAATACACTCGGACAGAGATCAAGCCAAGCAACAACCATCATCAACAGCGGAATGAACATCCATCCGTAGGTTGAAGGACGAGGAAGGTACTTTAGGCAAAACAACATATGATCATGAGGTGGCTTCTGCAACTCCGCTTCATTCATTATCGGCAATAAAATTGGGCTGTTCACCTTGGCAAAGGTATTCATCACAAAGTGATGCCGTTCCCCAGTCCTTCCGCAGCCGAAGTATGTCCTCTGTGAAAGTGGATCCAGAAGCTCCAATAAACACCGTAGACATGGCGCAAATTGTTTTATCCAGCATAGCTTCCACCTTCAGGAATGAAATTGAAATTTTGATAAGAATATGTAATGGTAGGTAACTGAAGTATCTGTCAAAATGTACTAATGCGAGGTAGATGTCAGAAAACATGGACCCTTATTTTATTTTTCTTAACGAAAAAGAGGGTCTACATAAACAAAATATAAGGCAGCCAAGGATGAGATGTATCAGCTGCAACACTTTTGAAGAGTACCCTGTGACCTTCCGCAACTGCTCCAGGGATCTGGGCCACCAATAATAGAATATTCTTTTGCTAAGATGGGGGCTCGTAGAAGAACCTCCATCCTTCCTACACTCCTCTCTCGCACAATCAAAACGTAAGAGGAAGTACACTTGATGAGATAACGAGTTCTAAGGAATCATTTGCCATCAGGTCATTATCGATTATCTCAAAAATCTTTCTCTGTTCGTTAGTTGACCTCTGCTCTCTCAGGTCAAAACCGCCATTTCTACAGCTTCCTCTAAGAAATGACAATGACGTCAGATCAGATATTCCAGCTGTCTATTAGGCCTTACAAGTTAGAATGGCTGCACCATTCAGAAATTTCTATTTTCTACAGCGCAAGATCCATAGGAAGCTCAAGCAACCTAAGCTAATCCAGAGGACAAAATGATTTTAACTCTGCATAAGCATCAGCTCTCAGGTCGTTTTATAAAATCACCACTATGCAGAAGTGAAAAGTAGCTACCAAAATTCGACAGGACCTCTTCTCCACAGCCAAACACTCCCACACTCCCCTCCACAAACAGAAGAATATATGTCCAACATGTCATGGTTTCACACAACATGACACATTCAAAACGACTTGAGAGCTTACTGCATGTGAAACATACAACAAAGGCATAACTTAGTTCGCACTCAGAACAAAACACCCAACAGTGTTCTCAGAGTATATAACCACCAAGGACACATAGTCAAATATTATGGACATACCATAGTGGAACTAGGGGTGAAATCGTCTATATTTGATACTCCATCTATGTTGGATCGTGTTACCTCATGGCTAAACCAACAGCTTCTAAGTTGGATTTTGTTACCTCATGGCTAAACCAATCGTTACCAATGGCTAGACAAAACCAAAATGCCAAGCTTCTAGGATTAACGCACAGACCACAACAATTAGCTTGTGTAACTGAAAACTAAAAACAGCAGTAATACAAGCTGACAAAACCCCATTGCCCCTTGAAGGTTAGTCTGCGGAGGAACTACCAGACCTCCAACAACTAACAGATTGCTTTTTTCAACCGTCTCCAGGATTTTCACCACTGAGGTTAGCATCGAAACTGTCGTCAATGGTGCAGTCCAATAGAACCTCCAAACCTTGCATTTTTCTCAAAAAATTCGGCTTCCTTCAGCCTTCTATAGCTCTTTTCTTCAAATTTTAATTCTTGCCTTCTTTTCAAAGAAGATAGTAAAATGTAGATGGCACTGTATACATATACTATGTCCATATAAATAAATCCAAACTATCTGGATGAACCAAATCCAAATTTGCAAACTATCAGTAGTCCTAAATGTGACAGAAATTATAAACAGACCTGTGGATCTTCCTCAAGTCCATGTCTGTATAACAAAGCATCCCATTTTTCAGCAGAATTACGAGCTGGCCGCTTAACAAGTGGTACAGCTTTCCCGTTCGATACAACTAGTGATTGCAATAACCTGGTTTCGCTTTCTGCAGCATCTGTGGAAAGATATATAACAGGTGTATTGGCCCTCTCAGCCACCCGACCAATGCAGTCCGCAGCTTGAGGAATTGGGAAAAAGCAACTTGGTTGTTTAGCATTGCTGACAAAACAAGAAAGGATTGTTAGACGGGTACTTTACAAAAGCTTTACGTGCATGAAGACACCTCTGAAGACAAACATACAATACTCATGGCTGTGAAGTTACGTACAGTGAACCCTTAAAAGAACAAAATTCTTGCCAGAACCTAGTAAAAAGGCAGGGAAAGAGGGGCATGACACCTAACTCTCTTCCCACTGTTAGGCTCCGTTTGTTTAGATTTAAAAAGAATTCGGTGTAAAACAATTTTCATGTAAAATAGTTTAAAAAAACAAAATTTTCGATGCAAATGTTTTCCGATGTTTGGTTTACATCGGAAAGTGCTTTCCTATTCTACTAGGAAATCAAAACTGTCAACATCACTCAACAATCAAACCAGCATCTCTTTGTTTTCTCGCTAATTCCATCTCTCTTTCCTTATACAAATGCACGTACTCCTACATTATTATATACCCATGTGTGTGCATACATATATATATTAACCATAGAAAACAAGGCTTTGCAACTGAGCTTTTACAGGCGACATGTGCGAGAAAACGACAGAACATGAGTCCACTGAAATTTTCTTTCCGACAAGAAGATGAGATTTAAGGGATTTGGACTGCCGTCGAAATAGTAAAATAACTTACGGACATAATCAGCGTAAGTCATTTTCATGCTCTTGATGGAAATCATTTTTCGTGGTAAAAATATTTAACTCACCTACCGGCAACCAATCACCAAAAATTAAGTAAAATATTTTTGACGAAAACATATTACGGCCAAACAAACAGAGCCTTACTGACTCAAAGTTTTTACGGTGTGGTAACACAAATCATATGCTACATGAGAATTTTTCGGACTAGTATCAGCTGAAAATAAACCGCAGATGCTACAGAAAGGTGCTTTGAAATATATCCAAGTTAGAGATGAGGGAAAGCATACCAAAACTTCAAAAATCCATGACGCCGGAAATGAAGAGCTATAAATCTCTCCCCCAAGAATGTTTGAATAAATCTCTGTGCAGTAATCATGATAAGACGACTTGGCTCAATCAGAGTCTTGCAATGGTGAGCAATAGGACCACCCGGCTGCATCACCAAATCTTGCTCCATATCAGCAAAGAAGACGTCTCCAATTGCAATAACATCGTCATTAGATGAAAACTTTGCCACTACATCCTGCATTGTTCTCTTTGTCGGCTTCTTAACATCCTCAACCCAAGCAGGCTCAAGCTTATTCATTGAAACTCCCAACGCCTTTAACTTTTTAACGCGTTCATCATCCATAAAACACAGCTGTGGCAAAGAGAAATAACATACAAACTTGTCTATGTGCAAGTGTTTCTTTTTGGCTTCTGAAAACTCCTCAAAAGTCACAACAGCTTTTCTTCCAAGGCATTTATTTATATGATCAATATCTAGCACTCGATGAAACTCGTAATCAACTTTTGTGCTGGGAATAACCAAAACGCGGTTGAGTAGGGCTGCAAAGAACATGTGCTTCTCTAAGCAAATCAAGTGATTTGACATTTGCCCTGATACACAAATGGCAAACAAGTACTTATCCGATCTCGGTTTCCACTCAACTGTTCTTCTCTCAGACAACTTCTGATCAACCTTTCTACACCTATCATAACCATAACTGCCAAGAGTGGAACCCGTAACATTATCCTCCAAATCCCTATATTTTCCATATTCATGAGTTGACAAAAGTACTTGCTGAATCTGTTTATTTAACGAAATCTGCTTAAACATAGCCGATTTGAAATCCTCAAACAATGGAGACGACGAACTCGAGGAATTCGAAGTAGAATTCACAGGACTGAATAATGAGTTATTCCACAAATGTAAAAGCCCTAGTTGCTGCTGTCTCAACAAGTATAGAGCATGCAATTCGGACTCGCGCATTCTGTCGGCGGAAGAGTCAAACTTGACGTTGGAAACACCAGTTTGGAACATGCTTCTGAAGTCCGCAGTGAAATAAACGATGACGATGAAAAGAGGGAGGAAAATGGCGAAGAGGTACCTCTTATTGAAGCTGAATTTGGGGAGGGAGATATGGCGTGCGTTAGTGCTGATTCCGTGCCTGAATTCATTATCATCATCGTCGTCAATTTGAAAGGTGGAGCGTTTAGGGGAGGACTTGGCTGTTGGTGGCGGTGGTCGTTCGTTCTGGTTAATTAGGTTTCGTCGATCGTCTTCTTCGTCTGAAGAGGATTCTCTGTCCATTGTTGAATACTGCTCGGAGAGAAACAAAGGTAAATTACTCTATGCACATTGTTAGTTGGACTCTCCCTCTCTCTCTCTCTCTCTCTCTCTCTCTCTCTGTGTCACAGACAAGAAAGTTGTAGAGTAAGGTGGGGGAAAGAAAGAGATCAGTGGGGAGTGGTAAAGATCTGCAAGGAAGAGGAGGTGCTTAAGGAGGAAGGGATTAAAATTACTCCACGTTCGTGGCACAAACCAGATAATGACTTCCCACGGGTCAACAATAACTTCCCGGGTACTCATCATCAGACAACCACCATTTGTTGTTTTTTTGTTTTGTTTTTTCTTTATCGGCAATAAGATTTTACTATTAAAACTTAACAAAACTTAACAAGGTACATCAAGTTGGGGGAAAAAAAGGGAAACGGGAGGAGGATCCAACTAAAAATTGGACAATACCAAAGGGCAAAGCCCAAAATACCTGTGCGCCTCAATAACCCAAATAAAAATAATGAAGATCAAACACCCAAATAGGCCTAAAACGCAAATTTTACAATGAAGGTCCGGCCTAAAGAAACCCCAAACCTAACCCTAAAAAAACTGTAGCAGCCGCCAACCACCAGATCTGACATGAAAACAACCACCAACACTACCGGGAAGCCACCAATAGACACCACCACGCCACCACTGGCCACCTGAACAGAGGTACATCCCAGAGCCCAAACATAACTACATATCACAGATGCTCACCGAGCCATTAGGCGAGATATGAACCATCCAACAATAGCCACAGTGGGAGCCAACGCCAACTATGCCACCCATCCCCAACTAGAACCCCATGCCGTTAGGCCATGATCGGAAAATCAGGAGAAATCTAGCAGGAGAGCATGAGAAGGGTAGAGAAAGTAAGGCAGAGATCGACGCTGGCGGCGAGGGATTGGGGGTCGGAAAAAAAGAGAATGGAGAGGGAGGGAGAGAGAGAGAGAGAGAGAGAGGGAAGAAACCATACTGAGAGTCGACCTCGTCGCCATCCAAGAGTCCCATGTAGGGCTGCTTATCAATTGATAAAGCAGTCCAAAAACACCCGGACGTCAAGATCCATGACTTCGACGCTGCCACCACACTGTTGTCGTTGTCTACCACCATTTAGTTGTTGCCCCACCCCAGCTCCGTCTTTCCTGTTGGTTGGTGGGCATGCTCTCTAGTTTTTGCACAATTGAAAAATGTTTGATTCTTAAGATTAGGGCAAAAGAAAGAAATTTCTTGTGAATCCTTTACTCCTCATGATGTGGATGCCGGACAAAAGAGGGAATTAGTCGAGGTATGAATAAGCTGGTGTGAACACCTCCAAAAAAAAAAAAAAACTGGGTATCTTGATGCCAGTTGTTATTAGATGAAAAAAACTGATATTTAGAGCAAGTTATTAGTGTCAAAATGATTTTCTAAATAATTTGTGTGTGTTATGGTGCTAAAAAGTCAAGAGACTCGAGACACACTGGTTTAGTGTCATTTTGGTACAAAGTTAATTTTGACCTAAACCCTTCAAGGATGAGAAGATCCAAACATACATTCAAAAAGTCAGAACATAAGTGACTGACTATTTTCTACTCCGTATTAACCAATCTAAGATCCAAACATACATTTAAAAATAAATGAAGCAGCAAGTCAACTACCAGATGGGAACTGTAATAGTTTACTGCTAAAATTCGTCGTGGATATGTTTATCTTCTACTTCTACAAGCGTCGCTTAAACCACCTCAAGATTTGCCTGAGCTACAATTCCTCGTTGAAAGAGATGACGCATTGTCACTCGCCTCACATTATTTTACTCCTTTCTCATTTTCCAAGCGCAAAATTATTGCTTATTGCCCTAATATTATTCCATCAACTCAAACACACGTCACACTCAATACTCAAACCCCAGGGGATAATGAAGCTCTTTTTCCTAATATGCCCCAACTCTTCCTCTTTCTCTTGATTTTGAAGTTCTCTTTTCACAACCGCTAAGTGATAGGTGCTGAAAAACACCTATTTGGTCCTCTAATCTATGCTTTAATAGTCCATTTGTTATGTTACTTGGCGAATTTTGATAGTTGTATGGTGTTTTGCAGGCCTTGGAGCGTGTTGGATCATAAAAGGATGCAATTTGGACGTGTTAGAAGTGTCAAAAGTGCGAAGGGAACACCTGCAGAACCTACTGAGCATCACAAAAAGTTGTCCAAAGTTGTAGAAATTTTAGTCCGGATGGTTCGGAACAAGTTAGATCGGCAAAACGCGATTCTGTGTAATTTTTAGGGTTTTGTTATAAATAGAGACCTACTACTTTGGGGATGCGAAATCAATTCAAAACATTGTGAAGAGGCTACCTTAGAGAGAGAAATCAAGAGTTCTTTATGTTCTTCGCGATTTTTTCAACTTCAAGCGTTCCAACCTCTTCCATGGCCGGCTAATGCACCTATCTAGGGGGAAAATGAAGACCTAGTCCAAGTAACTTTATTCATGTATAGGATTTTAGGTTTATTCATTCGAATCAGTTGTTTAACTAAGAATCCTTTTCATTTTGATCAGATGGATTGAATTTAATGCTTCCAATTAATTGTGTATTTGTGTACACGATCTCAAATACCATGTTATTCAACAGTTTTCTTTGCTCGTAAGATGGATCGTGCCATTGGACAGGTCGTGAAAGAGATGTTTGTACCAGTGAGACGATCTGTGTTATGGGATAGCCCATGCCTATTGACAACTCATCTTCTTTACAATTGCGATTCGAATAATAATTGTAGCCTATACATAGCCTCGTTACGTGGTCGGGGTGGATTCAAAATCCTAGATCCTCTCTCCATTAATTTTACTCAATTTTATTATTTCTTGCTTTAATTTAGTTAATCACAAAATCACTCGTCTAATCTCTTTCTCCGAATTAAATTAGAAAATAATCGAAGCTAATGTAACTCAGCCAAATTGTCTCCGCGGATCGACTCTGGACTTAACCACTATTCTCCGGAATAAGGGTTAATTCCTTGCATTTATAAATCTATTTTTGACTCGGCACGACACGATCACTAAGCCAACAAGGCAACAGATATTTTGGTCAAACAAACAACTATGAGGCACCAACAGTGCTGCATACCCATAAAATATATCCGGAATTTAAAATCAGTGACTCAACAAATTTTTTGAGCGCATTTTATGAGTACTTCGACTTTCCGCACTGCTGATGCTCCTAGCCACGTGAAAATACAACACTATCTAGTATCCTAATGTAATATACAAACTGCTTGAAAAAAGAGAGTGTGAAATTCCACGATTACAAGCAAAACCAACAGAGAAACCTTGAGGCTAGAAGCTTGCCTAAATAGATTAGGAAATAACCCAAATCACAATTTGCCATCAAAAGGCGGAAGCCAAATTCTGTTTCGTGATCTTGGCTGTGTGCAATAAAGCAATATTGGCCAGAAAACGGACCTGATTGTCAATAAATCAGTGAGCAAAATAATAATACTGATCCATTAAAGATAAGCAGATTTTAACCCGAAAAGGTACATCACCTATATCCTAATGGAACTTGGATCAAATACAACAGTATGTAACTGTGCCAATTCCACTTTAAGTTCCACAATACCATTGTACTAAACTACACTAACAGCACTCAATGTACTGTGCTTTCAATCTGGATTTCAGTAATTGTTGGCCTTGAAAATTATGAAACTCACGTGATAACTGCGGTAGGATGTGATATCCTGCATCATTCTCAGAGGATTTATGGAAGTGCAGACTCCAAGTTGACTACCTTCTAAAAGATGAAAACTCGGCCAACTTCAAAGTATACTTGCACACTAAACTAATCTAATTCCACTACTTCAACCAGCTTCCCACGGACCCATTTCTTAGTGACGGTAGTTGAACTAGGTGGTTTTACCTCTTTCTCAGGCTTAAGTTCAGCTCCACCTGGTGCCACTTCTTTTTGAAGAATGTTCTTCCCATTTGGTTCTAGCTGACTCAGTTGTTCTGTGATGCCAGATTGCTTTAGTACACTGTTCAGTTCAGATGGAGACCAACCATAATCGCTGGAGCCTGTTTGATACAGTTGCTCCTTACCATTCGGTAAATCACCTGTTGTAGGAAGAACCTCATCATCACCATCAAGTAGATACTGGAAATTGAATTTACTAAAACCATAGTCCTTAATATCACTTTCCCTTGACTCCAACGCTTGGGTACCGTCAATTTTCCCAATGCTTTCGTCCTCCATGTGGTTTACCAGGTCCACTGAGGCAACTGAAGGGTTTTGTACATCATTCTCATTGGAATGAATCTGGCTAATACCTATGGACTGGAGAGATTGAAGTGCTTCAGCTATAAGCTTCCTAGTTTCAATAAGGGAAGCTTGAGCAATGGGGCTTGTCATTGCAGCTGCCTCTAGGGCCTTTGCAGCCATGTTAGCTTCCGCAATCAATAGCCTGCAGAAATGTCATGAATCTATGAGAGAGAGAGAGAGAGAGAGAGAGAGAGAGAGAGAGAGAGAGATTAACAAGATATTTGTAATACCCCAAGTTACCCCAATGCAAACCATGGCCGCTAAATGCATAATTATTGCTTTGATGAACAACATACTAAAATCTCATCTCAAACATAGATCATATCACCGTTGATCACAAGGGTCACTCACACCTTTCCCTTCCCATCACAAGTGTGCGTCCAATCTCAGAATTCTCAAAGCTCACACAATTAACATCAATACCAAATAAATAAAACCTTAACCCTATAAAACCCATCACCACACAATGGAATTTCCCCCTGCTCCTATCTCCCCACCGTTTCGTTCCAAACACTTTATTCTTCTCCTCCTTTCCCCCCGATCTCTCGGTGAGCTTTTTACCCTTTCATGGAATATGGCTAGTCACCAAAGTGGAAGTCTAAATACATGACACTTGTCTCTTTATTAGTACTATTTTGTTTCACTCCCTTTTATTTTTATCTTTCTACCATGAGTTAATCCATATCTATACATGAATTCATAGCAGCTGCTAGCCCAAAGAAAATCTTTGTGGAATCAACCACAGCCAACACTCATGTATTATCTCATTTTGTCCTCTTGTATTCAGACTAGTGCATAACAATACTTTATAATAGGCTTAACAATGGAATATCACAATTTATCCTCCGTAAAAAAAATAAAAATAAATTGTCCTCGAAATTTAGTTCAAGAAAATATAGACAATTTCATTGCGCAGTCTCGTAAGAGAGACATAAAAATACCCCTCACAACAATGCCACAGCCACAGAGTGGAAGCCACTCCACAAAGGCAACAAGTCTTACGTCATTAAGCAACATCCCCACCATGTTTTGATATAGTAAGAAGAGCCTAACAAGAAGTTAATAATGCCATGTGTCCTTGCCAAAAGAGCAGAACAAATAAGCGTGACCATGAATCTTCTTTAGTAAAGACTTGATTGTCTACTTGAAACAATTACCCAGCCAGCCACAGATCGTCTTATTTCAAGGGTGTTACATAGACTAGTTCAATAGAAGTAAAGAAGAAATCACTTACTTGGCTTGTTCGATGGCTTCAGTCTTTTTGTTTTCCGCAGCTGCTCTCTGTGCTCGAATATTCTTTATCATCTCCAGTTTGGAGGTTGCCAGAGGATCCTTATACTGGGGCACTTTTCTCCTCAATGGCTTCGTAGAGTTGTTTTTGGGGCTTTTTGCAACTTTCTCTATGGGACTAGCTGTCTCCTTAGCTTTCTTCTTTGTGGGACTATGTGGTCTGGCTTGTCTATCAACACTTGGCTGTTTCCTGGGCTTCCTTTCAACTCTAACTCTTGAGCCGTGATATTTGGTTATGGCAGAGTAAACTCTGTCACGATATTCCTGGTAGAAAGATAAAATTCTTAAAATAATATAGGGTCGAGTAAAGAACCAGGAAATAGTTAATTGTAATGAATATCTCAGAAACCTAAGCTAGAAAGTGTTGTCCTTTCTTTCTTCCAATGTTCTAAAATCCGCTAGCCGCTAGTCGGGCAGAAGAGGGGCGCGCCTAGATTGACTTGTCAGCACCTAGAGATTATTTAGTTGTTCCATTTTTAAAAAACATATTCCTCTATTCTTCCAATGTTTTAAAACCCGTTTGATTAAGAAGTAACATAAGACTAGGAAGAAATGAATTAAGACTAAAGTAACACGTAGTAAATATTTTGTTATACATGATGTACATATTGTGTTACCCAATTTAGGACTTTGATTACATATAACACTTAACACCCTATACTTTTCTATTAGACATCTAATTTAACCTCAACATACTTTCAAAATTACAAAATATAACCTGCCAGTTAATTGCCACCTAGCCGTTTAATCGGTGACTAATTGCCGACTACTGTAAAATGCCCAATAGCCACCTAGGCACTAAAATCTGGGCATTGGAGTCTGCCAAGGCCAACTTCTACAACATTGCTTTCTTCTGATACTATGCAACTTATTGATTAGCACCATGAAGCACAAGTGAGCATAAAGCCCAAGGGGGAAAACTGAAAACTGACATTCAATCCAGTTGTCCAATCGTTTGATACTTCTCTACCCACAACGAATCAGTTGATTGTTGGCAGGGAAATTGTACAATATTTAGGTTATACCAGGGTTTAAGTTGGGAGAGTGGGATAAGAGGGGAAAAAATGGAACAGAGGCTGAAGTACACACCAGAAAGTAAAATATGTTCGAGTTCACATCAGAAACTAGAAGGTACAAAGCTTTATTTGTCGTAGGTCAAAACCTTTACAACTTGGTCTCTCGGAAAGCTGAGCCCTAAGAACATGCAATGTAGTCTAAGGGCATGCATAGCTACATAAGGAAGTGCAGAGCTAGCGGCTAGCGCCAACCATAATTTAGCCAACATTCCTGGCCTGGGCAGCAAAACAGAGAATTTGCTGGGCATCTCAATCTCAGAACACTTGGACAAGGTAAAGTAGTAATCACTTCAAGCAAAACCAACAATTCGGATAGGCCAAATAAGCACATAGAAAAGAAAAGATAAAGCAATCATTTGTAGTGTAACCACATGCCCTTACAGGATCAGCCCATTTTGCAGTAATGGCTTCTGAGATTTTCTTCCTCTGCTCAAGAGACTTGGGTGCTTTTTTGCTGCCTTTGAGTCTTGCTGTCTGTTTCCTCAGTTGAATACTTTCCAAAAACTCCTGCTCAAGCTGTTCAGTCAAGATCTTGTAGGAGTCCCATTGCAGCTCTTCCTGATCAACAAAGCCCCTTCTAGAAGCTTCTGCTATCAGATTCTGCCAATCAAAGTAGCAACTTTCCTGCAGCATCAGCTTCTCACGACGCCTTTCCCACCCGATCCGAACACCAACCCCGATTTTTATCCTTGTTTCTTCGCTGCAATTCAGCAAAGCAACATGATGAAAAAAATTATTAAGATGTGTGGAAATTAGAATTTGAAGGTCAAAACCCAAACTTCTATTGGACTTCAGGAAGGCCCTAGTACAAGTTTGTAAGGGAGATACCAAGCCTCTAACTCCAAAATACCAAGAATGCATGTTTGCAATGTTTCATATGAAGGACATTGGACTCTTGTGTCTGGGTGAAGATTACATATTGTACAACCATCGACCGTGCAGCCATAGGGGTAGGAAATTTATGAGCAAATGAATTTAATGTTGTTTGGCATGGAGAATTTGACAAGGGTGGAACTGCAATTCTGTTTGATGGGGAAAATAACTTTCTTATATCTTAGATGAGTAGATTCTTCTTAAGTTTTTGGCATAGTTGGATTTTTGTCGATGATCAATCTTACTTTTGGGTCCATCCCCTCAAGCCCTCTATCAACTCATGCACGTAGCTCAATCAGATGCCAATTGAAGAGATTTAAAGGGATAGAGAAGGGGCGTAACGGTATATCAGCTCTGGGATATCGGTGCAATCAATATCTCTTACCTTGCTTTGGGGATGAAAACAATTTTTCTTTTGACAAGTCTTCAGAATACAAAGTCTGGATGGTGTTGTTTGTCTTTCCCTGTGGATGTATAAACGGAACCATCCTCTCTTGATAATTACCCAGGGAATCTAGTACTAAACAACACAAACCAAATTAAGTGTTGCGTCAATTCAGGTCGTTGACATGCGTCCACTTTCGCTAGAACATTCAACAATCCATACGAAATACATGCGCAGGGAAATGGATCGGGTGGACATGCCTCAGAAACTCAGCCAAAAGGCGAGACAATTAGACTAGTCAAGTAAGCATTTCCGTGACCATTTGAGGCGGCTCTAAAACTGCTTTTTGACCAGTTTTATTGATCTAATGGTGTCTTCAACCATGAGACACCTTGTCTGCTTATATCATCTTGCCTCTCCATTGTCTTCAACTCTGTCCAAAGTCCAAACTACTTCCCGGTCTATAGATGTAACATCAATCACCGTTCCATGACCAAATTTCAGTAGTTGGCAGTCTCATTTTGTCCATTAGTGGGTTCCTCTTGCTTTCTGTGTTTGAATTTTGAACGGATTTCTTATTCTATCCATTTTGTTTTAAAAAAATGCTCAATTATCTCACTACTTTTTAATTTATGGATGTTGTTCTTGTCTGCCCACCATTTAGGCATTACCTTACATCTATTTTTCATTTCAAAAATGGAAAAAAAGACCCACAATCTTGATTATACAAGGCTTGATTAATGGAACTGTCTATATCCAGTTCAATTGAATAAAATATACTCTCTAAATTTGAAGCAATCACGTAAAAATAAGAATGCTGTTTAAAGTAAAAAAAAAAAAAAGAAGAAGAAGAAAACATAGCCATCAACAGTAACTTGAGGAGCAAAGATACATTCACAGAGAAATAGATATGACCAAAAGCTGGAAACAAGAACATATCTGCTCATGGCCTTTCAAATAATACAATCATTGGATCAATAAAGAAAGCAAAATCACAATCCCTTAATCTACCCTAATGAATTAACCCACCTAATCTTATAAGTTATATGTATTCGTCCAATAAGTGATGTCGCAAGACCCAAAACAAGTAGAATATCGAGAAAGTTCTACTAATGACCACATGTTAGTAGAGATTGAAAGGTCGGAAAATTGTGAAGGAAGAACAAAACTTCTAAAGAATAAGAGAGACTCTACCTCTGAGCATGTCCAAAGTTAACTAACTTCTTCCTGACCTGCATAAACAGAGACTGTGAATAAACCAGTTTTCCAGATAACAAAGAGATAGAACATCCCTTGGTTCCTCACAATCAGATACAAAAACAGAAACCCGTTTCATAAGTTTGAACTATTCATGAAAACTCCACGACTGGCCAGCAGTGGAGGGCTCATGAATAGCTGTGACATTCAAACGAAAGCTGAATGAAATGGGAAAGTAAGTGCATCGACAGCTACACATGAGATGGATTCAAATTGGTTTGACAAGGAGAAAAAACCAACTCAAAGGCAACCCAAAGTGGACCAATCATTTCAACAAGGTTTGTTGTCCAAGTCTTCGGTCGCGACTAGCCTGCTGTCGGCGTGCAATTGTGCATTATGTTCAATACGGAGTCCAGTTTCAACCAACTGTGAAGTAACCATGCCAATTCTAAGTGATAGTTTCCCAATGCAAGAGTGGAAGTGTTAGAACTTCATTAGATCAACAGAACCCTGGGATTCCATGATCCTAGATGCGTTCGCAAGCACTTATCATTCTCAACCTTCATCAAGTTATTTTAAGGCTCCATACAAAATTATTCTTACATGACATCACCTTAGGATTCTGCATTGCAATCCAAGTTCTCTCTTTGATCAACCTTCGTGTTTCTGCACATAATATAGAAAGCTGTGAGCATAGGAAAATTCATCAAATACTAAAATGCAATAAAGAAGTAATGGTTGTCCCGATACATAAGGTAGGTCAATTTACATTTTTTTTTTACCTTCACTGTGTTTCTTCCCCTTGTTCCAAGGTGTGAGACCCTTATTGGCTTTGGAAATCCTCATCCGTCTTAACTTCTCTCTCTCACTCAATTCCTCAGAGTCTTCGCTTGATGACTGACTCTGAATCCCTGACACACTTCCAGAATCAACACCCAGCTGTGGATTACCGTGACCATCCTGTCCCCCATTGCTTTGAACAGAACTCGTAGGTTCAAGGGTGGCAACTGCCCGAATCATGAGTGCACTCCGTCGAGCCTTATTACTCCCCAAGTTACAGTTTTTCCCCAATGTTAGTACTTGAAAGGACTTCCATCCAGAGGCCAGCCCCTTCTCATTGCCAAATACAAATTTATTGTGCAACAGGGTTTGAGCCCTAAGTGTAAATACATTAGTTTGAAATGCAGGCTGTCCAGTAGGAAAATCTGCAAAGCAAGGGTATACTTGTGTCAATGAAACCCCAATAATCATAACAAAGCAGAAGTTAACACCACAAAAGGCAACAACTTAACAATACAAGTACTACAAGAATTGGCTTTAGTTATAACCTATTCTACTAGTAAACATGGTCCACTTTCACTATCACCTAAGCCAAATAATAGAATGGAAAGCGAGTGAGCTTGCTCAGAGTGAAAAGAAAGAAACCCAGTTCGGCAACAATTAGATGTGACAGCGTAAGAGCAAAATGAGTCAAACACAATAAGATTTGGAGCAAAAAATAGAGCTTTGTTTGGGAGTACCTAAAAAAGGCATGGGGAGAGGGAGCTCATTCAGTCAAAGAACAAATCACACTGTTCAGACAAAGGAACAGTACGCGAGTTGTCGAAATTCCATAGACCCTCCTCTTTGTCTCTTCTACCTTGTGAATCCAAAATAGCACAAACAGATAAACATATACTATGTAGAATCCCAGACGAAGCGAAAGTTTTGGAGAAGGCAGCAGCAAATAGCAATAGCCACACACTCGAGAACGATTTCTTTGTCCAAATACTGCTGCTGGCGCAGGATAATGAGATGTCGGGTTTGTGGCGTTGTTGTCCAAGATATTCACATTTAGGCTCCATTTAGAACTTTGTTGAAAGAAATACTACTAGAAAAGAGGTACTAGTAACATTTAAAAATTTCTATACAAATTTCTTCCTTTATTGGTTCTCAAAGAAAGCGAGAGAGAATGAAAAAAATCACAAAATAAATTCAGCCTTTTCTCCATTTTTTCTTTAACTATTCTTGGTATTTTTTTTTTCCTTTTCCCAAGTTCCAAACGGGGGAACCTATCCAATTCCAAGGTGGACAAGTCGTGAGTGTCACTTGAAAAGAATATATACGGGTGAAACTTAGAGCATCTTTAATCCTTACTCATTTTAACTCAAATTTGAGAAAGATTCAAGTAAAAGCTTGTGTTTGGTTTGAAACACTTAAATGGTCAAAAAAATTGAGCACAAATTTGAGTAAAAGCTTTATTAATGGCATGATTGCCAAAATGAATAGAAAAAATAACGTTGTAAAATTTGTTGAATCCCCCTCGATTTGAATAAAACTCAATTTGGTGTAAATTTGAGCCAAGTAGTGAGGTGGATTTTATGGGTGTTTTCCTCAATTTTGAGTCCGGAGTAAGAAAAGGTTAAGGGCCGGAGATGTTAATAGAAGTATGATTTCCTAATTCTCTGCACAATTTCCGTTGGCCTTTCCTTTTCTGTTTTTCACATTCTCCTTTTAATTTTTTATAAAGTGAATTACAACATTATTCGTCAAATAATTTTTCATCCATAAAAGATATTATTGAAAAATCCATATTAATAAATCAAAATAATAGAAATGGTAAAAAGGAGAATTTGAAAATTAATTAACTTTATCTTTTTACTTGCAAATTTAGTTATATATTTATTTTGGCAAGTTAATTTTATCAAACCAAACCATACCAAATCGGCTGCCAAGGGTCATTCTCCCAATGAGAAAACAACCACCTTATAAAGCAAACAAGACCTGGCTATGACAGGCAAACATCCACAGCACAAACAAGAACAGCCAGCAACACCTAGCTATCATTTGCCAATTCCAACACAAGAATCTATTGGAATCAGACTACTCGACATTTCTCCAAGTAGTAAGATAGGATCTAACATCTGAGGTAATTCTGGAAATAATCCCATCTTCATCACTGCAGCTATGCTTGAAAATCCTGAATTTTTTCTCCCCCCAGATGGGATATGAATCAGCAGCAAAGAAAGTTTAGGTCGGAAGCAGGTGTTGCAAGCTGCCACATGAATATAAGTGGCATTGATAACTTAATTCTATAGGGTTGAAGAAAAATTGATACTATAATTTAACTAGTCCTGTGTCAACTACTTTGACGTTAAAATCATGACATAATCATCCGGTTCAGATCGAACTAAATCATCCTATTATGCACATGAGGTTACAAAAAATTTTAATAATACAAAGACGTCCAGTTCTCAAGTGCATGAACCAATCCTCTTCCTGATTAAGAGGCAGCGGAGGTCTTCTAATCCCATTCTTTTCCAAGAAAACCTTCCAGATTGTCAGTGAGAAGCTACAACTGAAAAACAAATGCTCAAGAGACCCATTTCCAGAATTACAGGGAACACAATCCATGTTAGCGACAACTCCCCATTTATGAAGCTTGTCATTTGCAGAAAACCTGCCCAAAATTATTATCCGTTGAATGATTGCCCACCTCGGGATATGATGCTTGAACAAAAAAACTTTACACCAAGACAATACAGGCCTAACCTGCCTATTTCCATACCCAATATACAAGTTATGTTCGATAAATGAGAAACCTAACATACTTTGCACTTAAAAAGGAGTCCATTGATGTTCCATGTACGTTCACTGTCCCACAATATGATCTGCTGCTTCTTCTTGTCTCAATGTTGAAGCTGAAGCAGTGGCAATGCCATAACCAGTAACAAGTAACAACAGCATCCAGGTTGAGATAGATTTCTTCACATGGTTGTTGAGAGCCTTACGGGCTTCAACCTTATTCTGGTCCTCTTATTTAGATACACCAGTTTTATCCAACAAAGGTGTGGAGTTTTCTAACTGATTAGGGACTGGTGACACTTGCTCAGGAACAGGCTGATTAGATAGCTGCTGCTGTTCGTACTTCTCCACATAATCTGGGACCAATTTCCTGAAAGTTGGCCAATTAGGAGAAAAATGTCAGAACCATTTGGCATAGATTGGAAAGGATCCCTCACATATAAGAAACAAAAGGCATAACTGACATGCATAAAAAGGATTCAACAGGTATGGAAAAACATAGAATACTGCTGACTTACTTCTTAGATTTGAAAGCAAGACTAGACTTAGCTAGTCGGTGCCTCTCACCCAAAGTAGTCCTAACACTGCCGGTCGTGGGAAAGTTGTCCATCTGCACGAGAAATGACAGAAAACAAAGGCACAGTCAGGCAAAGGAATGTTTAGAAGCAAAATAGAATGCTTCAAAGTTTAACGAAAGATTGTCAAACTATTTTGGGATCTCTTATTCCTGGTTCAATGCATGTAAGGATATAATGGGGATCCAACCAGGAAATCAGGAAAATATGCTGGTGCAGGATATGGTGTTAGCATTTCCAGAGCATTAGTATTGTTTAAGTATCCAACTCAAAACTAGTCGGCAATGACTAGAGAGGCCACCCAGGCTTATATACTTGTTTTGGAGGTTGTAATTAATCAATGTGGGACAAGCTCTAACACTCCCCTGCACGTGCAACCCTTGACCCGCACGTGGAGAGATAAACAACAGATCCAAAACATAGGGACCATAACGATCCACGAAACAAGGTGCACTAAAGGCACAAACAAGGCAACCAATTAACAAAGTCTTGTCCAAAAGCCTCTGAAAGCCTAGCTCTGATATCATGTTAAAGCATCCAACTCAAAATCAATTGGCAATGACTAGAGATGCTGCCCAAGCTCGTATACTAGTTTTGGAGGTTGTCATTAACCAATGTAGGACAGGCTCTAAAAAATATCTTCAGCACATTCAATAGATTTCAGAGAAGCCAACCTACTCACAACATGTCAACAATGGTTGGTTGGCAGACTCGTGTCCACAAACAGTCAATGAAGGGAATGACAAAACTGGATATGCTCAGACGCCCATTACTGGACAATAGCCTGATATAGGGCAATGTTGTTAAATGTGATTGGTATATTTACATACCCCAGAAAACATTTGTATGAGATTGTGACATCACCTAATTCAACAACATTTGCTAAAGAACAGGTAAGACACATTGAACCATATATCTAACAGAAGTTATGCTCTCGTGTAGCTCAAAATGGCAGATCAGTATTCATGTTGCCCAGCCAAAAGATAGTGGAGAAAGCCTTTTCTCTTTTCCGCAATGTTGGACAATAAGCAATTCTCCAACTACTTACAATGAGTGTTTTTAACGTTCCTATGCACTTTCTCATTTTATTCTTTTCCCAAACATGAAATTTCAATCATTTGTCAGAAAAAAGAATCTCATTTTAATATTTGAATAGTCCATTACAAAAATGAGAGAGATTGACATTCTGAACAAGCTATATAATAAACGCAGTCACTTTTTACCAACAAAGCCATTCCTTTTGTACCCACACCGACTCACCAAAAATGAAAGAAGGGCTGTAAGTATGCTTCACTTGGGCATGCTAATTGAGCCAGTTACAATGTTTGAAACCAGTGACATTCGTTTCCTAATCAATCAGAGACTCACAGACTCTTACTGCAGCTTTCTTTTGATACTATGCAAATCATTGATCAGCACCATGAAGCACAAGTTAGCCTCACACCAAATGAGAAAACCGAAAACTTATAATCAATCCAATTGTCCATTCATTTTATACTTCTCTACCCACAACGAATCAGTTGATGGTTGGATACCCGATACCAACAACATGGATAGTCCAAATAAGCACATAGATCCTACAGAAGAAAATATGAAGGAATCATTTTGTAGTGTAAACATATGCCCTTACAGGATCAGCCCATTTGGCAGTAATGGCTTCTGAGATTTCCCCCCTCTGTTCAAGAGACTTGGGTGCTTTTTTGTTGCGTTCCAATCTTCTTGCCTGTTTCCTCAGTTCAATTCTTTCCAACCACTCCTGGATACCAACAATATGGATAGGCCAAATAAACACAGATATCCTACATAAGAAATATGAAGCAATCATCTGGTAGTGTAAACATATGCCCCTACAGGATCAGCCCATTTGGCAGTAATGGCTTCTGAGATTTTCCTCCTATGCTCAAGAGACTTGGGTATGTTTTTGTTGCCTTTCACTCCTGTTGTCCGTCTCCTCAGTTCAATACTTTCCAACCGCTCCTGCTCAAGCTGTTCACTCAAGATCTTATAGGAGTCCCACTGCAGCTCTTCCTGACCAACAAAGCCCCTTCTTGAAGCTTCTGCTATCAGATTCTGCCAATCAAAGTAGCAAGTTTCCTGCAGCATCAGCTTTTCACGGTGTCTTTCCCACCACATTCGAACTCCATCCCTAATTTTTATCCTTGTTTCTTTGCTGCAAATTCAGTGAAGCAACATGATGAGAATAAATTATTTATATATGTGCGGAAATTAGAATTTGAAGGCCAAAACCCAAAGTTCTATTGGCCTTCAGGACGGCCCTAATACAAGTTTGTTAGGGAAATACCAACTTCTAACTCCAAAATTCTCTGAAGTTTCAAAACTGAAGATCTGAAGAACATGGGCTACCGATAAGTAAGCGACCGTACATAGACAGAGAACCAAGAATGCATGCTTGCACTTTTGCATATAAAGGACATGGGACACTCATGTTCGAGTGAAGATTACATTTCACAATCACCGAAAGTGCAGTCATAACTTTGGAAAATTTATGAGCACGAGAATTAAATGTTGTTTGGCGTGGACAATTTTAGCCATCAACAATAGCTTGAGGAGCAAAGATGCATTCACAGAGAAGCAGATATGATTAAAAGCTGGAAAAAAAAAATAACAACCCCCATAGCTATCCCAATGAACTAACCCACCCAAGCTTAATTCTATACATCCAAAAAATGATAATGCATAACCCAAAACAATTAGAATATTCAGAAACTTCTACTAATGACGGAGTGTTTGTGGATCGAATGATATACAAAAACAGCGAAGGAAGAACAAAAATTCTAAGTAATAAGAGAATGACTACCTCTGAGCATGTCCAAGGTTAAGTAACTTCGTCCTGACCTGCATAAGCAAAGATTGTGAATACAATAAATACTCCGGAGAACAATTGAATAAGACTGTTTTCTGGATAACAAAGAGGTAAAACACCTTGGTTCCTCACAATCAGATACAAAAAACAGAAGCCCGTTCTGTAGGACTGAATTACTCATAAAAACTCCACCAGTGGCCAGTGGTGGAGGCTCACAAACAACTGTGACACTCAATGACTCAAACGAAAGTTGAGTTAATGGAAAGTTAAACTACATCGGCAGTTGGGCACGAGATGGATTCAAGTTTGTCATGGCAAAAACACCAACTCAAAGGCAAACCAAAGTGGATCAATCATTTCAACAAGGTTTGTTGATCAAGTCTATGTTGCAACTAGCCTGTTGTCTTGCGTGCAATTGTGCATTAAGTTCAATATGGAGTCCAGTTTCAAACGACAGCAAAGCAATCATGCCAATTCTAAGTAATAGTTTCACAATGCAAGAGTGTTGAGTGCAAGAACTTGCAAGTCTACAAGCTTAATGGAGAGAGTTTAACTCATTCATGGAAATATCAAACTTCATAAGATCAACCAAACCTTAGGACCGCAGGATCCTAGATCATTGAGAATTATTTATTTTTCTCAACCTTTATCATGTTATACTAAAGGCTTCATACAAAATTATTCCTACATGACATCACCTGAGGATTCTGCATTGCAAGCTTGGTTCTCTCTTTGATCCGCTGTCGTGCTTCTGCTCATAATTTAGTAAGCTAAGCTAAGAAAATCATTCGAATACTAAAATGCAATAATCAAGAAAAGGTTAAACTGATTCATAAGCTAGGTCAAGTTTCAAAGTTTTATTACCTGCACTGAGTTTCCTCCCTTTGTTCCAAGGTGTGAGACCCTTTAGTGCTGTGGAAATCCTAATCCGTCTTAACTTCTCTCTCTTGCTCAATTGCTCAGAATCTTCGCTTGATGATTGATTTTGAATCCCTGAGGCACTTCCAGAATGACCACCTAGCTGTGGATTACCGCGGCCATCCTGTCCCCCATTGCTTTCAATCAAACACTTAGGTTCAACATGTCAACAACGGCTGGTTGGCGGACTCGGGTCCACAAACAGTCAATGAAGCGAATGACAAAACGGATATGCTCAGACGCCCATTACTGGACAATAGCCTGATATAGGGTAATGTTGTTTAATGTCATTGGTATATTTACCTACCCCGGAGACATCACCTAATTTGACAATATTATCTAAAGAACAGGTAAGAGACATTGAACCATCTATCTAACAGAAGTTACGCTCTATTGCAGCTCAAAATGGCAGATCAGTATTCAGGTTGCGCAGCCAAAAGATAGTGGAGAAAGCCTTCTCTTTTCTGCTATGTTGGACAATAACCAATTCTCCAACTACTTACAATGAGCGTTTTTAATGTTCCTATGCACTCTCTCATTTTATTTTTTTTCCCAAATGTGAAATTTCAATCATTTGCTAGAAACTTAATAAAAGAATCTCATTCTAATATTTGAATAGTGCTTTACAAAAATGAGAGAGATTGATATTCTGAACAAGCTATAAAATAAATGCAGTCACTTTTTACCAACAAAGCCATTCCTTCCGTACCCACACCAACTCACAAAAAATGAAAGAAGGCCTGTAAGTATGCTGCACTTGGACATGCTAATCGAGCCAGTTACAATGTTTAAAACCAGTGACATTCGTTTCCTCATCAGTCACAGACTCTTACCACCGCTTTCTTCTGATACTATGGAATTTATTGATCAGCACCATGAAGCACAAGTGAGTCTAAAACCCAAATGAGAAAACTGAAAAATTATAATCAATCCAATTGTCCAACGTCCATTCATTTTATACTTCTCTACCCACCACGTATCAGTTGATGGTTGGATACCCGATACCAACAACATGGATAGGCCAAATAAGCACATAGATCCTACAGAAGAAAATATGAAGGAGTCATTTTGTAGTGTAAACAAATGCCCTTACAGGATCAACCCATTTGGCAGTAATGGCTTCTGAGATTTTCCCCCTCTGCTCAAGAGACTTGGGTGCTTTTTTGTTGCGTTCCAATCTTCTTGCCTGTTTCCTTAGTTCAATTCTTTCCAACCACTCCTGGATACCAACAATATGGATAGGCCAAATAAACACAGAGATCCTACAGAAGAAAATATGAAGCAATCATTTGGTAATGTTAACATATGCCCTTACAGGATCAGCCCATCTGGCAGTAATGGCTTCTGAGATTTTCCTCCTACGCTCAAGAGACTTGGGTATGTTTTTCCTCAGTTCAATACTTTCCAACCGCTCCTGCTCAAGCTGTTCACTCAAGATCTTATAGGAGTCCCACTGCAGCTCTTCCTGGCCAACAAAGCCCCTTCTTGAAGCTTCTGCTATTAGATTCTGCCAATCAAAGTAGCAAGTTTCCTGCAGCATCAGCTTCTCACGGTGCCTTTTCCACCACATTCGAACTCCAGCCCCAATTTTTATCCTTGTTTCTTTGCTGCAAATTCAGTAAAGCAACATGATGAAAATAAATTATATATGTGCGGAAATTAGAATTTGAAGGCCAAAACCCAAAGTTCTATTGGCCTTCGGGAAGGCCCTAGTACAAGTTTGTTAGGGAAATACCAACTTCTAACTCCAAAATCCTCTCAAGTTTTAAAACTGAAGATCTGAAGAAGAACATGGGCTACCGATAAGTAAGCAACTGTGCATAGACAGAGAACCAAGAATGCATGCTTGCGCTGTTGCATATAAAAGACGTGGGACTCTTGTGTCTGAGTGAAGATTACAATTTTACAATCACCGAAAGTGCAGCCATAACGTTGGAAAATTTATGAGCACGTGAATTAAATGTTGTTTGGCGTGGACAATTTTAGCCATCAACAATAGCTTGACGAGCAAAGATACATTCACAGAGAAGCAGATATGATTAAAAGCTGGAAACAAAAACTTTATCTGTTCATGGCCTCAAAGTGTTGTACTGTCAAAGTGTTGTGCCTTTCAAATAAGACTATCATCAAATCAATCAGGAAAGCAAAATCACAACCCCCAAAGCTACCCCAATGAACTAACCCAACCAAGCTTAATTCTACACATCCAATAAACTTCTACTAATGACAGCATGTTTGTGGATCAAATGATATACAAAAATAGCGAAGGAAGAACGAAAATTCTAAGTAATGAGAGAAAGACTACCTCTGAGCATGTCCAAGGTTAAGTAACTTCGTCCTGACCTGCATTACCAAAGATTGTGAACACAATAAATACTCTGGACAACAATTGAATGAGATTGGCTGTGTTCGGTTAATAGTTCTAGTTTAGTTTTGATGATGTAAGCAGGTGTAATACGTGGAGAGAGATAGAGAGAAAAGTGAGAAAAATGATGATGTCAGCAAAACAGAAATGCCCCAAAACTGGAGCAAAGCTGTAAACCGAACATGCCCATTGTTTTCTGGATAACAAAGAGGTAGAACATCCCTTGGTTCGTCACAATCAGATACAAAAAACAGAAGCCCGTTCCGTACGACTGAATTACTCATAAAAACTCAATGACTCGTGAACAACCGTGACACTCAATGACTCAAACAAAAGTTGAGTTAATGGAAAGTTAAACTACATCGGTAGTTGGGTTCGGGAAACTCGATCTACCGGGTATGGATCCGAATCATAACTCGCTCATTTCAACAAGGTCAAACGAGATCGATTAGAATTGGTTTGTTATGGCGAAAACACCAAACCAAAGGCAACCCAAAGTGGATCGATCATTTCAACAAGGTTTATTGATCAAGTCTTAGGTTGCAACTGGCCTGTTGTCTTGCGTGCAATTGTGCATTAAGTTCAATATGAAGTCCAGTTTCAAACGACAGCAAAGCAATCATGTCAATTCTAAGTAATAGTTTCACAATGCAAGAGTGTTGAGTGCAAGAACTTGCATGTCTACTAGCTTAATGGAGAGAGTTTATCTCATTCATGGAAACACTGAACTTCGTAAGATCAACCGAAGTACCGAACCTTAGGACTGCAGGATCTTAGATCATTGAGAATTATTTATTTTTCTCAACCTTTATCATGTTATACTAAAGGCTTCATACAAAATTATTCCTACATGACATCACCTGAGGATTCTGCATTGCAAGCTTGGTTCTCTCTTTGATCCGCTGCCGTGCTTCTGCTCATAATTTAGTAAGCTGAGCTAAGAAAATCGAGCAGATACTAAAAGGCAATAATCAAGTAATGGTTAAACTGATTCTTAAGCTAGGTCAAGTTACATAGTTTTATTACCTGCACTGAGTTTCCTCCCTTTGTTCCAAGGCGTGAGACTCTTTTTTGCTGTGGAAATCCTAATCTGCCTTAACTTCTCTCTCTCGCTCAATTGCTCAGTGTCTTCACTTGATGATCGATTTTGAATCCCTGAGTCACTTCCAGAATGACCACGCAGCTGTGGATTACCGTGGCCATCCTGTCCCCCATTGCTTTCTATCAAACGCTGAGGTTCAAGGGTGGCACCTGCCCGGATCACGAGTACACCCCGCTGAACATTATTGCTCCCCAAGTTACAGTTTTTCCCATTTCTTGGTATTTGGAAGGACTTCGGCACAGAGGCCAAATCCCTACTCATTGCCAAATACAAATTTATTGTGGAACAGGGTTTGAGCCGTAATTGTAAATACATTAGTTTGGATGAAGGCTGTCCAGTAGGAATATCTGCATAAAAAGGGTTTACTTGTGTCAATGACACCCCAGTATTTATCAGAAAGCATAAACTCATGCCACAAAAAGCAAGAAATTCACACTCCACGTACTACAAGAACATGGCCTGAGTAATCATCGATTGTACAAGTAAACATCGATTGTACAAGTAAATAGTAAAAGAATGAAACCCAGTTCGGTAACAACTAGATGCGAGGATTTGGGGAAGCCTAACCGTCAGAAGGGTGAAACCCAATAGGATTTGTAGCAAAAAGTATAAGACTTTTGGGAGTACCTAACAAAGGCATGGGGAGAGGAAGCTCATTCAGTCCAAATCAAACAGTTCAGATAAAGGAACATTGGGCGAGTTGCCGAAATTCCATAGATAGATTCTCCTCGTTCTCTTCTACCTAGTGGATCCGAATAGCACGAACAGATGACATAGACAACCGGGGAAAGTACAATCCAATTATCTCTCTTTTTGTTCCTTGAGAAAATAGATAACAAAATGTTTATATCCAAATTTTACGGTTAAGAAATTGCCGCTTTGGGGAAAAAAAAAAAAACCAAAGCGGTTTTTTTTTTTTTTTTTTTTGCATTTGTTAGTTTTATGTCGATTTTTTGTGATTTTTTGATTCGTCTCGACGAAAGGAAAAATAAAACTATATAATTATAAACCAAACTTAAATTTTTGTGAATAAAGACAAAATAATCCAATAAACCACAAAAATTTGGATTATTTTTGTCTTTAGTGAACTTTTATACTCGGTAGATTACTTTCTTCGAGACGAATCAAGAAACCACAAAAAATTAATGCAAAACTAACAAATGCAATTTTTTTTTCGAATAAAGCAAAAAAAAAATAGACATTTTTTTTTTATTTACCCAAAGCAGTAAGTCCTCGCTCAACGAGCCAAACCTTGAACCATCATTCAGTCTTAGGCCAAAAGCATTCATTTTCATTAGAAGTTAGATCAAGGCACACACGCTAGATATACATGGGACGTCGACAAGTCCTAACACGCCCACAAAACCGCTCAATCATGCGCATTATTTTCTCATAAGAAATAGATAATTATTCCCTTATAATTTCTTTTCATTTTCTTTGCAAAGTCGATGACTCACTTTTTCTCAGGGTTTGTACATTTTCCGTTCCACAGTCCCCCACATTCTCCATTGATTATTTATTTTTCTTTTTGTTAAGTAAAAAGTTGGGAAGCGTGACCAAATTTGCAACCCTCTCCATTAATTTATGCGTCACCTGGTCTTACATAACGAAATCCAGTTACATTGTCAACCCTCTCCATTGATTTGCAACCCTCTCCATTGATGACAGTTGTGATAGTAATTGAGTTCTAAAGTTGTGGTATTAGTATTTGCTAAATAAGTAATGTCAAGCACATATGTATCCGATAAACAAAAATATGGTCGCCACAGCATTGCTTTGGTTATTTTGCTCACATTACAAAGGAAAAGAAGATTGGGCTCTGATACATGATCTTCATCTAAGGTGACCCAAACATGGTGTGGTGCAATCCAAAGTTGGGCTCAGTCCAGTCTTGTACTACCAAAATGGACTTTGACCCAGGTACTCAAACTGTCAGACATAAGGTGGCCCAATTTTAACTTGGGCCTTTCCTCTGGCCGCGAACACTTTTTATCTGCCTAGGGTGGGCATCGTCGTGTCGTATCGTGTCATTTCAAATTTCGTGTCAAAACACCTGTTGACATAAACGTGTTGAGTATCTTGACACGAACCCAACCTACTTAAAATCGTGTTGTGTTCGGGCTGACACTATTAAGGCCCTTAATTATTTTTTAATATTTATATAAAATTATACTCTCAGCAACAAACCATTTATTTAATCCAATTTTTAAAAATGAGGATATTTTCAATACTAACGTAATTATAGAAAGGACAAAACTTTTTAAAAAAATTAGCTAACAATAACGAAATTATGACAATGAAAATGCCTTAAAGCCACGACTAGCCAAACGGATTTAATTAAATTTAGACTTTTTAGCATGGAAACACCGAGATTAGGAAATTCTATATATTACTAAGTTAATATTGATCTGGGAATAAAGTTTGCAATAGTTTGTATAATAATAGGCATTATCTTGCCTTTCCACAATGATATTGATATTTTGTTATACAAGTTTGGTGGTACCTATCCTTGAACCTAAGGCCTTTGGTTTCTTACACAAGTTGACCAAGCATGATTTTAGAAAATCAAAATTTTAGTGATTATGAAATTCAAAAGGTTCAAAACTAATCCTTACGGAAAAACAAGTATGGGCTATGGGCTATGGCATCACCGGCATCGTGTCATGTCGTTTTTTAAGTCTCGTCATTTCGGGGTTAACAAGCTGATATAGAAAATTAAGCAGTTATCTGTGTACTTATTGAATTACACGAGTCTAATCCGTAGTCGAACCATTTAATTTTCGTGCTAGCGGGTTGTATCATATTCGTATTCGTGTTCGTGTCTAAAAGTGATTGACCCAAACCCTCTAACTCCGTGTTGTGTTTGTGTCGGGTTACAGGGTCGTGTAGGATTCCCACCCACCCCATACATGCCTAACCCTCTGTTTGGAAGTTAAGGAGAGTGGGATAAAAGAAACTAAAAGAAAATAAAATACGAGGGAAATAAGAGGAAAAGTTGTCTGTTCGTAAAATTTCAAAGTTAATTATTTTTCTGCCCTCTTTTCAAAACTCTAAACCAAACACAGTGTTTGTTTTTTAACTATGGTCGTTGGAATGGTACTACCTAAAGAGGTTGGCCAAAGAAGTCATACTTGGGTGGCTCAACAAATATGTGATCCATTCCAAAAAGTTTAAACCAATTTATGGACTTTTGACTCCAATTTGTAAGGTGTTTTTGATAAGGTTAATAATCTACTTGTCCCTCCAACTATTCAATTTTTAGTTGCTTCCCCTTTCAACTACCAATTGACTTTACTTCCCTCTCGAACTATCTAAATGTTATCCACCTCGTCCAATCAGCAACTTTCCATCCAATTCATGGATGGAAAACTTAACCCCAACCCCTTTGAAGGGCATTTATGTCTCTTCGCTTATCATATATGTATAATTTGACTACTCCTTTCGTCTGAGGTTGTGGGTTATCAGTTTAATTTGACATTAATTAGGCTTTTCCGATTTGGAAGTTTTTAAAAGGGGCAAAACGGCTGTCATTTCACTACGAGAAAAATGACTATTCCCGGCATTGGAAAACCGCCGGAAAAAGTCTCAAAACCGCCGGGAAAAGTATTACCGGTGGTAAAAATGCAAAAAACCGCCCGCGTCAAAACGGCCTTCGGGAAAAGATAAATGGCGTTAATCTACCGCCGGTAATAGTAGTCGACTTTTGCCGGCGGTTTCATTACCGCCGGTAATGGTTATTTCCAAAAAAAAATTTGTCCCTCCAAGTTTCGAACCTGTGACCCTTTGTGTGGAGGCCCGACACCTAACCGCCCGACCACCCAAACTTTTCGATTATACTTAGGAAATAAAAATATTTATATTAAAATTTACATTTTTACCGGCGGTTTTATTACCGGCGGTAATAAAACCCGGTAATAAAACCGCGGGAAAAATTATTTTTTGCGGCGGGTTGTGATTACCGCCGGTAAAAGCAATATTTAGCGTAGTGTTTCTTTAATCTTTGTTCTTATTGGAAATGGGTTTGCTTAATCTGGGAATATGGAAAATGGGTTAGTGTCAATCCTAAGGATTTGTTCAATTTGTCAAATCTGATTGCTCGTCACCAAGTCTTACCAGTTGAGTGTTGTTTTATTTAGGTCCAGGCCAAGAGGACACCATTTCCAGATTACATTGAAAAGGTCCAGAAAGATGTTTTGGCTCGGGCAGATGGTTCGGGTCGTGCTGAGGCCGCGTTAGGCGACGATCGGCTTAGTTTGATGGCATTTCGGTTGTCTTTTGTTTTTGAATTTGTTTGGGGTGAGAAAAAGATCATAGAATATAGGTGACGAGACATAAATGCCCATCGAAGGGGTTGGGGTTATGTATTCCATCCATGAATTGGATGGAAAGTGGCTTATTGGATGAGGTGGATAACATTTGGATAGCTAGAAGCGGAAGTAAAGTCAATTGGTGGTTGGACGGAGAATTAACTAAAATTTGAATAGTCGGAGGGGCAAGTAGATTATTAACCCTTTTGACAAATATGTCACGATTGATCCCATAACATTTGGTATCTTAACCAATTCCCCTCTTCATGCCATTCTTGACAAACACAAACTTTAAGACCTCAAGAACATCGGCCGGGGGAGAGGGAGAGGGAGAGAGAGGGGGGAGGCGTAAATATCAACTTTCTGTAGAAACTGTACGCGATGGAGTGGTGTGTATCCATGATATGGAAAATAGTACAACACTTCGACTGAAGCAAGCAAGATGATAGTCATTGGTGTTTTTGTGGGTATGCCTATAGCTTCCTTGCTCCATGTCTATCCCAAGTCCTTGATGTCACTTGCTCTATTGATGTTCTACCACTGCCGCCACCAGGCCCTTCACTACCACCGCTGCCACTACCACAACAATGTTGACATGGAAGCTCAAGAGGCACAAGAGGAGATTGGACTTGGGGCCGTAGAAATGGATTGCACGGTGTGCCTTTGTCCTGTTTCTCGTGGCGAGAGATTCCGGTTGTTGTCCTGTGACCATGGTTTTCACGATCATTGCATCGAGGCCTGGTTGCAATCTTGTTCGACATGCCCTCTTTGTAGAAATCCAGTCATGGGTTATAATAATCCTAATTGTGATCAACATCTAGAGCAGCATTTTTATGATGGTGTTGTTTGCTGGATTTTTTCTCTGTTTGAAAAGCCTTGTAAGTGGATGGAGAGTCCACTTAATTCCGAGCTTATATCGGCTTTCATCGAGAATTCTAATAACTACTTTGGCAAGTGTAATCGATTTTGGTTTTGATCCTCATATCTGTACTTTTTCCGATCGGGTAGAATTTTTGTTTGAACCACTAAGGTATTTTGGAACTGCAAGTTGTTAAATCAGTTAATTGTGGGTGAATACCAAAAATACCGAAAATACCTTAGTGGAAACTCAGCCTAGAAATCAACTTATACATATGATATCCATCCCCTCTTTTGGATTTAGGAAACTGAAGTAGTCATCCAAAATGTTTGTCTTGACTGCTCACAAAAGCTAAATCTTACCAAGAACTCAAGGAAAATTTGAAGCCGATACAACTTTTGAAGTACTCTATAGGCTGAAGGTGGAGATCACACAAGTCCCTTGGAGGTTAATTCAGGGAGTACAATAGCATTTGCTCTATTGACATGCAAATAGAGAAGTTAATATCCAATCTAGCTAGGAATTTTGATTGCTCAACATTCATGGGAGCGGGAGCCGGTTGTGGCTCCCCGAAGAGGTTTTTCAACTTGTTTATTATGTAAACATATTCAAGGGAGTTTTTCTCAAATTCTTGTGTGTTTGTGTGTGCGTGAGTGTGACCCGGAAAGCACAATACATGCTCCACACAGACATTTCTAACAAGAAAAACCACCGGGCTTTCGTTTCACTGCAACTAAAACTTTGGTTGTCAACCTTCCACAACTACTACTACACAGCAGAGAACCAGTCAATAATGCTTGGAGTTAAATGAACACAATGCAAGGGATATAACAGCACGGAAACTCGGAGAATTCCTTAATAGTTTGATAACCTACCTAACACGTCGGTTTGCTCAGAAGTCAGAATTTCATCAAGAATCAATAACTGAGAAAAAAGCTCTTGTTAATCAAAAACTTCAATTCAGATTGCTCATTTTTACTCCATGCATGACCCAATTCATGGATTCGTACTCATCATTGCTGGTATTCAACTTTCACAAACCAAGCTAGCTATCGCTTTTGACTCGCACGAAAATTACACTTGTTACCATCATTATTGTAGACTCGCTCATTGAGTGATTTGATCTTCAAGATAGAAACAGAATTCCCATTCGCAAGTCCCTCATTCACTATGTTACCAAGTAAACAGGCCCATAGGACTGAACACTGCGGGGGTTATCAAGCTTGTCAAGGCACGTATATGGTATCTCATTCTCCACTTCAGTTGTTAAGTGGAAGACACTCTTGATGGGCCCGGATGTTTGACGCCGGAGCTGGCAACTGTTGCCACCTCCACTCCCATATATCGGACCAGAGACAGAAGCAGGACCGCGTTTTGGCTTTGGAATGTAAGGATTAGTAGTTGGTTGCAAGGTGGAATTGCTCTTCTTTCCAGCTTTCCACCATGAAAAGAGGGACCTTTTCCATGATTTCCTGTCCTTTTTCACTTCATCTGATCGATTCCTGTGAGCTTCTACTCGATGTTGTGGTGTGGTAACATAGTGCTCTTCGCTCGCATTCTTCCTTGCTTCTTCCAAGAACTGATTAAAGGCAAACCGATCGAAGTTGATGATATCAAAATTTGGAACTAAATTCACCAACTTCAATAAGAATTTCTATGCTATATGTTTAGGATGTGCAATTACATAAACGATGAACCGAACAATTTTTTTTTAGTTAGCAAAAATTATTCTAACCATTTTCTATAAAGGAATGACACTTAAGAGATTCCAACTCATAAAGCAGCAATCATATAAACTTAAAGCATCCAACAAGAAATGGGGTTCACATTGTATATGTGATGGCCTAAACAAGAAGATGAAACAAGAGTTTATGTACCAGTGAAAAATCCATCTGGGGATCAAAACCATGATCCCCACCTTCATATCCGGGGTATATTGGAGATTTCTTCATCCTTATCTGCAAAACACAAACACCCAACATCATGTCCTATTAAAAACAAAGATTCAACAGGGAAGGAGAAGAGTGGGAAAGTATGAAAAGGAAAATTTATTCTAATGACATTTGATGCTTCAAAATCCAAGATCGCCTTGGAAGCAAATAAGAAGGGTTCAAGAAAGGGATTGAATCCTCTTCTCCGGACAGTTGCTGGAGTTGTCTCACAAAGTGCGATTCTCACTAATATATCTTCACGTGAAAATAACCGTTCAATGTGTTAAAACATTGGACTGTCCGAGACATTTACCGGAGAGGATCCTATCCTTCAAGAAACTTCAAGATTAAGAAGATAGACTGAAACTCAATCTTTTCCACTGGTCAACTATACCTCTTTAAAGAGAAGATGCAGCAGAGCAGTATCATAAGAAAAATCAAATCTTTCCACTATTTACTTCATTGCTTTCAGATCTTCCCATGTGATTTCTGGTTCTAGATAGAAGCTAAAAAGATAGGTAGTTGGAAAGCTTTTAGTGGGTTTGCACAGGACAGTGTCTTGAATGGGAAGTTAGACACAGCAAAAATGAAGATGTGCCCAAAATGAGCAACAAAAATCCCAAAACTATGAAAACCCAACACACACCTAACCAATAGGAAAAGGACAGATAAAACTAGTAAATCAAGAAGCTTTCTAATAAATTCAACCTTACCCATGAAGAAAGGGTTGAAAAATATTTAACCAATCAAAATAGGAGAAAAGACTAGTGAGGAACAGAGTGTATCAAAATCTTACCTACTTCACTGCACAAACGTACACCTCCAGAAAAGAGCCAACCCTTCTTGCTTCGGATTTGCTGATCTTCTTTCGTAAAGAACTGTCAATATTTGAACGAGAGAGAGAGAGAGAGAGAGAGAGAGAGAGCTTAAAGATGTTAAGAGTGAAATAATAAAAACAACAAAAAGATGGCTTGAACAATAAAGAGCTTAAAGATGTCAAAGAGTGGCAAGTGGTGCCTAGCTCATGCGGTAGTGCTCTTGAATGCATCACACTGCGTACTGCATCTCGGAATTGAGTCTCATTCGCCCTTCCCATGTAATATATTAGGAATGACAAATGACAAAAAAAAAAAAAAAGTTAGAAGAGTGAAATAATAAAAAAGATGGCTTGAACAATAAATATAACGAAACGCAGTGCCAGTTGATATTAAACAAGGTGATGATTAACCATGAAGACTCCACCAGTCAGGTTTTCTTGAAAAAGTATTGGGAAAAATGTCAATTGCCTTTTTTAACGCCGCATGTTTCGGAAGTGCTTCGGGTGAGCTCTTCTATGCCGGCGGGAAACGTGCGGGTGTACCTCCAACGGTCCCCACCAATCCAGGGACAGAGCTCATGTCCAGTTTTACTGTACAAAAATAAAAATAAAAATACTAGAAATACAATCATTTGGGCACAACCTTGGACACAACCTTTCATATACACGTGGATCCCACACAATTGTTTACGGTAATTCAAATGATTGTGTCCAGATATTGTGTTCCTAGCATAATTTTTTACTGTAATCCAGTCCGGTCTAATTTGGGCATTTCTGAAATTTACTTAGGCTTACAACAATGATCGGAATCGTTTATTTTGTTGAGATTGTCGAGTAATACAATATTATGACCATTGATTGGTACATGAATAAAACATATTTGATTAATGAAAATGGGAGGACAAAAAATAATTTCAAGCCTTTTTTTTCCCTTGTTCAAGTCTCTTTTTTCCAAGTACCCGTCAATGATTGATCAAACTAAATCTTTGTGTGGATGACATTCTACAAAATTTATGATTCCGATTATTTTTAGGAGCCCAAACTTGACCTATGACGAGCTTTGTTCACCATCATGACCCATATCGTTATTTATATCTACACAGACCTAAGAAGGATGACTGTCATTCCAAAATATTTAATCCATTAAATTTGTGTGAACGAGGACTAAAATTGAGGTTTAGAGTGAGAATTAAGAGTAAAAACGAGAACAAGGACAAAGTATCTAGAAGGATAAATGACCTAGTCGTGCCACAAGCTGTGAAACCATCCAACGAATCAAAAAACAAAAGAGCAGATGAAAACATTCTCATGTTCAATAATTGAGGAATGTGTGCAGACCAACTTGCGCACACCTTGATGAATCTCAAAGATTGGTTCCGTGTCCACTAATCGGGTACAATCAAAATTGGAGCAAAGCTTCCTAGAATCCTATTGAGCCATGCAAGAGTTGATAAACCCTACAAAGTTTCGAACTTGGGGCATTAAACGGAAGAAGGTACTGTCCACACTTGGACCACCGGGCCAAACTGCAACATTCTTCATAGCCTGAAGGTTTCTCACTACTATTGACATCCGACAGAAGCTGAGTTATATCAAAATGATAAAACAAAGCGTAAGTATTATCCAGAAATTGCTGTACCACACTAACATTGCGCAGTAACATAGTTATATGATTGACTACGTCACACAGACTCGAATATATGTATATGGGAAGATTGGGGTAATTACCTAGCCTGTCCTAGAAACATAGCAACCGTGGAACAGCAAGCAAGCAAGCACCGCCATGCAATCAGAGCCCAGTAATTTTCATGCACTTACGTTAACAATTCAGAAATCTGTATTTACGAGATACGGAGAAACAGAATATAGAACTTTATGAAACCAACAGAAACTCAATGGACGGAGATGACATCACAAGCATGCATACTCCAAATGTTTGACAAATCAAATGCCAGTAGTAAAATAGAAAGAGAAACCATATCAGCCGAGAGTATTCCTCAACATTTCAATACCCTATATACAAGTTCTGTTAGATAAACAAGAGACCTAACATATTATGCACTTGAACAGGAGTCCATTCATGTTCCAGAAAAAGCTTGTATGGTCACTGTCCCTGAATAAGGTCTTCTCTTGCTTTTGGTCTCAATGTCGAAGTTGAAGCAGTGGCAAGGCCATAACACCACCAAAGATGGAAACCAGCAACAAAATCATCCAGGTTGGGATAGATTTCTTCACTCGGTTTGGGCCTTTGACCTTTTTCTCGCCCTCTTGGTTAGATTCACCGATTTTATCCAACAATGGTGTGGAGTTTTCTTGCTGAGTAGGGACTCGCGACACTTGCTCAGCAACAAGCTGATCAGAAAGCTGCAGCTGTTCATACTTCTCCACGTACTCGGGGAACATTTTCCTGAATGTTGGGCTATTCGGAGAAAAATATCAGAATCTCTAGGCATATTTTGGAAAGTGTCCCGTCACAGATACAAAGAAAAGTAGTATTCAACATGTAAACAAAACATAGACTACTGTAGACTTACTTCTTACAATTGAATGCAAGACTAGACTTCGCTAGTCGTTGCTTCTCAGCCAAAGTAGTTGTAACACTGCCGGTCGTGGGACTGTCGTCCATCTGCATGACAAATTACAAAAAAGAAAGGCACACTCAGGCAAAGGAATGTTTGGAAACAAAATATACTGCTTCAAACTTTTAATGAAAGATTGTCACATGATCCGAACAGTAAATCAAGAAAATAAGCTGCCACAGGCTATAGTGGAAGCATTTCTGGAACATTAGTATCTTCAGCACATTCGGATTTCAGAGCAGCCAACCTACTTGCATCAACAGTTCGTTGGCAGACAAGGGTCCACAAATATTCAATGAAGCGAATGACAAAACTGGACATGCTCAGATAACTATTAGTGGACAATGGCCTGACATAGTGCAAAGCTATTGTTTAATTCTGTTGGTAGATTTACACCACCCCAGAAAACATTTGGACGACATTGTGATATCACCTAAGCATATTTGAGGAGACACAACAGTTGATTCGACAATATTGTCGAAATGAACAGGTTAAGAGACATTGAAACCACATGGTCCATACGTACATAAGCTATGCACTCGTGCAGCTCAAAATGGCAGATCAGTATTCACGTTGCCTAACCAAAAGATATTGCAGAAAGCCTTTTCACTTTTCAGCTATGTTGTACACTAAGCAATTTGTCCAACTACTTACAATGCGCCCTTTCTAATGTTCCCCATGCACTTTGTCAATCTATTCTTTCCCCAAATGTTAAAATTTCCATCTTTTGTCATAAACTTTAAAAAACCATCTCATTCTTATATTTTAATAGTGCAATACAAAAATGATAAGACTGATATTCCCAACAAGCAAACAACAGCTATGATAGAAGTCAATTGTTACCAACAAAAGCAATGCCCTTAATAACAGAAAAAAGGAATAGTATAGAGAGTAGTGACACAAACTCACCATGAACGAAAGAAGACCGGTAAGTATGCTGCACTTGGACATGAAACACAAATGAGCATCAGAGGCTAGATATAATCTTTGCAAACAATGACATTTGGACCCTCATCAATGACAGTCTTACCTCGATACGGACCACATTGGATTCCAACTTTCTGGATGAACTGAAAATTGACACAAGAGAGGGGAAAACAAAATCAGTTGTTGGAACGAAAGATGGTTCCTAGGTTGATTACATGAACAGCACTTACAATCACTCATAGACAGGCAGATTTTCTTTTGTGTCATAAAACGTCCATTTGGAGTAGTCATGCTACAACAGGAAATGTCATTTTCAGTTGAAGGAGACTTAAGAGAAACTTGAAACAGTAAGAATAAATCAATTATATTAAAAGCATAAAAATACTTTTATGGAAAAAAAAGCAACCAGAATCCCACTATGGTGCTACTACCTGATTCCCGGAGGTTTAAAAGGATACTCTGGAGGAAATTTGATCTTCCCATAGTAGTATCCACCTGCCAGAATAAGGAGAAAATCATCAGTAGAATTAAAATAAGTTGACATACTCCACAATCATTGGAGAAAAACTCCAGCAAAAAAAGATAAATATGCCGCCTGCCCAATATCACAACCAAACAAACCTGCAAAAGGTGTTCCTTCACTTCCCTCTAGCACATAATCTGCAACATACAATTCATCCAGAAACATTAAGTGAAGCAAAACAGATAGGCAAAAACAGGCATGCCGCCAACAGGTCTAATAGACAGATAAATGCCGCAAAAAGAGCACTTCCTCGATACGAATATCAACCATATTCCTTTGGAACAAATATAAAAACCTACTTATCAACAAATTTCCATTGATTGTTAACTTAGAATTAGAAATCAATACACCGATTTTGGTTTGGATTTGTCAGTCAGCCACACAAAAACATCATACTCCAGCTTACGCAATGCAAAAGATAGTAAGATCTGTCATACAGCAGTTAGGCCCCTGTTCCTGTGTGCCTTTATTTCTTTAACACAATAAGCTGAAGTTCTTGGGGGACCACTGGTGGTGCAGTGGTAGAGACTCAGCCCACTCAACCCACTCAGCCCAATAACCTTAAGGTCTTGGGTTCGAGTCTGAGCACAACCACTGTGTATTATTATTGCCCTTCCCAGACACCCGTTAATGGTGAAAGACTAAGAGAAAGACTAAGAAAGATATTGGCCTTGTTCGTTTCCCAGTTTAGTTTTAGTTTTAGTTTTGATGACATCATCATTTCCCTCATTTCTCTCTCTATCTCTCTCCACTCATTACACCTGCTGACATCATCAAAACTAAACTAAACTATCTAACCAAACACAGCCATTGTAGTTTATCTAAGGACAAGAATTTTCCTCATTTTTTGTGGTGCCAATGGTAGCTTGAAAAGCCCAAACTCGACAGAATCACCATATCTCACAAATATGTAGAAAGGACCTAAAAGGCACAAAAAATGAAGTCAAGCAAAGACGGAAGGGGGACCACAGTATTGGTATTGGCCATGGCATACAATTATCTTGCATATCAAACATATTTTCCGTCAACCTGAATGTAGGCTAACACAACCAAGAAGAGAGAGAGAGAGAGAGAGAGAGAGAGAGAGAGAGTGTGTGTGTGTGTGTGTGTGTGAGAGAGAGAGAGAGAGAGAGAGAGAGAAGGGTCTTTGAAACAATATCGGAATCAAGACTGTTTAAAAAACTCAATGGGGACAACATTTGAGAAGCAACTTACGCCATTCAAGAATGTCGTTTGGGGAAGGCCGGGAAGTGACATGTGGAACAGGTTCCTGCAAATTTGAGACACAATATCACCATCAGAATAGAAAAAGCAGCTATCAGAAGTCTTGTTTAACAAGGAAAATTAGTTCGAGTGGTGAAATATCGGGTAAGTAAGCTGCAGAATTAAACACCACGAAACTTTTGTTCAATAACATACAACCTCATAGTTGATAATCAATTACAAGAATAAGAATGGAGCATACTTTAGAAAGGGCTCTATATTCCTTTTGAAGGCGCTTTACACACGCTTTCTCTGCCATCAAGAACTTCCAATGGGAACAAAAGACAGAAGACAAATTTCCTGGCTTCAGCCCTTGCTATCACTTTACTTCTGATTACTATAAATCACAAAAATCATTGAATAACATATTTAAGAAATAATAGATCCTAACGAAATGTGTGCACCAAAATTTTTCTGTAACAAAAAAATGCCAGTAAACAATACAATCAACAATTTCTTAGTAAGTATGAACTAAGCAATAATTAAGCAGGAATATACAGTAAGTTGCCACCAAGCTCAAATATGAACAAAGTTGCCAAGATTGCTGCATCTCTTGAGTGATACCCTGTGTACAGAGGTAAGACCAATGCAAGGGCCACACAATGTTCAGCAACTGCATGTATGTGGTGGTAGCACGTGGGGCAGCAATTTTGTTCCAAGTATCTCTAAGCAGCAAGGCTACCGAGTTCTCTGGGTCAGGACGATGCAGTCCATAATTTATGGGATATAAGCATATCATTTAAATAAAAGGATCAACATTCACTGGCAGCGTCAAGTCAACATAGACAAAACAGAGCAAATGTAAACATACATATGCACAGATACACTAGTACAAAGCACCACCCAGCAAATAATAAGTATAATTTCTCTTGGGCAACACTAAGAATGGATGAAAACCCTATGCCAATGGATTGACAAAACAATTTGCATGGAAGTGATAGGGTTCCTACTAGCTATGTTTTGAACATTGGATCTTGAATTCATAGGGGCAAATTAGAAGGGAACAATATGATCTTGAAATCAAATAGTAAATGAAGAGGAAGAATCCAAAATCAAAATCACCTTCTTTTCTGTTTTGGTGAGGTAAGAAAATGAGAAGCAAATGGAATTTTCTCTCAAATGCTTTGGTATTTTCCCTTTCGGAACCAAATGCAAATAGCACAAGAAGATGAATTGGTATAATCCTAATTACCAACGGAAATAGAGTAAGCGATATGTTCAATTCAGTGCAAGAACAAAACATCGCGTTAATGATCTACTTTTTTCTATCGTATTTGAATATCACATCATTATATCTTCCCTGATGAACCCTAATTTGCATCCTAACATGAGAAATGTCACCCTATACAAACAAAACCGAAAGAAAATCCCGATCCGATGCATGATATTATACACTTTTCCAGCGCAGGGCAATTGAATAATCAACCAACCCAGACAACAAAAACAATTCTTGCACATAAATTGAAAATCAAGATACGATATCTTGAATCAGGAAATTGAATTGCAATCAATTTCCAAGAAAATCCAAGAATCATCAACTGAAAGAGAGACGAGTTACCTCGGATCAGAAAATTGAGAGGAAATTGGGCGCAACGGATTTGGAGTTAGGACACTTGCTCTCTCTCTCCCTCTAATCACTTTAAGATATTCGCCATGGCGGAGTCCACAGTCCTCGTCCGCGTCCAAAACACGGTGAACCTATAACATCGCGTCTCCAGGGCACGAGGTTAAATTTCATTTCATGAAACGGCGTCGTGTATTAATCTTTTAAGTTAACGCACACCTGTCTGGTAGCCCGCGCAGTCCAATCTGGTTTTTATAGGGCTTTGGATAAATATTTAAGCTCATAGGGCCGGACTGGATCAAGATTTTAAATCCATTTACTAAATCGGCTGGGTTTGAGAAATTTGTTTGAGGTCCAGTCCGATTTTAAATAATATTTCATTTTAATATATTGCCGCTGGAACCTAGTTGTTTAATGTTTAGGTTTAGATTGTCTTATCGAAGAGGTGCATCTCATCATCTTCTCTTATTCAGTACTTCAATTACACTTTAATTTATAGGTCTATTTTTTATATTTTTGTAAAGAATTAGAACTTTGAGTATATTATTACGGCTGTAAATTGTGATTGTGACCGTTATGGCTGATTAATTTATATTTATGATACCATGCTTTAAGAAAATAAATGGACTTGTTGAAGGGGCTTGGGAAATTAAAATTTTATTTGGGCTGAACTTGGACATATTAAATAAAATCAGATTCTAAATAGATCGGACTTGAAAATGCACAAATCTCCTTATTATTTCGTGAAATGATTTTTCCAAAACAAAAGTTCACGTTTTCATTTCCTGGTGGCTCAGATTTGGTGACTATCGGTGAAATTTTCCTTTTCTTACCTAAATCCTTCACTTCTTAAAATGTAAGCTAAATTATTTATAAAAATTAAGTAGCATACCACCTAGTTAATTCTGACTAGATTTACCACCTCCGTATGTGTCACCATGAGCTTCCACTACAGTTACCACCATGGCTACCGCCACACCACCACCTGCCACCATCACCATCGCCACCTTTTCTAGTTCTCTCCGCCCCATCACCCCATGCAGTCATCCCCCTCTTACCCTCTATACCACCTCCGCTATAAAACACCACCACTTCTCCAATACCATACCATCGCCAACCGCCATAACCATAAATGTCTCTACCACCCTACTACATGCAGTCGCCACCTCTCAATGGCCACCAACACCTCTTTACCACCACACCACCACCGCCCATGCACCATGGCCATCATCTCTCCATCACAACACCACCCGACTTTGCTGCTACCCACCACCACCACTACAAATACATGGCGAGCATTGACAATACTTAATTAAAGAGAGAATAGTAAGTACTTATCTCGTCTTTGGCTCGTCTCCTTCTGCGACATGCGCTTGCTAGTAGCCTGACCGTAGATCCAACTTCGAGAAGCATCGATCTCACGTCTGCAATCAAAGTAGATACTTGTCCTTGGTTGATGGAATTTTTGGGTACCTTGTTGAGCGCCCGATAATCAATGCACAATACTCCCGCTACTTTTGCAATAAAACAGGGGCTCCTCAACCTTTCTGCCAATTATTGGGTACTCCCAGAGTATGTACCATGTGGCCATGCCAATGGTGCTCCCCACAAATAAAAGATCGGCACCACACTATATGAGTCACCCCTTGTCTTCCAACCAACCAACAAAAGTGAATGATAAGTGTTCCTATTGGATGATTTGTCGCTACGTAAATGGTTGGGAATACGACGTAGGCAATGCCACGTGATAATCCGAGAGCGTTGAATAATCAACTCCAGGAGCAAGATAGGGAAAAGATATTAACACTTGGTACTAAAAAAAACCTCAACTTAGATACTTCAATGCACCAATAAAACTCAAACATTACAATCATTAGATGTGGCTCTTAACCTATCCGGTTGTACCACTCAACTTCCGAGGAGAAGGTATGGGATTCAAGAGACGTCAAACTCCTTTTGGTTCGTTAACCGAGACCCCTACTGATGTATACAATGTTGGGAAAATGATGAAGAAGACATGACAGTCGCTGAGATTGCGATCTCATCTAAATCCTTTGGCTTTTGGCTTTAAACATTATGGAAGTACTTGAACAAAATTTTCATATGTGCTCAGGCATCATCAGCAGAAAATCTTTTTATCACATCTGGTCCTTAGTTGGATCTGATCTACTGCTCTAAACACAGTTTCACATAGAGATTAATTAGAGAAAAACGAGATTAGGAGTTCAATTCCTCTTCTATGTGCTAATCTAACTATTCTAACAATAGCGACTTTTCGCCGATGAAAAAAATAAAACAAGCCATACCCACTTCTTTAAAAATGAACGCTTAGGATATCAGCTTTACTATTAATTATCACGTGCCCGATCACATGACCCTTCTGTAATCTGTACTACAAGGAATCTGGAACAAGAGTCGCAAACAGTCAAAAGAAAAATCACATGACCCACTTACTTCAGATCCCACTTTGATTATTTTTATCCAAACTTGATTAAAGAAGAGCAAATTACAGATACGAATCAACACTTGCGACACGGCAAACAAATCTCATCACAACAGCTTAAAAGGCCACACTTCACTCACCCAAGTATCATCATAACAAACACTTCACTATCATGAAGAACTACTACCTTAGATCACTGGTCGCTTTTGTTCTTGCACTTGTGCTGATTCTTCATTCCTCCTCCCCAGGTGGAGCCAAGGCGTCCCGCCTCCTACTCACAAAAGAAAAATCATCCCCGGCGGCATCTCAAGCTGTCAATGATTTCAAACCAGATGGGAAAGAAGACCCATTCAAGAAGGCAGGCTCGAGCTTACGGGACTGTCCACCAAGTAGACAAAACCCAACACAGAACAAGTAACCTCTATGTCCAAAATATTGAAGCCTTTCCCACCATTCTCAACCTTGATTCAGACAATGTTGAAGCCAGAAAAAAGTAAACGTCAATCGGCAATGCTCTTTTTTTGGAGTCTAGGGCAGAAGTTACATGTACCGTAGAATCCATAAAATTTTTGCTTTCTGCAGGAGTAGCCAGTTATGAAGTTGATTGTTTTTGTAGTTCCGGTAATAAAATTTCAGGTTTCTTTGTTGGCAACAGCTTTTCAACTTCCAGCTCAATCAAGTTATTTGACATATCCGCATTATCAGCGACAGAACATAACAGAGGAGAATACTCAAAATCAACTACGTCAAAAAATTCTATCTGCCTTAATGATATCATAAAAACTAGTATAAGTAAAATCTCAGAATAAACAGAAACACAACAACAGGATCAAAATCTCACGCTTACAACTAATGCAGAAAGAAATTTGTCTAGTCATCCTTCCTCGGATGTTTCTTCTTCTTTTTTTCAACAGCTTTTTCATCCCCACCATGATTCTTTTCCTTTTTCTGCTTCTTCGTTTTGCTTTTCAAAACATCACCACCCACAAAATCTTTGGCAGATGTCTCACCTTTATGTTCTGCTCTTTCTGCGCGGCGTTTATGGCCTGAAGTTCTCGTTTTAGTTGTTGAGTTCTCCTTGGCCAGAAATTGCACTGTAGACGACTGTGCAGCAGCAGAAGCAAGTGTAGCGTCAATTTCTTTCCTCATCTCCTTTAAGTTTTCCGACTGAGATGTGCGAGGAGTCTCTGCAAGAAAGCTGTTGGTTTTCGATGACTTGGTTTCATTTGAGCCAAATGTTGAATAAAAGTCTTTGTAAGCTGATTCTTTTGATGCTTGTCTCAACTTCCACTGATCTGGTCGTCTACCAAACCTATAGAGGAATGCAAAGGAAACAACAAACAAAATACAAGGAAAATTCAGAGGTTGAACTCAAATAAGCAAAGCAAAACGTCCCACTGAAAATCAAATATTTTACAGTTGCATTATGGCATGTGTGGCATTTGTAAACCTGTTTCCATCATGATGGAAAACGATGACAGACCAACAAGCAAAAGCTATCAAGGCAGTAATTTATCATTTCTTCATTGCAGAAGCGAATGAGCAAATTGTAGTTACTTCATGGTATAAAACAAAACAGAATCAATATATCATATGACAAGCCAGGAGATCGGAAGTTACGTTCATATGTGGTCATAAAGAGAGCAAACATATTTACACAGCAACTTCGTTGCTATGTTCTCAGCACAACCTTGGTCTGCAAAAAGTTCCGCAAAATTGTGTAGCTACTGCCTAATAGAAATTAGTCTCTATAATATCCTGCCTAATAAGCGGCAGTGCCCCCTTCCATGGAAGCACACAAATAGCCATTGAAGATGCTATTTATAGAACACATCACGTGCTCTCCCAGGTAACAGTTTACATGCAAATATAGAACCTAAATAATGCATCTCCAATCCTTCCAGCAAACAACAGGAGGAAGAGCCACTGTATTTATCTGCCAAATTCATGGTCCTAGTAAAAAGATTGGAACTCTATATGAGGAATTTAGAAAGGCATCATACCGAAATGCTGTCGTGAACTCACAGTGATAATGAAACAGAGAAATTATCAAGCTCGGCCAAGTAAATCATCAATTTGGTTCAAGATCTCAACTTTTCTATCAATAGAGACATTAGCTTAGTTCGTGCAGAGGGCCAAAATCTGGCTTATAGAAGCCAAAGTTCTACTAATTTTAAAGTTTGACATTAACTTTCATACAAGCAAGGTCAGGCAATCCAAACAAGAAAAAGTTTTCAGGTTTTTGGCAAACCATTCACCAATGCTAAACAGAAACTAGTTTTAAAACAATGCCGAGCAAGAGGCATATGTATTGAAATGCATGACACCTTGTCAAAAATCCAAATAACACTGTTGCCAAGAGAGACTAGAAAGGACAAGTAGCAAACTACCTACCAATCAACATCAAATTTCCTCAAAAGAGAGGGGCCCTGCTTAGTCTTGGAGAGCTCCGTTTGCACAGCTAACAACTCTGATACGATTATCTCTCTCTGAGATAAATTACCGGCAGTGAAGCATTTTTCAACTGTAAATGAACCTGACGGATGCAATGAAAGCTCTCCAAAATGTCCTCGAAGCCTTCACAATAACAACCAGAAGACAAACATTTCAAATTTGAAGAGCAAGAGAAAAGTCATAGAACAATTCCCCATGTATTTCCTAGAGATGCCACAACAAAGGATGCTTTAACAAAGGATGCTTTCAGAACCTATCAACTCCTATTCCGCAATCTCAAGGATGAGACTAAAATATGCCACCCCAGATTTATAGTTGACAATGAAACTGCAGAGGGGAGTGGGGATTTGGCAAAGAAAGTGTCTGCACAAGATGCTTTTTTTTTTTATACACCATATCACCCACACGAGACGAGATGCAGCTTTACAGGCAAACACTTGGCTATATTGTGTTAGTGCCTTGACATATCTAACGAACATTAAAAAAAGAAAACAAAATAAGTAAAGGTTCGCCAGTAGTTTGCATTTGTCCACAACTATTATCTATAGTTTCTGAGAAAGCTTCAAAATCTCTTACATTTATCAAGATATTATTGAAGATTTCCTCTGTCTAGCACCTGGATTGTGCAACCAAAGAGTAAGTTATCACACTTCACTTAATAGTTTTTAATATAAAAAAATACCCATTTTATTCTTCCCTGGGAAGATTCCAGTCAACCATGAATTCAACAAATCCGCTTATCACAATCCTTCCTTTCTTTCTTGTCTTTTGTTTTACGACAATCATTGGCATTAGGGCACGATACTCAAAATGCCAACACAATCATCTTCCTTCTTTAGGGCAGGCAGCAAATATAGCGGTAAGCATACTCGTCAGAATTGTATGATTCATGATTCGTATTGTACAATTCAATATAATTAACTGGGTCATCGATACAATGGTTGCATGAATCGGAAATAGCTGGGAATCATAAATGAATCGGTGATCCAAATCGGGGAATCGGTGAACCGAACATGTGAATCGTTCGATTCACTTTTGATTTGCTAAATTCAATTATGACTTCTTCTTTTTGCCTTTTTGTGGTTGAATAAGGGATTCAAACTACTTTTTTTTTAAATGTAATTAGTACTATTATATGCTGTCTTTTGTCTAAATTTCTCCTTTTTTAGCCTCTAAAAGAGATTCGTCTTTTATTAAGTATTTTATGTTATAAGAAATGAGAGATTTGTTTTGTACTTTTAACTCTTTTTCACAAAGAGGCCCATAAGTAGGATTCACAAGTCCTTATCTCTTGCAAGTTGCAATGGAAGAAGCTTACCTATTATTTCACATGATTATTGATTCATTATATAAATTAGGTCTAAAATTTTCATTTATAGAATTCATAAATATACTTTCCCACGTATTTTAGAAATAACGGTTGAATCAGAGCGATTCACGATTCGATACAATTCACGGTCCTAAAAAAGACCATTTCGAGGCTCAACTTGACAACTTTTAAAAAAAAAAAAAAAAACCGGATGTCCGGATGTGTGGGCCATCTTGCCCGCACCTCAACTAATTCTGGAGCCCTGGAGGTATCGGCCCGGCATAACCCCTAGTGGCCCCAAGGTTTGGAATGGTTGGCCTCCGTGGTAAGAATTTAGATAACCCTCCAAACAGTATATCCTAACAGCGTAATTACCAGGGCCAGCTTGATTCATTGTATACCGACTATGATATGGTTATTTGAAGCAGGTCCATACACGCTGAATTCTATACAAGCCTGAGCATATGTAAGACATTAAACAAAAATGATAAAGCACATCCAAGGCTTACTTCATAACCAATCTACGTTTCTGTTTTGCAGAAGCATTTGAACTCAGGAAAGCTTCAACAACCCTTTGACCCCCAGAGTCTTTTGATGCTTCAAGAACATGGTAAGCTTCCATGGCTGCGATACTTGTAATATACGGTTGAATGAACTCCTGTAAATTAGACACCCTATATCAGGTAACCAAATCTTAAATTCGAAAGGAAAACCCAAAACACGGAAATCACCAAAAATGAGTGAACCAATATAAACTTATGGGCCCTAGCAGCTCGATATGAATGGATTACGACTGCATCATTGTATTAATTCCCCATATACACAAAGCAAATTGGAGAATAAAGTTTACTAGGATCTCTCTTTTCTTCTAGTTGGAAGAATTGAAAAGAATAAAACACGCCAACTACCATTGTCAATAGTGGCACTCACCATAAACTTCAGCCCAAGAAGCTCACCAAAATACATTCCCATACGATAGAAATCACACAAAACAAGCCCAGTGTACGTGCTAAATGCTAAGCTATGGACGAGACATATTAAAGCGAAGACTGAAACATTGAATGATAGCATAGCCATAATAACAAATAAGTAGACGAAAGCAATTCAGATGCAAGAAAAAAACATACACTTGGGAATCTGAAAACTAACTGAAGAATCAAAGAACCCATGACATGCATCGTCACACCCTTAGGCCAACTCCAATTGGGTTTATCTTTGCAGTTAAGGTAGCTTTCAAGAAATAATAATCGAGGAACAATGCATCCAGGGGACTCGTTTGTTGAACATATAGCAGCAGCAAGAGCCAGAGAACACTGCCATACAAGGTTTGTACCAATGATTAGAATGTTTGCGCCCCTAAATCAACAAAACAAAATAAAATACTGATTGTGTTTTCTTTTCGAAAATTGACCCAAGGTACGTTAAAGGATAGATGTGCATCCAACAGCCACTTTTTCAAGTACTGATGAATTATTTCTACTCCTCATACATAAAGCAAATAGCAAAAGGGTTGATGGTCGCATAAACCTTGTGTTCATGGCTATGAAGCCTTTGACTTGCAGCAATGACAGAAGCAACAACCCCAGCCCTTCCCATGCCAAGAAGATCCTTGAACTTTGGACCAAGTTCCTCCCATATCAACTCCATCTGGAAGGCAAAAGCAAAGTGAAAAAAGGTATTTTCCAAAACAGCCAAAGCACATAACTTGCAAAAGAAAATAGAAGCACAATTACCTGAGATTAAAGGTACAAGAACATCTATCTACACAATGTAGACCCAAACAACAACAAGAAGAAAGACCAAGAAGCATACCAACGTGTGCAACTAATTCAGACTAACTAAAAGACAACATCATAAAAAGCACATCTCACCCTGTTTACCAAGACATATCATCAACAGAGGTTCTTTACATTTTTCTAATGCATAACAGGCAGCATAAAACTTCATAACACCAAAGCAGTAAGGCACCTACATTATCTTGAGATCTTGCATGAGAAACTAATGCTTGGACAACAAAGTTCCCACAATTATGATATGACAGCTGAACCAATGAGTTTCGGAAGACTTTTGTGAATAGCTCTTTGTATAAGGTTTCTGGAGCCACTTCCACGATGACCTGAAACATTCCCACAGAATTCAAGAAAATCATAAGTTAATTACAGCACAATATAATACTTGAGACCGCAATTTGTAACTATCATCAAAGAGGGGAAACAGGATGTCAATATAACAAAGAGAAGTGTCAAGGAAAATAAAAAATTTAGGGAGGAAGTTAATTCATCAATCAGGAAAATCACCTGTATCATGCAACTATAGTGTGAGTTTGCCAACCCAATTTCGCGAAAGATATTACTCGAAACAAGTAATCTATTATTCATAACAGCCCAAGGAATAGGATGTCACTGTACTAAATGTGATAAGCGAAATTAAGTGCAGATTTTCTTGTTGCTTAACGTCTGTCTTTTCCTTTTTCCCTAATAAATAGTGTACCTTTCTTGCTTAAATCCTTAGTCAGTAATGTATTACAACATTGTAGCATTTGAAAACTATTCAAATCATGACAAACTTATCTTGAAAAATGCATCAAGGCTTATAAAAAAGAGCCTTATGCACTTCCATCAATTCTGTGTATCAAAAGATCTACCATATCGCAAAACCGATCGAGGGACGGATTACATTCCCAAGACTCCTTCGACCCACACAGTGTACTTAAGAGGTTAAATAAAGGACTCATTCCTTTCTAGCCAAATAAGCCACATCAAACAAAGAGGAATTATCAACCAAAACCTCCTCTTCTCCCCACCTTCGTCCCTCTTTGCTGATAAAGAAGTTCTAACACTCCATCCTGGACAACCCATACCACCCCAACTCCCACGAAGAGATGATGGTAAAACATAACTGTTTTCTGTTTCATAACGGATGAAGTATAAATCATTGTGCCTTCCCTCGGTACCCAGCTCACTTGAAAGCACTTGCCACCCCCAGATTAAAAAAAAAAAAAAACCCTATTTTTGTATTGCAAGAGCATTGTTATTCTTCAAAATATTTCAAAACGCGTTTACTATTTTTGGTATTAAGCATATTGATAATTAATTAATCGATGAAAACATGTAATTTTTTGATATTAAGTATGTTGATGTATGTATGAAATGTACTCCATCCGTCCCAAATTGTTGGTCCTCCTTTCCTTTTTTAGCTGTCCCAAAATATATGGTCATTTTGAAAAGTCAACAAAGAAAAGTGTGTACTTCTTTCCTTTTTTGGTACTTTTCATAAAAAGTTGGATTTCCAAAGTAGGACCAACAATTTGGGACGGAGGGAGTATATCTTTTCGGGTACAAGAAATTATTAATCTAAGAACACTTGTACTTTTTTTTATACTAATTACTCCCTCCACCCGTGAGGATAGTCCACTATCAAAAAACCTCGAATTTTTTGGATAAAAAGTAAAGAACTTCCGTGCATAATTTCTTACATTTCTTGACGCAAAATTAAAGAATTAATTGAAATTTTCATCCAAAAATTGCACGTCATTTTCTAATAGACTATCTTCGCGGGACAAAGAGGGGGAGAATACTGATTTTGGGTGCCACCTCCAACTCGGACTCCAGGCTCCATCCCTGCTTGAAAGTACAACGAGTCCATCCAGGTTTGAACATGCTAAGTTATAATCATTATAATCCTGGAAACTACAATAATAAATTGAGTGGAATCAGGTAAGGCAGTGACGGAACAATTTGTCTTGAAGAAATTATAGCACGATAGAAAAAAAAAAAGGTTAAGTAAAAGAAAATTTTCTTTTTTCTGCTATTACGAGAGCACACCTCCATTAAATGGCTGTATGCAGTTTCCTTCATCAACCGTAGAAGGTTTTGCACTGACGTTGTCTTTATCAAATTCCCTTCAACCATGTTTTCCATGTTGCATCCAAGAAGAACAGGTATTATATGCATCAACTCTTCTTCATGTCCCACCAATAACTTCAGGGCAGTCTGTCACATAATAAAAAGAATCCATCAAGATAGAATTTTTCCGCCAGATTCCAAGAAGGTAAACTAAAGCGGATAATATGGGACCTAATAGAGGACGGAAATGTCATTGGAAACACTATTAAACTCAAGTTATTAACAAATAGAGAAAAAAAGAAGCCAAAGAAGAAAAGACCTGCAAAACTAAACTGCCGTACTGATCAGTTTGAAGGGATAAAATGTCTTCTCTGGAACAGTTTAACATCCCAGACACGAGGAATTTTAGTTGATCTGGAAATCCCGGCTGCAAATGTTGAGAATCCTTCCTTTCTAGTTGTTCTGGTCTGGAATTTAACAGCTGTGCTAAAATAGTCGATGACTTTGTTTTATGAAATTCGGGAGAGTCCAATGAGACCCCTTTACAAAGACAAAGAAGAGTCCGGAGAACATGAGACCCATAACAGTTATACATCATTTCAATAGGATTGTCTACGATCACCTGGCAAGGTAAAAAAGACATGATAAATGATTAATCCGATTGTGGTAAACCATCACTGCCAATGTGCAGAGTTCAAATAACAAACCCTGCAATTGATTTTCCCATCAATTGCAAAGGAACATCACAAGCTCATGCTATTGTCGCACCCAAAAAAATAATAGCTAAATACTATACGAATTGCATTTTTTTGGACAAACAATAACCTTAATGTAGCAACTATCCACCTACAATGCACAAACATTTCATAGCTTCATAGATAAAATGCGATTCCCTAACACATATTAACAGGTACTAACTGGGTGTTCTTTTTATCAACAAAGTTAAACACAAAAAACAAAAGACTGAATTCCACTTTAACATGCATTACAAATCAGATACCTGGCATATCATGGTTAAGGTCTCTTCAATATCAGAGAAAGCCTTATCATCTTGAAGATGATCAAGATGATAAGCTAAGGACTTGAGAGCTGTCTCAGCTACATGAGAACCAGATCTGTCCATAGCAACATAAGGGAAGTCCTTTGCACAACTACGGAGAAACTCACATAGGTGGTTCACATCACAACCTTCAAGGAGGGTTTGAAAAGTGTGGCTTATGATATAATCAGTTGCAAGTTCCACCTCTTTCCCTCTACTCTCTTCCAATGCATTTCCGCATATGACTGACCTTTCCTCTAGGTCAACTTCAGTACCTTCAATTACATTGGCAATCTCAGAGTAGTATTTTTTGGTCTCAGGATCAACCTGTTTCCTAAAAGAAGACATCTTTAAGTCATTTCAGAGGCTGTTATTGCCATTCTAAACCGCCAATATGACGTTTACAACAAATAGAAAAACGAAAGTATGTAAACAAATCACAAAAACCTGAGGAATGACGTTTGTGGCCCAGAGTCAATCTGATGCTTTGATACTTTTGAAGCTTTTGCAGTTTTAGCTGACACCCCACCAGAAAAATTTTTAGTTGAATGGTGCCCATCAAATCCAGGGTGTTTTTTACTTGATTTTCTGCTCATGCTTCCTTTCTTTCCACGTTTTCCAGAATGATTCTCTTCCCCGGCCATGAAATTGTCCTCGGTCAAGCTAATAGCTTTGGGTTTCCTCAGTGGCAAAGCTTTTGAACCTATAGCAACCATAAATGGATCCCCAAAAGTAGTTCCTTCTGGTAAACCTAATAAAACAAATAGATATAAAAACAGACGTATGACACAAGTAAAAAAGAGACCAATGAGGTAGACTTTCATGAGGTAATATCCAGTCGCAAAGGTGAAAGAGCTCGAGCCTTGACAAATAAGCAACAAAAGCACATACTTATCTGCTAGCACTCAAGAAACGAATACATACAAACTAAAATGACCGTAAATGGGCTTGGGGAATTCCTGATTCAGTCCCTACAGTTCTAAATTTTCTGAAACCAAAGCCAACCGTAGAACACTTGCAACCAAACCATACCCATGCTGCAAAAACACAGTGTGTCCAGTTCGAAGTTCGTTACATCCAACTATTCAGTTCAACAAAGATTGTTTCCACCTGTAGCATTTCTAGAAAAATCTAGTACTGTAGTACACTTCAACTTCTCAAATATTCTTGCATTTTTTAGTGAAAAGTACTAAGCTTCAGCAACAGAAGTGGTGTTTAAACCTTATCAATGATGGGAAAAACAATTGCACATAATTTCATAAACAAACACTGAGAAAAGAATAACCTTTGTTCAAGAAGATACATGAATTGCAATAAAACTGCGACGAAGAGTTTAAACAACACACACACTCAAAGATGCAACAAAAATTACTTGAAAAACCAGCAGGGCGAGCAAAAAATATGCAAATCAGATGAATATCTTTGTAAGCAATAAAGGGTGAGAGAGAACACTGACCTTCTTATGCAGTCTGTCGACTTGCCGCCAACGTCTGAGAGAGAGAGACGGGAAAGGTTCGTAACGATGGCAGACCTGATTTTGTGATTCGGGTATGGATTGCCCGAAAAATTACCGAGTCGGAGGGCCCAAAATTGGGCGGTCCGACGACTCAGACTTTTGTTCGTATGTTTTGGTGGGCTACTGAGTTGGGCTTACTAGTGGTTAGGAACTTTCTCTGAGGGCAAGCCAATGAATTTTTGGACTGGGCTTTTCGGCCGAAATCATGTTTTCATTCGTTTTTATTCTTGGGTTTTATCTTTTTTGTGGTAATGTCAGCCCAAGTGGTAAGGGCCTTACCCAAGTTCGAATCCCATCTCCAACTAATACGAAAACCTTACCTACTAAAATCCTTCTTGCTGTACTTTGTCCCTTTTTTTTACAAATTTTTTGCACGGTCTTTTTGGTTGTTTTCTCTTATCTTTAATAGATTTGTGGAATAACAATAATGTTTACATCACATCGTTCGTCTGAAAAACTCTAAAAACATGGACCAAAGTTATTTTTGTATACATACAAGACGAGAAAAAGACCCAAAAGTCCATCTTTCCTAGATAGAATATTTTTTTGCGTATTTTTCTTTTTCTTCTATGAGCTTTTTCAACATTATTCTATATTGATGTAGTGTTTTAATTCCTCTCATTGAAACGAACAAAATAATGGAAAAATTTAACCCCAATCTAGTAAAGAATGAGAGAAAATCATCAAAAAGACTATGCCATGCACCAAAAAAGGCAAAAAAGTAAGGCGAAAGAGTGGAGATGGAAGAAGAGCAAGTGAGGCCAATCATCACCAATTGGAATTCTCCCCCCAAACCAATATTTGTCTTGTTATTTTAATTACTAGTCAGAGAAGTTTTCTTTTGGGCCTTTGGCTATGAAAAAGATTAAGAGGTGCGTGGCAGCGTGGGGCTGCAAACATAATTAAAGCAAAAGCATTTTGTGGTCTCTGAAAGAAAGAGCAATTAGCTAACGATAATTCTATGGGGACAGAAGTTTTAGGTACAAAAATGCAAAGAACAGTTGGGGGATCTACTTTTGAGTCTCACGCGAACGATCCGAGCCGTTCATTTATCTTAGAGTAATTTTTCGAAGGGCTCGGTGAGAAATCACCTCAATCGGACGTGCGTAAGTGCTCGATCCAAAGCCCATCCCTTTTCATTAAAAAAATTTGAATGAAATGGGGTGGGCTTTTGATCGAGCACTTATGCACGTTCGTTTGAGGTGATTTCTAGCGGGGCCTCTCGAAAAATTATTCTAAGATTAATGAACGGCTCGGATCGTTCGCGTGGGACCCAAAGTGGGTCCCTAAACCGATCTGTACGTTTTCTGTACCTAAAACTTTTGAGCACATAGCAGCTTTCATTAACTAAAATCAAGTTCAAACGACTGTAATTAAGGAGTACCGCAAGAAACCTCTCAAAAGAAGGTAACAAAGGTAACCCGTTCCAAGTAATTGACTGCTTCTATATTCATTTTGAAAAGTGCAAGACAAGTGGAGAAAAGGTGGCTTGATCATTGATGCTCAACTAGGTAGAAGCTAGCTAGCCAGCTGTTGGGCAGCCAAACGCCTCAAGGGGGTCGGTGGCACATTGTATACATTTTGTAATGCTATGTGTATTATTGAGTGTCACTTCCGACTTAAAATTTCGGTTCCGCCACTGAACAATAAAAATAAGTAAAAAAGATTGAATAGAGAGGAATTCTCGAATATTTAGAAATCTAAAATGTTTTATCGATGTCTCATTTTTTCAATGAAACATTTATTTGGACAGAAAAAATTACTCAATATATACACTTAGGCTCCGTTTGTTTCGACGTAAAATATTTTACAACAAAAATTATTTTCATGGAAAATCTTTTACATGTAAACCATTATTTGAACTTTTATTTTTGGGTGTTTGGTGTTCATAAAAATAGTGCTTTGAACTTTGATTAGAAAATATTCCCATACGGACATAGAACTTGGAAGGTGCTAGGTGAAATTGGAGTATGATTCCTAGCATCCACTGTGTATGTGGAGGCACATGAGAGAGAGAGAGAGAGAGAGAGAATGGAATGGAGGATGGGCTTCAATGGGTTAGAGAGAGAGAGATACAGGCTGTGTTTGGTTAGATAGTTTAGTTTAGTTTTGATGATGTCATCAGGTGTAATGAGTGGAGAGAGATAGAGAGAGAAATGAGGAAAATGATGATGTCATCAAAACTAAAACTAAAACTAAACTGGGAAACGAACAAGGCCACAGAGATCGGAGCAAATTGGGTTTCCGTGGGGATGAAAATGCATCAACCCATTGTTAGGAAAATGACTACGGGGGTTTTGACTAAAAGTTATTTTCGTTCAATTGGTGAAAATTATTTTACATGTAAAATATTTTTTACTACATTTTGTGCAACCAAACACCCAAATACTAGAAACTATTTTACGGCCAAACAAACAGAGCCTTACTTGAAATTTAACTTATTAATTAGATTCCACTACTCAAAATCCCAACAAAACAAAGCAAGGTTGCAGTAGAGTTTTACCAAGACCTGGAACTACCCAAATAAACAGTCAAGGGGGGATGCATATTAATTGGTCTAATGACCCACAAGAAAAACTGCATATGGCCCTTTTAAGTATTCATAACTTTATTACGGGGTGTTTCACAACGTAGTTTTTAGAGGTAATTAATTATCCATTCAGATTTTGGCTATCACGTGCGTTTTCATCCTCCTATTTTTATGGGATTATGTTTTTATCTTCTTGTAATGTGATTTGTCATAATTACCCTTTCTTCAATGAAATAAGGACTTCCTAAAATCTAGTTCCTTTGTTATAGGGAATAATGGATTTTCCAAATATTGTTAGTGACAAAAATTTCTTTTCATCCTATCATCTAAAATCAATGTATGGTGAAATGACCTAAAATCAAGGAATTTCAAAAAGTTCAAAGGCAAGTGTGGACCCCAAAATTTATGCATGTATTCTAAGTGGTGGGATATTTGAGTATATCAGTTACCAAATAAAAATCATCATATAAGGTTCTAATAAAAAACAAAAAACAAACGTGGTAAAAAAATAAATGAAATATGGTAAAATTTAGTGAGAAATGTGTTATAACTAGTAAAAAACATTGTAAATATAATATCATTTTAAAACACGAACTATGATAAAAAAAAATATCACATATCACGGTTTTTATGGTAAAAAAAAATATATTAATCACTTGTAAACGTGGTAATAATTTTTAAATTAAGAATTTGAATTATGTTGAAACATATCAACCACGTAATCAACATTTTATGGTAAAAATAAAAAAAGATAAAAAAATTCATGGTAAAAATATCAAAACAAACCCCAGTTTTATGGTAAAAATATCAAAACAAATCCCAATTTTATGGTCACAGTGTTTTATGGTAAACGTGGAAATATCGGTTGAATAAACTATTCAAATCATGGTAAGAAAATGCCATCAATATAATCCAGATGTCATGGTAAAAATCAAATAAAGAATAAAAATCATAGAAAACCTAGAATTCAATTAGAACTCAAGTCATGATAAAAATATCAAAACAAATTCTAGTTTTATAGTCACATACAAACTAAAATGACCGTAAATGGGCTTGGGGAATTCCTGATTCAGTCCCTACCGTTCTAAATTTTCTGAAACCAAAGCCAACCGTAGAACACTTGCAACCAAACCATACCCATGCTGCAAAATTATTGTTGTTGGGTTCTTCTCTGTATAACGGAAAAATCTGAGAAGAACAAAGTGGAAACGGATAGAGTTTATCAAACAATAAAGCAATTTGACGGGACACAAAGAGAAACGCAACGAAAAAGTCTATGGAACAAGGCATTGACGTCGATTTAGGATGGCGGGGTTAGCATTATTGATCCTTCAAATTGTAGATCAAAATCAGAGAAACCCAAATCAAACCCAAATTAAAACCCAAAAGAGAAAAATGCAAACCCAAATTTATTACCTCTTGCTTACACCTGAGGTTTTTTCTCCAATGACCTTTGGAATTTTGTTGACTTCGACACGGGACAATGATTTGGGACAGAGAGGACGATGATTTGGGATGCCGAGGAGATGACGTCAAGTTAGTCAGGAGCAAGGACCGCTAGGGTGAAGATTGTGTCCTGAATTATGGCATTACAAATTTTTCTTTCTAGGTTTTAAAATGAGGATGACAACTAAACGTAAAATATGGGATTGGGTTTATCCCTCCAATCCTTTAATTACAGCAGGGGACCTCATAATTTTGAAAATGGTCCACTACCTACCGCCCATATATGCAGCTTTTAATTTAGTCCCCAATCATTTAATATGTTACAATTATATCACTATATATATATATATATAGAGAGAGAGAGAGAGAGAGAGAGAGAGAGAGAGAGAGAGAGAGAGTCCGGATCTCATCTGGGATAGCTACGGTCCGGGATTGTCCGGACGAGGCATTTTCCGATCAAATTTTGATGATTGGATCCGTCCAATATGTTTAAAATGTGTTTTTAAGGGTCCTTACGAGATATCATAAAAAAAGACCGGGAAGGGCTTCATCTGAGCAGTTTTCGATTAAATACAGTTTTATCGAAAACTACTCGGATGAGGCCCTTCCCGGTCTTTTTTTTTTTATGATTTCTCATGGAGACCCTTAAAAACACGTTTTAAACATATTGGACGATTCCGATCATCAAAATTTGATCAGGAAATCAAAAGTGTGGATGATGTGGTGATAAGTCCCCTATATTGTTAATAAAGGGACTTATCTCCCTTATTTTTGTCATTCACGCATGCATTTTATAGCTTTTACACAATTGATATTGCGCGTGGGTGTATTTTGTTAGTGTCAGATAAAATGGGTGAAAATGACGATTTTTGACGCCGTGATTTGACCAAAGGAGTACCCAAGTATCCAAGGCCACGTAGCACTCCGCCACCGAGCCCCGAGAGCCAATAACGAAGCACCGGACAAAGCTTGGGGAGACCAAAAGGCCGGGAGATGAACAAAGGAATAAAGAAGAAAAAGCCCCAGAGATACCGATAGCTTGAAAAATGGGATACCGGTATCCCTGAAGAATTTCACATTTTGAAGAGAGATACCGGTAGCTACAAAAACGAGATACCGTTATCCCCGGAATAGAAGGTCAAGATAGGGGAGATACCGGTAGCAGCAAAAATGGGATACCGGTATCCCTGCAAATTTTCTAGACTTTTTGAGCCCGATCTAAAATATCTAGTGACACTTTTGTAATTATTTGGCACGACTTTTTGGGGCTTTATAAGCCTAAAACTCAGTCTTTTAGGGTAGTTATTATTTTACTCTCTCTCTCTCTCTCTCTCTCTCTCTCTCTCTCTCTCTCTTTCTTTCTCTCTCTCTCTCTCCCTTAGGTTGTTATTAGTTTGTGCTCTACCTTCTCTCTAGATTTTCATGCTTTTCCACTTAGATTCAAGGTAATTCCTCTTCTTTAATGTTGTAGTACGTACTTTGATCTTTATATAAATCTAGTTTGTTTCCGTTTTTATCGGTTAACTTGTTTTCATGTTTCTCTAGCTATTTCCTTAGAAAACTCTTATTCTTTGTAGTTGTTTGATCAATTCTCAAGTGTTAATGTTGTAGGCCACCCTAGAATTAACATTAAAAATCAGTCTATTAAGTTATATGTCATGTTCTTTATTTCTTTCATAAAAGTAGTCATGTTTTACTTAGTAATAGTCGAGTAGTCGTTATAGGCTCGATCATGAGGTGATTAGCACCCCGTGACTTAGATTCATTCGCTCTCCTCGTCATAATGCAAACATTGCTTGTTAATCAAAAAGTATGGATTAATTTTATGTAACAAAATTGGGATTTGTTAATCTCTTTGATCACACGTAGCCAAGGGCTGGACCGCTTGGCAAGTGTGATGCTTAGGGCGATGTCAATCAAAATATCTGTATATATGACACAAGAATCCTACTCTTTGTAAAACACCTTTTCTAGTCAAACGAGTTTAAATACTAAATCTTCCGTTCGGGGTTGTTTAACGACGTCCCCGAGCCGGTTATCTTAGAGGAGAACGAATCGGCCTAAGGCATGGGTGTTGTGAACCCCTTGACTTAGCCTTGTTTTAATTAGTCTTTTAAATCTCGTGTCATTCACGAAGTTAAGTGAATTTCACCCCCAAACTACAAAGCCAAGTTTGCCGCTTTAAGGCTAAAATCATTATTCGCGAATCAACCATCACGCTCAGCGCATTCGATCTCTGTGGAATCAACCCGGACTTACCGGTTTTAATGCTACCGCCGGCCTAAACCCTACGCTTGGGGAAATCATTTGATATACAATCCAAGGACGCAAGCATGTGGATAATAAGAGTAGTGGATTGGAACATTGGTGTGTGTGCATCTATATCCATATATATATAAAGGGCATTTTAGGGTTTATTTGAATCTCGGGATGGAATCATAACTCCTAAATAGACTCAGGATGATTTTCCAATTTCAAGTGACTAAAATGATGATTATTTAAGTGTCCTAGTTTTTAAAATAAATTGATTTTTTACGATTTTTTATGTAATGTATTATGAATGAATGATTTGTCTTAATTTAAAAAAAATAATTTGTTATTAATGGAACAACCCCTGTCGTTACCGTGCACAGATTGTCATATCTTAGAGGCCCATCCCTTGGCAGTAGGGATGGGCATGGAGAGGGTAGGGGGTGGATACCACTACCTCCATCCCCGATCCCCGAACGTATATCAATCCCCATCCCCTCCCCGATCCCCACTGGGGATTTTATTTTAACCTCAATCCCCGCCCCGATGAGGGGAACGGGGATCCCCACGGGGAATCGGGGATCCAAAAATCCATGCTAGTCATATGTATGAAAGAGGTACGTATTTTTTTTAGTTGGGACGTTAATTTAGTTAAGAGTTGAGAGGACCTGGGTTTTGGGCAAGAGTTGACTGTTGAGAGATGAGAAGGAAAGGAGATGGACCGATCCAAAATGTGAAGTGGGCGGCTGTAAAGTGTGGTGGTAACCCTAAGTCCCTAATTTAAGTTATCTGGGAAAAGAAATTTCATAAACTTATATATATATGAATGGGGATGCGGGGAGGGTCAGGGATGGGTGGGGAACGGGGAGGGGACTGACAATACTATCCCCTACCCAATCCCCGAAGTTTTTTAAACATAATCCCCATCCCCTATCCGATCCTCGAAAAAATTTTCGAATCCCCTACCCATTCGGGGAGGGGACGGGTTAGATAGGGGCGGGTCAGCCGAGATGGCCATCCCTACTTGGCAGTTGGCATCATCAAGGATATAGAAGCTTTTTCTGCATGGATTCGGATGTTTGAGAGATTCATTTTTAGTTTTTCATTTTCAACTATTTAGTTTTTTAGCTTTTTAGATTATGATTAGAATGTGTTTGGAATCTAATAAAAGTGTTTTAAAATACATTTTGGAATAGAAGTAGTGTTTTAAAAATAGAAGAAGAAGTTGAAAAGCTCCTCCGAGTTTACTTTTCACTTCTGACCTCTATCACAAGGTATTTTTGGGAGTAGCTCCCAAACACGCTAGAGCTAAGACTATTAAGTACTCCATTCGTCCCTTTTTAAGCGATACACTTGAGAAATGTGTATTTTTACAGACGTTTAAAAATGTATTTTCATATATTGTTTTAAATTTTTTTTTTTTGCACCAAATTAAAGTACTCAATGAACACTTTAATTTGGTATAAAACAAATTAAAAAGTTATGTAGAGAAATATATATTCTTTAGGGGCTTGAAATTACACATATTCCCATATGAATCACTTAAAAAGAGACGGAGAAAATGCAAAAATACGTCTACCAAACACCCATGTGGCCATGTGTATCCTCAGCTTCTTCTTTAGGTTGACCGACAAAACTTTTACTGCATATTAGATCCATTCAACATTCCACGTGGCGTGGAGTATTGATGAAGAATATCCTTGAGGGAGTGGGTGGTAAATTCGATCTTTACGCAATCGTCATTAATTCGTCAATCTCACGGTTGATAAAATATGTCAGATCCGTATTCTCTTTCGCTTTTTGATTGGATATCGTTAAGTGTTTTATCGGAACACAAATAAGTTTAAAAAAAATTGGAACACACATGTCTTGAAACATTGGATGAAAACCATTGAAACTATTTTTTTTCAACATATTTATGTTCCGACGAGGCACTCCTACATTCGAGGCCATGTTCCACTAAAGTGTTTTTTGGTTTTTTAGACCTTTACTTGTAGTTTAAAAATCTACAACTTGTTCCATAAAAGAGTTTTTTGGTTTTTTAGTTGTAGTTTATTGTAAAGGGTAGTTGGTTTTTTTGGGGAGTTTTTTTTGTTAGTGGAATAGATTGGTTTTAAAGTTAAAACAAAACTAGCTTTTTGGGTAGTTTTTTGTTAGTGGAATAAAATGATTTTTGAGTTAAAACAAAACCAGTTTTTTATTTTATTTTATAGTGGAACATGGCCTCAATCCAAAGGAAGTTTTTTAGGCCGCCGCCATGCAAGTGTAGTTAAACCCAAGGGAGGGAGAGGAAAAGCGAAGAAAAATATTTGTGACGATTGAACATAAATGATATGTGCAAAGAAGTTTACACCGAACTATACACGGAATGTGAGTAATATGGAAACATGAAGCTATGTTTTGCAAACATTCTTTAAATAGCACTCACATTCTGTATATTGTTTGGTATAAACTTTTTTACGTATAGCATTTCTGGTTGTTCAATAGTGCTTCTTTCTTGCTTTTGGTAGGATTAGAATGATTATAAATTGAATAGAATTGTTGTACAAAAATCCATTTTTATGTTTGGTTCTTCCAGATAAAATATGAATGTATATATTTATCAAAAAAATAAATACGAATGTATAACTGATTTTATTTTCCTTGTGTGTCCTATGTCATAGTAAATCTCACTCCAACCATGGTAAGAAAAAAGCCATAGAATAAGCAAAAATTGATGTGAACACACGTGACCTACCACGTGTGGTAAGCCTGGAAAAAGCATTCCAAATATCCATTCTTTGCGTATTGTTCATAGCATGCTAATTATTGTGTGTATCTTTGATTCCGGCCTCCACTAGTTTAGCTTTGCATTCATTTGTTTTGGCTAGTTCATAGTGGATTCTTAAAATGGCTCTTAGGTGAGGCTTCTAAAATTTAACAAGTCATTTGATCAATTATGGTCTTTAATGGGCTTCTAATACAGGCTCCCAATGGTGGCTCCTAAGTATGGCTCCTAACCCATTAGCTAAATCTAATTAGTCTTGTAGCTAGCTCCAAGTGAGACCCAAGCTCTTTTAATCTTTTTTTTTTATGGGACACTCACTTTTTTTATTACTTTCTTCACAAAATAGAGAATTTTCTTACTAGTCCATTGGGTGCACGTTTGCTCTCTATATTTAGCAAACTATATGAGTGTCAAATGAACCCCAATTAGGCTTATGTGTACACCTTAAGAGTCAACACAAGAATCATTTTTAGAAAGCCTACTATGAATGCCTTAAAGACCTAGGTGTTCTTCCCCTTTTTGGCTTAATAATGGGCAAATTGCCCAACAAACCGAATCCATGAAGAATGATTTGGTCTTTTTTTTTAAAAACCGGAATGATTTGGTCATTATCCCCCTGAATTGATCAGATACACCAATTTGGCATTTTTTTTAATTTTAAAATGGCCGAGTCATTTTTGGCTGCTGAAGTGACTTCTCGTTACATAATATTCAAGTATAAGAATTTGAAGGTACCATTAACTAAACATATTCAATCAAATGAGACTTCTATACCCCAGGAACTAAAACATGTTTATTGTTCAATTTGGACTAAGATTATTATATAGACAAGTTACTATTATTGTTGTTTAATTATAAAAATATATAAGATATTACTTACCCAAAAAAAAAATAAATAAATAAATAAAAAAAAAAAAAAAATATATATATATATATATATATATATATATAGGATATCAGACAATTGAGCCTAAAGACATCCAAATAGCTTGGGCCAACCCTCCCAGTAACTATATTAAAATGTCACTGGGAGATGCATATGGTCATTTTTTTTTTTTCTATTTTGATAACAAAAATACTACAGGTACGCATGTGTGCGTATGGCAAATGCACGGACAGTACATCTTAACCGTTCGTGCTCATTTTTGACGGTTCAGATTTTACATAAATTGTTCGTGCGAACAGTTTATTTGTTTGCACAAAGAGATTATTTAAAATCTGGACCATTAATTTTTTAGATGGACGGTTGAAATAAATTACGTGCTATATATAGCGTACGCGAGTGGCCGTACCCATAGCTGCGTTGTTTTGACAAGTAAGGATGCACATAATCTTAGGAAAATGATAGGTACACACAAAGCTTGTACCCACAAAATATCCAAACACACACACACAAATGTGACCCCCACACACACTTGACGTGTTGCTCATAATCTTATCCGCGACACAAGAAAATCTGCACATGGGGCCTTTTACGTACCACTCCTGTCACTATTGTGCAAGTTGTCATGATCAGATATTAAAAGCCGCCCATGTCTTGGCATCATCAAGGATACACGATCTCTTTGGATTCTCCTACTATGCACTAAGTGTATGGCACCGTACTATGTACTCATTCGGTCGGCCGTTGCGAAATTACACGGCTCGAATCAAATCCAAGCAATGATTCTTAGATGAAGTTAAATTTGATTCGAGCTGTGCATTTTTGCAACGAACAACCGGATAGCACAGCGCCATGCACCTTGTGTATAGCAGGGACCACTTGTCCTCCAATGTTTGGATCAATTTTTTTCCGAATGGAAGTTAATTGCAGCTTGCTTTACTGAATTCTAGCAAAGTTGCTTGAGTGCGCCAAAGCCATGTTCATTTTCTTTTGAAGGCTCTAATTAATATGGAAATGACGCCAAAAAAATAAGCCAAAATCTTTGATTTGGCCTAAAATTCAAGAAATCTTGGCCCTTATTACATCTTTGATTCATATTGTTGGTTTGTTTATGTCCAGATTATGCTGATAAAAGCCTCATTTACCGATCAAAGCCTGCAAATTAAGCCTAATTTGCATGTGAAGGAACTAATTGCTATCGAGTCAAATGAACAGAGACTCGGTAGCTATATGGCCAAAATTGAATGATAGAGTTGGATTTAGTCATCCTTTGACACCCAATGAACATTATGAGTTAGGTTGTGACACGTCATGTAGTAGAACAAAATTGCATTTTGTGCATTATGTTAAGACGGAATTTGGAGATCCTGTACGGTGGAAGTGTTCTACAGGGTTGTGCACAACTGGACTGTCGAAAGTATTTTTAACGGTCCAGATTATGTTACAAGTAAAATAAGTATTCTACATATAAGATAATGTATCAAATATGGACCCTTGAAACAATTTGGACTGCCCAAATTATGTAGTCTGTAAAGCACTTTTGCCTTGCAGGATCTTACACTTTTATTTTATTCAGACTCAAAATATGAATAAACACACTTAAAACTCCATCCGTACTCCTTGACTCAAACCTATACCAAATTGAAATCAAGAGAAACTAAAATTTGCAGGCTATTTTCTCCCTCTCAAATTCATAAGAATGTCATTAATAAAGTATTTAATCAGTTTTGTGCTTAGATTTGAATTTGTCCATTAAAGTGTCAAAGGAGCCCAGATGCTCTCATACGATATTGGAAATAATTGGTCCCACCACCATGTGCAATTACACCATTCCAATTTAAAAATATTATTGCTCATGTGATGTGAAAAAATTATTTGAGTTTTGACCATAAATTTATATTTGTTAGATTCGTCTCGTCGAGAGGAATTCAGAAATTACAAAATCTTCATGCAAATGGTGGTGGGACCAGTTTTGACCACAAATGAAAAAACCAAAAAACAAAAAATCAGGTTTTTACCCAAAGGAGGCCTTAGCTATGTAGATATGTCCCTTCGTGGTTTCATCATGTATACAAATCTTCCCCACAAACCAAATAAAGAACGATTTGGTCCTTTATTTCAACTTTTCTTTATTCTCTGATTCTTTTAATTTTTCTAAAAGCTTTGAAAGAAAAGAGCATCCAATTAATAAATGGCTCAAGTGGTATTAGTTTCATTAACTTTTTGTACCTGGCATATGAATGAGAAATGTTCTACTAACTGACTTTTTTGACTTTTTGGTTTTCCACAATTTTCGAGGTAAGTAATTCTTCTCACATATATTCACTTAAAAAGTAGTGAAAATAAAAAAAAATAAAAAAACCAAAAAGCCACCTTAGTGAGTGACAAATTTAATCACGCTAGTTAGCTACTCTTTTGGTCACACGGCATCGATACTTTCTCTACCCGTTGAGGGTGACATTCCACTGTACTAGTAAGATTCTTCCTAAGGGCATCCTTATTAGGAGCACCAAATTTTACACCAAATTTAACCTCAAAAACAAATTTTATAAATTTAGCAAGTCACTTTCCAAAAATTTCCAAAATCAGACTCTCTATCATAACTTTATTATATTAAACTATTCCCCTCAAATCTAACCAAAAAAAAAAACAAATGGTCAGCCACGTTTAAGAAGTAGTACGAAAATGGTGCAGTAAAGTTAGTTCAAAAAAGTTTCGGTGCAGTGAAGTACCACTAAAGTGGTACTTTGACCCATTAAAATATTCTCTCCCCCACTCACATTTAGCCACGTGTATTGGTCCCCCCTTCTCCCGTTCCCCTCCAGCCCTCTCTCTTCTATACGCAACCGGCAAAAACAATTAAAAAACGAGAAGTGCGTGAACGGTAACTTGACAAAAGTAATGCGTTACTGTAGCTTTGCTACAAATTTAACAAATTTACAAAATATTTGTTAAGCCTGATTTTGGGAGGTTTTGTTACTTTTTACTCATCAAATTTAACTTTCAAGGAATTTGTTAAGTCTGATAAAGATGCTCTAATTCATATGGATAACCTGCAAGCGTTGGACTGTTTTTTCCAACGGATGGCTCCGAATGGGGTTTGTAGCCCTTTTGGGCAGATACTTGAGTTTCAAAAAAAAAAAATAAAATCAATGGATAAGCAGATTGATAAAAAAAAATCAATAGATATACAGAAAAATCAAGAAGGAAAGGTATCAAAGTTTGGATCCATGTTAATTTTCAATCTTAGCAGTAAGGTACCAATCAACATGAAAATTTCACCACAAAAATTACGTTTGAATGGTTCAATTCAAATCTGAGTCAGCCAAGCAACATGAAAAATCTATGACTACGACAGTGCCAAGGGGAAAATTCTTTTGGACGGATCCACTGTCCCGAACTTCCTGTCCCAACTCCCTGTCCCGTCCATCCAAACCGTCCATCCGAGCAATCAACTGCTTTGATTCCATCTCACCCCGAACAAATCTGAGCCATACACATTCATCTGCGAATCTGAGCTGTCGAGTACTCAGATGGACGGCTCGGGTGAATGGGACACGGAGTCGGGACAAGGTTTTCGGGACAGCAGATCCGCAACCAATTCTTTTAGCCTACCAACCTCACTGAACACATTTGGCCTACCACGTGGGGAAACTTGTTGGGAAAAATGAATGAAAAACAATAGGCATATTCCAGAGAAAATTCTCACGAGATTATAACAACAACCGAATCTTATGTTTGATACAATCTCCTTAAAACACATTTGTTACCTCACCGAAGTTATCAGTTGTTGCACCGGTGTTTATCTCCTAAGATAAAACGGCTAAACCTCAATTTACGGAACACTGACTCACCTTGACGAACCAACTTTGCCTATCTCTCTCACACAAAGAACGGGAATCCAGGAATATGTTGTATGGAATCCGAAATTCTGGTATTGCATATGAACGGGATTGTCCACTTTTTACACCAAAGGAGGGACCTTTGAGCTATACTACAAGAATGAATTCATGAAACTGCTGGACTTAATATTGCACATCATGCATGGGGTATTACCAGCCAGACCAAAACCCCTTAATGCCCAGATTCGATGAACCAAAGTTGCTTCGGGAGACCCTCTGAGTGTCTCCAAACCTTCACGAAAGAGAAGATTCCAACAGAACTTACGAACAAGCCATATAATTTCCATTCTATTTTTTTTTCAAGTAAAATAAGTTCATAAGAAACTAAATTTCCAATTTCATCTGTATAATTTACATACATAGATACACCGCTATATATTACACACATCTATGGATTATATTTCTACACATGCTCAGATTCTTCATGCATGTCAGGCCCCATTCTGTTAAAAGGCTTTTTAGCTTTTTGGGCCTTTTTAGTTGATGTACTATGAGATAATAACATGTCTCGAAAAGCACAATAAACCAAAAACGTCAAAAAACCCTTAGTAGAGTTTGGCTCGATTTCAGCATCAAGCTAATTAAGGAGGACATGGGTTTTCTGCCCTTGTCATCTTTGGACTTATTGTTGCGTCCCATATGTTTTGCCCACATACTCACCCACACCATTTAAACACACAAGTAATTTTTCGTGGTTCCTAAACTCGGATACGTTGGTAGGAGAGGAGGAATTTTAATATATAAGTTAGAGAAGATACAAATACTAAAGAAGATGAGACACCACTCTAGCCAACTCACCCTCTTGCTCTAACACTCACAGGAGCCCCAGCTCACCGGACTCCCTCTCTGAGAAGGAGCCTCTCTTGCTCTTTTCCACTCACTCAACACTCTCTCACCTCTCTACATACAATAGAAATACAACAAATTATGGGGGTCAGCTTCTCTAAGACTGGCAATCCTAAAAACCCTCAAGACTCCCATGTGTGGTCCCTACCTTGGGTCCAAAATAATTATCAGAACGGTTCATCTCATACATCAAACAGAAAACAACAACCACGCAAAAAATCAGGGGTGGGGCCCACGCGCTGGGAGTTGAGGATTTGTTGGATCGCCAATCTTGAGAGGAGCTGAACCCCAAATTTATAGGCCTTCAAGTAAGGAGCCTTTGAAATCCCACGGATGGATATGGCACTGGTAATAAGGCACATTAATGCTTGTGGCAGCGGAGGCTTGCCCCATTGAGGGTTTCAGTGCTTGTGGCAGCGGAGGCTTGTCCTTCCGTCATGAGCGGGCAGGTGAGCGGATATCGGTTATTTTATCCGTCGATTTCATCTTGTGCTGAGTGCCGAGTTTGAGCTGTTTTCTCTCCCTCGGGATCTCTATTATCCTTTCGACGACTGGTTCTTCGCCCAGCAACCTAGTTGTTGGTCTGCCTCTGGCAGGGGTGCCATTGAGCCTACTATATTTGTACGCTCTCGCGTCTAGATTGTGTTAGTTTTGGTTCACTCTTGTATTTCGTGATGAAATTTGTAATGCCTTCGGGCGTTGGTTATGAATGGAATTGACTTATTTCAACAAAAAAAAATGCTTTCTCTTCTGATTTCTGTTGCTGTCCCCAGCAAATTTCACCCCAAATCAGCCCATTCAATTCGATGCTTTAATTTGTGAAACAACCAATAGCCCCACACTTATTTAAGGGCCCATGTGCCCGGCCACCATATATACCATTTCAAATATGATTAATTTTTATTCCTTTGTCAATGAAGCTCATCGGATTGATTTTTCCTTACTTCATATTCATATATGTATATCACTCTTGTTGAGAATATAAATACTCCAAGTTGTCTCTCTAAAAGCTTAAATTTTTTGACAAATTGGTTGTTAATAATCTAATATGGTATCAAAGCAGATAATAATTAAATCACTCGTGTTCGAGTATCACAGTCTACCTAACGATTAAAATTTACACGTTTTTAGCTTGTTTACATAGGAGAGTTTGACTACATGTGCGGGGGCATGATGAGAATATAAATAATAAAATTGCCCTCTCTCTAAAACCTTAAACTTTTAGATTAGTTGATGGTTAACAAGTGGTTAACAATCTAACGTCGTATCTCCCGTTATTCTCACCCTTTATTATCCTGAGATAAGTGCGTATACTTTGGAGACTAGTCAGACTTTTGGAGACTCGTTTTCCGAAATAGAAAATTCAAATCTCTCCTTTACTCTTTTTGCCTTTTGACTTCTAGTACAAGGAATTTTGAGTACACTGTCTGTTCGTTTTCCTGTTTAGTTTTAGTTTTAGTTTTGATGACATCATCATTTTTCTCATTTCTCTATCTATCTCTCTCGATCCACTCATCACACCTGCTGACATCATCAAATTAAACTAAACTAAACTATCTAACCAAACACAGCCATTGTTTTTTCATTATCATCACTGAGTTTTTTTCTTATGCTTTTTTATTACTTTTGTTGTTGTTGTTTCTTGTATCTTCGAACTAGAAGAATCCTTTACGCTTGTGCTTTGTTTTCAGTTTTTATGACTGTAATAGATATTATGTCTCGTTTCCTAAAAAAAATATATTAGAGAAGAAAATTAGAAGAATGTTTTCAAGAGAAAAGTCGTAGAACAGTGAATTGGAATTTTTGTTGATAGTAAAATTCTCTAAATTTTTAGACGAAATATTTTTTTATCCTTAGTTTTCTAATTAATGGAGAATAGGTGGGAGTCTGAGAGATGCTTTCTTCTCTAGTCTTGTTTTCCATGCTAGTAAAGGGGAAAATGTTGGACTATAGATAAGTACTTATTGGAGTACAAGGGAGTCGCAGGTTAGGTAGCAAGTCTATAACAATGCTCGAAATTTCGAATAAAGGAATTTTGTGACTAATGTTCCTTGCAACTTCATTAGAATATAGGAATGACTTTCAAATCAAATACTATCATTTAAAAACACACCTAATAAACTTAATGCCTTAACCTCATGGGCAAAGATGATAACGTATTAATATGCAGGGCCGGCTCTAGGGCAAGGCCCAAGAAGCCTGGGCCTCAGATATTGGCGAGAAGGGGTCCCTATTACAGAATATATACCAAATCAGCGCTCGGCTACATGAATACTTTTTTCTCAGTGAGCTCTATCAAAGGTTACATGTCCACTATAACAAGTATATAAAAAATATTAGTTTTCCCGTAGGATAAGCAGATATATGCTTCTTGATTCAATGATAAGTTGAATGCATGTAATTCCCCCTTTGTATCTAAGTTCGAATTATGTTCATGACACTTTCTTATTAAGGAAACCAAATCCGATTCATTGATTTGAAAATTTACGTAATTTGATCCGTTAAGTTTGAAATTAGACAGTCAATTTGGGACAAATATATATTTAAAAAAGGACAAACAAATCAAGACGAAGGAATTATATATAAATTATTCTATTATTGTTGTTTAATTTTAAAAAAGTTTAAAATCTACTTGACGATTGGGTCTAAGGGCTCCAAATACCTTGCAGTATATAGCTCCAGCATTCAAGGTCACGCCTTTTGTCCATTCTGTTCCACAACATACAACTTGCAGTTGGCAATTCGAATAATAACCAAACGAAAATCCCTGTAGAAAAGTAAAAAGAGGCAGAAATCAAATAAATACTCCCTCCGTTCCTATTTGTTGGTCCTCTACGAAAAGTCGTGCCACTTTTCAAATAAAAAAATAAAGTGTTTTCGTGTATCATTTTTCAAAAAATTTTACACTGAATTAAAGTACTCATCGTGTACTTTAATTCGGTGCGAAATTTTTTTAAAAATGATAGACGGAAGCACTTAATTTTTTGATTAAAAAAAGGCAAGAGAGAGAGTGTGGGACAAACAAATAGGAACGGAGGGAGTAGTATCCAAAAAGAGGAAAGAGCACCTATCATATCACATGGCATCCATAATTTCATGCACTTTTAGTTTTTATTTTTAACGAGAGTGTCTTGCTGAATCATATTAATCTTGTCCGTCCCTCTCATAATTCGTTTCAGTATTGAGGGAATTAATTATATAACTTTTAAATAACATATAGGCCTTGTTTGTTAGGGAGGATTTGAGGTGGGATGGGATTTGGATTTGGACGTGGGTCTCAAAATCTTGTGTTTGGTAACATTATTTGGGATGTGATATGGGGTGGGATGGGATTTTATATCCCCATCCGTACGGGATATAAAAATCCCATGGGGGGGTGGGATTTGGGTGGGATTTGGATTTTGTAGTGCAAAAACCGGATATCCCAAGCACTATCCCGTCGAACACAAACACCGGATATGAATTTTTCCCATCCATTAATATCCTGAGCAATATCCCAAAGATTTCATATCCCACCCATATCCCATGGGATTTCATATCCCATCCATTTATCTCCGGCCAAACAAACGAGGCCATATGTCCAAACAAGTCGATTAACCACTGTCACCACCGTTGCATTTACCTTTTCATTTATGTACTTTTGAGTTTGAAAGTTCAGCGACGAAGACATTAGTGTAATGAATTCCCATTCAACTCGCTGATAAAAGCCCCCTGTTTCCATCTCTCTCCCCTCACCCCAGCTCCCCTCAAACCAAACACAAATCCACCAAAAAAGCCAATCCTTCCCCGGAATGTCAGATCCCGGCAAACACATTTCCATCGGAATGTCAGATTCCGATGGAAAACACGTTTCCTTGTCAAAATCCCGCAGAAAGCTCTTCCTACTTCTATTCACTTCATTCCTACTTATAGCCGCCGTCATCGGCATTGTCGCCGGAGTCAACTCCAAAAAAAACAACTCCGACGAAAACATCATCAAATCCCCCTCAACCCACGCCGTTGTCAAATCCGCATGTAGCACCACATTCTACCCAGACTTATGCTACTCCACAATTGCCAACGCACCTCAATTGAGCAGCAAAGCGATTTCCACACCAAAAGACGTCATCACCTTGTCACTCAACATCACAAAGACGGCGGTGGAAAAAAATTACTTCTCCGTTAAGAGACTGTCGAAGAGGAAGGGCCTGACGAATCGGGAGAAAACGGCTCTCCACGACTGTCTCGAGACTATCGACGACACTCTCGACGAGATTAAAAAAGCAGAGGATGATTTAAACGAGTACCCCAGTTACAAAAAATCGCTTGCCCGGCACGCCGACGATCTCAAAACCCTCATGAGCGCCGCCATGACCAACCAGGAGACCTGTCTCGACGGATTCTCCTACGACAAAGCTGACAAGAAGGTTTGTAACGTTAGAGCCAATAGCTAATATAATCTCACATATACACAACTGAAGAAATCCAATATAGGAATAACAAAGTATAACTTTTTGCATTTTGTTATTCCTATAAATTTACATTTTGTTATTCATATATTTAAAGAACAAAATGTAACTCGTCACTCATAATTATTAATACTAAAATAATATTTGAGTACTAAAACAACGTCATGATTATTATGTCGAACAGATTCGGGAAGCGTTAATCGAAGGCCAATTGCATGTGGAGAAGATGTTCAGCAACGCGCTGGCGATGATAAAGAACATGACGGATACGGATATCGCAAAGGAGATTACGCTGAACAAGGGGAGGAATTTGAGAGAGAAGGCCGAAGGGGGAATTGAGTGGCCGGAGTGGTTGTCGGCGGGGGACAGGAGGTTGTTGCAGTCGTCGACGGTGACGCCGGATGTTGTGGTGGCAGCGGACGGGAGCGGGAATTACAAGACGGTGTCGGAGGCGGTGGCGGCTGCGCCGTCGAGCAGTAGTAAGAGATATGTGATTAGGATTAAGGCGGGGGTTTATAGGGAGAATGTGGATGTGGATAAGAAGAAAACGAATTTGATGTTTGTTGGAGATGGAAGGACGACTACCATTATTACTGCCAGTAGGAACGTGGTTGATGGAAGCACTACCTTCAACTCTGCCACTGTTGGTAAGTAAAGTTCACTCTCTCTTCACTTTCGCTTTCTTTTCTTCAATTTCCATCTTTTTTTACGTTCTTCTACTCGTATTTTACTAGCATTATCTTCTTACACAAATGTGATCATAGGCCACTGCGACAATATTATAATGAGTCCATTTTTGGTATGAAAAAGTTTCCATTATAGAATTTAGTAGGTTTCAGAGCTGCAAAAGACGTGAGCTGCTCGCGAGCAGGTTGTGGCTCGTAATCGAGTTATAACATTCAAAAGCTTGAGCCTCATGTTTTAGGCTTCGCTCATAATCGAGTTGAGCTCGAGTTTTAAGCTTGTTTAGTAAATGAGTCGAAATCAACATTCAAAACCTCGACTCGGCTCACAAAAGCTCGGTTCGTTTATAAGCTCAAGTTATAACATTGAAAAGCTCGAGTTCAATTTTTAGGCTCGAGTCTACTCATTTGCAGCTTAGATTGGCTCTAAGCTAGCTTGGAAGTTGAAACAAACGACATCCTTCTTATTTTTATTTTTTATATATAACTTATGTATTTAATAGCTCTCCCACTAATTCGACTAATTCTGAGGACAAATTTCATCCTCTATTTGTGAGGTACCCAGTTAGTTAGTCCTTTGATTTTATGTTCTATGCTTTGGCCAATTACTTACCATGAGTGGTTGAATAAGATGTGATTGATTAATTGTTTGAAGGCATAGGTGGGCAGGAGATATGTACTTTTAGAAAGAACATAAAGGGTAATTAGTATGATGTTAGAGCACAAGTGTCATTGGCTGGGGACTTAGGTTGATTTTTTTTAATATTTATATAATCCTTTGTTTCATTATTAATATAGAAATAAACAGATGTAACAAAACAAAGGAATGACTAATCCACCGACAGCATTCCCCATCTATCTTATCCGAATGGGGGACGCGGGAAGATGTTTCGTTTCTTGTACTGTAATGAAATGTGCGGTCCTACTTGCGCAATTGGGGGATGTCTGTGTACAAGTGCCATAACTCACATGAGAAAAACACATTCATGCCTGTATTGCATGTGGACTGTGGTGTGTAAACTATGTAATAGCTTGTCCTGTCCCGTAACCGTATAAAAGTGTTTTTAATAAAATAAATATGTGACATTATATTACCAATAAGATATTACTTTTTCTGATAACAAGTTTAAATTATTAATTTTTTAGATAAAGATTTCCCTACAATGTATTTTTAGCGATCCAATAGAAGAGAAGCCAAGTCCAACATGCATGTAAAATTTGGGAGCGGGGTCCCTTTAGTGAGGGGCTCACTATAGGGGTGTAGTGAGCCCATCTCCTGAAATACACTGTCGGATTTGCCTCACTACACCCTTGTAGCGAGTTGTCTCACTACCCCGCGTCCGTAAAATCTTGCTTATATTCACGGTAGGATCATCCCACAAGACGAGAGATTATTTAGTGCTTCAGGAAGACGTTTTAGTTGTATTTTATAATTACATCAAGAAAATAAGTTTTGCACTCAATTCTTTTACAAATGTATCGTAGATCGAATTTCTCTCTTACTATTATATCCTTTGAAAATTGTGGTGTGATAAATCTAACAATGCATTATCAGGTATTTTCTTCTCTGTCAATTCTCATCAATTGAATTTGGTGGTTCACAACCTGAGCATCACTGTCCATTACTCATACTATCTTTTTGACTTTATGCATTATACAAGGTACCCTGGTAGAGTGGTGCCCACCTTTTTAATTGCTCAATAGTACAAGCATGAAGGATATTGATCATGATAATGGGTTGGCTTTTGCCGACACTTGAAATCTCCGAGCTAATTAGTCAAAAAATACAATCTTGAGAATTTTTTTTTTAAAAATGACTCACAAATTGAAAAAATTCATTGGTATCTACTAATTTGTGAAAATTTTGAATATTTTTTTTTATAATTTTTTAAATTTCTCGTTTTCCTGGCCGGACTCTCTTATTGTTTTAGACCTCCAATTCAAAAACAATGAGCATGTGACTCGGATTAAGGTGGGTCTATAAGGATTTGAGGAATTAGGAAATGTGTAACTGGTAATTATGAGATCTCATTTGTCTTTTTCATCTCATTCATGGATGAAAACCAAAAGTAAAAGTGGCTTTTCTTTTGATTGGGACATAAAGTTGGGCGGGCCAGCTGACTTTTAACTCCGGTGAACAATGGACTGCCTTGGGCATTTCTTCAAATCAAACCAAAATATTAATGATTCGGTTTGATTCTGTTCGACCGGTTTATTCTAGTTTCCGGTTTGTTACTTGCACATTTAACAATGAACTTGACAATAAGAGCTTCATGCAAATAAGAGAATTCTATAATAAAGGGGGGGATAAAAGTGTTCATCTTAACAGCAAACATAGTTTAAAAATTACCAATAGTGAGAATACAAGGCCTAGAAATTGCACAATAATCATAAGCTCATAGAATGCAAAGTATAACAAAAATAAAATTACAAATATTGAGAATAATGTATAAAATCACTACAATAGGTCCGTTTCTTATCAAACTATTTATAGGAAAAGTCTACTAAACTATAATTACATGGACTACTTTATATATAAGAAAGAAAAATACAAACATATAGTATAACTGTATAGGTACATATAAACATATATATGCATACATAGATATTATGTTTATCTTTATATATATTCGGTCTGGTCCGGACTGGTTTACACCGGTTTGGAAGGTGACACACCAAACAAAATCAATTGTTTTCGGTTTGGCTAAAATGCAAACCGACAACCTTTACGAACCAAAAAAAAACCGGTTTGGTCAAGTTTCGGTTTTCGATCCGGTTTCCCGGTTCTTACTTTCAGCCCTATAATGCTGTTATTAAGGAATTCTTATATCAAGTATCAAGAAGTTCTTACATACATACGGATCTTTCATTTTTAGGCACTTCTACAAAAAAAAAAAAAAATCATCTTTTTTGGGTGGGATACAGCTAAACACATCATCTCCATAAACCAAAGAGATTGGCCGTAATCAAGCTTGAAACATAGGGAGTTGTTTCTTTTAAAAAGTTCTATCAATAACTTTGAGGGCTGAGGCTAATTCATATAGAGATTTGCTCTAATTTCTAAATGAAACTCTCGTTAGTACACGATGGGATTGATATTCTATAATAAATTAGATTACGCGTAAGTTGGCCTGAACACCTAACTATATATATATATATACACACGTCATGTTCATGCATTGCCTTCACTGTCAATTCTCAGCTGAATTTCGTGGTTCACAACCAGAGTATCACTGTCGGTTGTCCATGTTTCATGTGACAGTAAGGTTGGGCTTTGCTCACAGTTGAAATATTCTTCGATCTAATTTTCTTTGTGGCCATGAAAAGTAATTGTTACACTGGTGTGATATTGATATGCAGGGACCCATGGGGTGGACTTCTCTGCCCTGAAAACCTGTCCCATGTTTCTTTTTCTTTTAACCAAGAAACATAGGATGTCAATTAAAAAAATCTAACGATTACAAAGTCTCCTCACATTTTGTCAGGTGTCCCATGTTTCAACTCCGTTTAATTTCTACATCCTAACAAATAAATACTTCAATATTCTAATATTTTCCCGTGTGTAATTGCGATAGAGGTGGCAGCTGATCCTCTGTCCGACTGCCTTTGTCCGGCCTCCTTGTCCCACCCATCTGCGCCATCCATTTGAGCAATGAATGGCTTAGATCACAGATAAATATGGACGGCTTAGATCTATTCAAGGTCAAGACGGAATTCGAGCCGTTGATTGCTCGGATAGATGGCGCAGATGGGTGGGATAGGAAGGTCGGACAGGGGATCCGCTGTCATTGTGATAAAAAAAAAAAAAAAAAAAAACAGATAGGCAGTGTAAGGGCAAAAATATTGCTGTCCTATTTTTTGCTCCTATTTTTTAGGTGAAATATAAATTTTACCATGCTAAATACATTCCAAGTGGTTAGGGAAAAAATATATCCGATGTCCTATATTGGGCACCTATTTTTTTTTCTAAAGTGAAATGTAATTTTTATTATGTTAAATTATATTCCACAAGAGAGATAATGATATTTTCGCTTTCTTATTGTAAGTAATTCAATTTCACTCCATGCACGATAATTTAAATTTTAAAAAAAGTTGCACTCAATAAATTGTAAATGAACCAAAAAATTGTCTTTTAATATTTGTGTAATTTTGACCACTAATTTTTTTTTTCAAGGGCATTATACTAAACAAAAATGTTGTGATTACGTACACCCACGTACAAATATTGCATAGATGGTGCATCTTAACTGTCCAAAAACATTTCCGACGGTTTATTGGCATTTATCACTCTTATCGGTCAAATAGTGTTTAAAATTCGGATCGTTGATTTGTTCAAATGAACGATTAAGATGCGTTTGTGCATTTTGTGTATGCAAATGTGGATACACACAACACGACTGGTTGGATAACTAATTAGTAATTCTCTCAATGTGGGCGCAGCCGTGGTAGGCGAGCGATTCCTAGCGCGAGACATAACCTTCCAAAACACAGCTGGCCCATCAAAGCACCAAGCCGTCGCCCTCCGCGTCGGCGCCGACCTCTCCGCCTTCTACCACTGCGACATGATCGCCTACCAAGACACTCTCTACGTCCACTCCAACCGCCAGTACTACATCAACTGCTATATCGCCGGCACCGTCGACTTCATCTTCGGTAATATTAAATTTTTAACCACCAACTCATCTAAAAGTTTAAGCCATTAGAGAGATAATCATGGTAACATTTTATCAATTATATCCTTAACAGGTAATGCTGCCGCCGTGTTACAAGACTGCGACATCCACGCCCGCCGCCCCAACGCCGGCCAGAAGAACATGCTCACAGCCCAAGGCCGCACGGATAAAAACCAGAACACGGGGATAGTTATCCAGAAATGCCGTATCGATGCCACGTCGGATTTGAAACCGGTGAAGGCGAGTTTCCCGACGTTCTTAGGGCGGCCGTGGAAGTTGTATTCGAGGACGGTGGTAATGCAATCGACGATTGGGGATTTGATTGATCCAGCCGGGTGGCACATATGGGACGGGGATTTTGCGTTGAGCACGCTCGAGTACAGGGAGTACGCGAACAGCGGGGCCGGGGCGGGGACGTCGAAGAGGGTGACGTGGGGTGGGTATAAGGTGATCACAAGTGCCACGGAGGCTCAGCAGTATACGCCGGCGAATTTTATTGCCGGCGGGAGTTGGTTGAGCTCCACCACTTTTCCGTATTCACTCGGGCTGTGAATTTGCTTCATTTGATGGGTGTATGGTAATTTTTCTTGTTAGGAGTATCGGTGGTTGAGTTCCTTAAGTAGTCGTAATGGTGGTGGTTGTGATTTAGTTTGGTTTGGTTTGGATTTGAATGAAGCGTTGTAGTTTTTTTGAGATGGCCGGAGATCGGATCAATGATCGTAGATTCACGTAACGTGAGACAAATAAGGAGAAATGTTTATGCACTTTAGTGCTCAATAAGATTTATTTAAATTTGGAAAACGAAACAAAAATAAGCTTATCCTATTTGTTAGTGCTCAATAAGAGTTATTTAAATTTAAAAAAATGAAACAAAAAATAAGCTTATCCTATTCGTCATCTTTCCTGAGGAAGTTTTGTTGGAATTTGTATTTGAATTTATTTTGTTTGTAGCTCAAAGAAGAGTTTCCAGTTGAACTAGTCCTATGGTATTTTGGATGAGGCCTACTGAGTAATACAGTGGGTCATCTTTGCATTTTAAGCAAATTAAACCTTGTTATAAGACTCATGTTTGCCTTATTAAAAAGCTTCAAAAATGTGTGTGTTATCAAAATTGGTTTCACTACAAGCACGTTTTGAAGCTTTTTGACTTTTGAAACCGAAATGAAATAACTTACTATTGGGTCGCAATAAGCTGTTGATTTTGAAATGAAATAACTTACTATTGGGTCGCAATAAGCTGTTGATTTTTCAATAAATTCTAACTACTCAGAGGAATGAAATCTTTTTTTTTACCGATAAAAAAGAAAACTACTCGAGCTCGGCTCGTCATGCATTGATTTGATTAAGAATCAAGCTTCAACATGTTTCGAAAGTTAGAACTAAACAGTACGAAGTGCTAGTGCACAACTATTAGGCAAACTGTTTATGCCACTGTAGAGACAACGGTCTTGTTCGTTTCCCTGTTTAGTTTTAGTTTTAGTTTTGATGACATCATCATTTTCCTCATTTCTCTCTCTATCTCTCTCCACTCATTACACTTGCTGACATCATTAAAACTAAACTAAACTATGTAATCAAACACAACCAACGTCATCTTCATCTGCATGAATCACCAAAGTAACATCTTAGGTTTAGTGGAGTATTTTTTACAGTATTTTTTCACAAGTTATTCTCCTCACATACATCATAAAAATAACATTTAGCGGAGGCAACACTCACTTCTAACTATAGTAGTAGACAGACAATGTTTTCAGTAGAAACTCAACCTGGTCTAGATTAGCAACCCAACTATCCTGTGGGCTGTGGTATATATTCCAAATTGTAGGATATATGTTTGGTACATATAGCCCATATTGGTTTGGGCTAGCTTGTGAGGGTAACCCAACGAATCACGTGAGCACTATGTTTAACTAATTTTGGGGCTTCCTAATGCTTTCTAAAGCTGAATACACTTAACACTTTCGAGCTGAGACCTTAGATGAGAGTAA